>JAKSZT010054575.1:593105-868979 GCA_026826555.1 Tolypeutes matacus
CCAGTGTCTTCTTTATATCCTTAATCTCTTCCTTCAGTTCTTTAAGTTGGTCCATGATATTTGTTTGGATAGCTTTGATTAGTTGTTCGATGTACTGCATTGCTTCCTGGTTTTTATTTTGTGCACTGGACTGGTCCATGTTTTCCAGTTTCTCAGAGTCATTTGTATTTTTCTGTTGCCCTCTGGTCATCATATTATCTTGATGTGTTTGTTCAGTTGATTAGCTTTTCTCTATGCTCTAGAATTTTATTTAGCTGTTGGTTCTGCGTGTGAGTTAAGTTTTCTCTTTGGCAGTTTTTCTTCTTATTTTATTTCCTTGCTTCTTTCTATGTTCCCTTGAAGTCAAAAGGTTAGGGCCAGAGGAATCAAAAATGTAAGGAAGGCAGAAGGATAATAGTTATATTGATAAATGTTAGAAGAGGGGCAAAATGAGACTCAGTGAGATGAATATTTAACTTGAGTAGGCAGTGTAGAGTACTAGGAAAAAATATGGAGTTCCTACAATGGACTTGGAAAACAAATGGAGGAATATATATATATATAGTGATTTAGAAGGCTAGAATTATGAGGAGGGAGAGAAATACTAGAGAAATGTCTGAAAGGAAAAAGTTAATACTAATAAAAAAAAAAAAGAAAAAAGAAGAAGAAGAAAACAAAATAGTTGGGATAGAAATTGACACCCTTAAGTTGTGGGCCTATGCAAAAATGTTGTCTCTAAGAGCCACAACAGAAAACAGAAGGCAGAACGTGCAGGAAGGGTAAGCGATAGTTTGTAATACAGAATCAATATATACAGCGAGTGGGAAATTACTGAATAAGAAGCCCAGCAAAGAAGCGACCAGCTGGCAGCACCTATTTAAAAAAAAAAAATAGAAGGAAAAAGAAGGGGGGAGGAAAACGTGAATAATAGCAATAGACCAGAAAGTAACAGAGAGAAACCAAAGATCCACACAGGCAAGCAGTCAAACAGAGCTAAGGGGGGTCAATGATTCCCCTAGGGTCCACGTGGATCCTTCCTGCCTACTTGTGTTTCCCCACAGGGTTCTATATGCAGGTCCTGAAGCAGCTTTTAGCTATTAAACTAAATTAAAAAGAATTTATTTTTCATTTGTTGAAGTGACCTTCTCACTTTAATTTTAATTTTAATTTTAATTTTTTTAGCAAAATGCAGGACCCAAAATAATTCCTCCTCTAGACCAACCCCCTTACGTAAGGGACCCTAGCTGGGCCCGTGGAAATTAATCAAGCACGTCCCACTTTCCGGACTCCCCAGGTTAGCTGAAACTCTCATGTTAGTCAGTGAGGAGTGCTAAAGATGGGCGGATTCCACCCCTTCTGGCGCCGAGCTCCAGCGTCACCGGGCTGCTCAGTAAATCAGTTTGAGTGCAGATTCTCGTCTGCTCTCAGCCTGATGCTGCTTCAGGTCGGCTTATCTGCTCCCCAAAGCTATGGGGCGGTGCAGGCAGCCAGATCGATGTCTAAAAATATAAAATACCCTTCCCTGTCTTCCAACCGAACCCTCCCTTTTTTGGGAAGTGTCCCTTCCTCCTGGCTCCGCAGCGGCCCAGGTCTTATCCCTGGGTGGCTAGGGAAATCAGCTCCATTCCCTGACCAAAATCCCCCTCCGGTTCACTGGGTGCTGATTAACTCGTTTGCTCTGTTCACACAAGGTCCAAGGGGCACCAGGCAGCCAGATCCCCAGAAAATAAAACTTATTTTTCGCCCTGCCCGCGGTTCCAAATGGCCGCTTTATTTTTTTTTCCTTAACCGCAGGGCTCAGCCGCCTGTGCCAACCTCCACCGGCAGCCTCAAAACTCACGAATCTCCACTGTTGGGTCCACTTCGCCGATCCACGCAGATAGATGTCCCAAGCTTCTCACTCCACGCGTGCACAGCACAGACCCCCGGGCAGGACCCCTATAACAAATTCTTAATATGACATTTAGAAAGTAAGATATAAGGGAATATTTACCCGCCTCCATCAAAGAGCAGACCATTTTTTAGAAATAGAAGCTTTAGATTACATAAATATTACATAAAAAATATGGGGGATTCCCATATACCCCATCCCCTCCCCCTCCCACACTTTCCCCCATTAATAACATCTTTCATTAGTGTGGTACATTTGTTACAATTGATGAACACATATTGCAGCATTGTTACTAACCATGGACTATAGTTTACATTGTATATTTTATACTTTGCACTGCACAATTTTGTTTGAACAAAGTGTATAATGGCTTGTATCTGTCATTGCAATGTCATGCAGAATAATTCCAATTTCCCCAAAATGCCCCATGTTACACCTATTCTTCCATCTCCCTCTAGTCAAAACCTCTGTGGCCACTGCCTTTATATCAATGATAAAAGTTCTTCCATTGCTAGAATATAATAAGTCTATTTTAGTCCATAGCTGCATTTTCCCCCTTATGTTTGTTCATTCCTCAATCTTGAGGATTTTAGTATGGTGATGCCCACTCTATTTCTGTTTGAGAGGGGGCTTAGATCCCATGGGGCAGAGGATAGAACTGTCTTGCTTACAGTTGTAGATACTCTCTGTTTTTTGGGTGTTGTCCATCAGCATCATTTTCTTAATTGTCCCAGGCAAGTCCAATGAACTGGAGAGTCTGTATTGCAACTCTGCTGAGATTCAGGGCTCAACCAGCATATGAACAGCAAGAAGATTTAAGTCTCTTGGACATATATTTAATGAGTATAGTGCTAATTATAGGTTCCAATAAAAGGGGCAGAAGAGCCATATGTAGAGAAATTATAAATGATTCTAACTCTGTTACATTGAGGAACATATTTTCCAAGGTAATGCCCACTGATAAGGTGCCAAATTCCTGAGATTGTCTGCCCTGCCTATAGTGTCTAGATATCTCTAGAGCCCTCAGGAGCCCCACTGTTTGAGGCATGGTTTACTGTGGCAGTCAATGAGATCCAAAGAGCAGATAGTTCTGGTTTTTCAGGGCTTTCCTTCTGTATGGACAAAGAGTAAGAAGCATTGTGCTGTGGTAGAAAAGAGGTTTTCCAAACAGTATCTCTTCTTTGAAGGATAGAAAATACCCCTATAAAGAAGAATTATGGTTCTCACTTCTGGCACCTGATATCCACCCATAGGAACAGGGCAAGGTCGAGGCAGTGGTGATAGGTGCTTCACTTGTGGATAGTGGATCCATATTCATGTACAGGTGGCAGGGAGAGTCAAATTGCCGTAGATCAGCATGGCATTACAGGTGTTATTCTAGGAGGGGACATTATCAGCTACAAAAACACTGAGATAGACATCATGGTGAAGCAAAAGGGCACTGTTTATGTCAACCATAAGAGGAGATAATATAAGCCTTAATAAACATCAACATAAACAAATAGTAGATGGGCTCAAGAAGTGACTACATTGACAAAGAGGGCAGATGGCTTAGAAAAGAGTGTTTCAAAACAACAATTCCAATCCACCATGGCCACTCTGATGGGAATAAAACTGACTGTGGTGAGAAGCCTCACATCCCAGCAATTACACAGGTAGGGGATAATTAAACATCGATGGATTTTGTTCCCATTTTAGAATTCTCATTGTTCTCCTTAGGATGTTAGTGGGAAATAACCCCATATATTTTTTATTGCATTTAAACTAATAGTCTACTATCTTACTTCTAAGTTTTTTGTAAGATTAATATGAACAAAGACCAAAATATTTTTTTAAGTATTTATTGTGCTATGAATTATACACATATCATAAGTTGAATTCCCTTGGAAAGAGACTCTGTGGTGGTGACTGCAGGGGAGTTCAACCTCTCTTTCTTCTGAAACCTGCTTCTTTTATTCATTCAGATGTGGTGTTCTTCAGAGTATTCCCACAAAACTTCTTGCACACAGAGTGTTCTGGAACTATCATAAGAACGAGTTATTGTAGGAGAGCTTCCTTTAATTAAGGACAATTGCTGGACACAGCCTTAAACTGTCAGCAGCTAATATTCCTTCCTCCTTCCTGAATGGGGATAAGGGTGGTTGTGATGTTCTTATTGATAGTTAGGCTATGTTCCCCATTTATTTGATCAAACACTAACCTCGGTGTTGCTGTGAAGGTGTTTTGTAGATGTGATTAAATTCTTTAATCAGTTGACTTTGAGTAAGGGACATTATCGTAGATAATTTGGGTTTGTCTGCTCTGATCAGTTGTAAGGTCTTCAAAGCAGAGCTGAAGCTTCCTTGAAGCATATTTTTTTTGTATCCTGTGCCCCAGAGTTCCTGCCTGCTCTTCCCAATAGCCTGCCCTATGAAATTTGGATTCTCCAGGCCAGTCCCCAATTTCTACAACATACCTCTTAATATTTATCTCTTCTGGTTCTCTGGTTGAATCCTGATTGATACAGTGACAAATCACAACATCCATAATACAAGTACTACCTCCTCCTGAAAATTAGGATCAATTACCCCTGCCAGGATGGTGAATAGTTCCTTCACTGTAGGTCTCTTGGCACAAGGAGTCTGAGGTATTTGTGCGGGATCCATCAAATAGAGTTTAATGGCACTCTTGCTCTGTCCCTGATGGAATTATTCCTCTTCTGTGCTCAGAGACTAGAATCATGTAGAAGCAAGCATGAATTCCCCAAGTGGGTAATTGGGAGGTGAGTGGTGTTGAGCGAGGCTATTTCTACTTCTACCTTCTTATCCTGCCTTTTGGAAACATGGCTCCACAAAATAGTTGTTGATTTAAGATGTATAGTACATCTTGGAAGATGGCACCAGCTTTTCTCAGGGTATCATATCTGAGATGGCACCTCACCTGTATCTTCAAAATCTTATTCCATTGCTAGCAGCTTTAGTGTGCTGCAGAACATGTAGAACCCAGTGGTACTGTGGCTATGCACCTACTGCTACACTTCTTTTACTGTAATGTGGGCCCCTTGGCCTAATTCAAGGCTCTGATGCATCATGTTGTTTATGGATCAAACATGTTTTAAGTTCTCTGATAGTATTTGATAGTAAAGCTGTGTTTAATATAGTCAAGGTGAATTTCTGAACTTTATGGTGAAGGGACCTAATTTAATCATCTTCCCACAACAGAGCTGGCTGTTTTTCTTAAGAACTGGTGCTCAGCATTGTTTCTTTCTGTTGATAGGTTGGATGTTCAGCAGCAGGGTAGCTGGAACAATGTGGGTGAATGGAAGCACATTCCAGTGGGCCCATGTGTAGCCTCCATTCTTGCCATGCTACTCTGTTCCTAAGCCCAGTATGCCAGCTCTGGAGTGGCCAATGTCAGAAGCTGGCTGATGTTAACTGAGTGAGACATTTTGTTCACTTGGATGTTAATTGCCTCTTTAATGGTAGATGCTCTAACACATGTCCACTCCTATAGACCCATCCATATGTTTCTTTTTCCAGAATTCTTTGCTCTCAATCTTCCTTTTTTTTTTTTGCCTTCTAGGCCCTTAAATAACCAGATAAGATATTAAACCCCATCTCTAACTAGTGTGTGTTCACACATCAGAGTACTGGTTATTCCACACAAAGTGGATAACCATGTTCACTGATCTTACACTCTGCCTACTAGGAAAAGATTTCCTACCCACTGTCTTTCAAATCCATCTCTTTGTGGAATTTTTAGGCTTCCACTCACATATTGAGTTGATACTTCATGACCACATCTGGCTTTTTTCCTCTTTCATGAGTTGGTCATAAGGGACATCCCCACCCCTGAGGCTATAACTATGTAAACTTTGGAGGGACAGTGGAGCAATTGTGGTGAATGACATGAGGGTTAGGGCCACCTTGTCATGCAAATTATTTGTGTTACTTAGTTAGGTTTGAGCCTATTCCCAGATGTAGCACTTCCATCTTATGATGGATTACTGTTGGGCCTGCTCAATCTTATGATTTAGTGGGTCTGACAGAATCCATCTCATGATGGGCAGTTCCAGCTGCATGGCTTCTTGTCGTACAATGGCCAGACAGTCCATGTCTAGTAGAGTACTGTCAATGTCACTAGCTGTTTTCTGATGATATATAATTTCCTGCTATAGATTGCAAATGTCCTGCTTTAGAATCCTACAAGTTTACATTGTGATTCTTCTATTGGGGTTTGCCATAAATTCCATAACATACCTTCCCCATAACAAAATTCCTTTAATTATGTATATAGAAGGTCAACTCCTATGGCTCACAAGGCAAGGTGGCATGTAACACAGCCTGAGGAGGCTTCAGAGCCCTTTTTTTCTGAGTCATACTCAAACTAGGCAGCCTTTCATGTTGCACAGTAAATGGCTTTAGGCAAGATTCCAACGGAGGAATATGGCTCCTCTAGAAAATGAGGTCTACTAGGCATTCTGCTTTATTTTAAATAGGATATTATGGAATGTTCTAGACCACTGGACCCCTAAAACATTCACTGATATGACAGGTCTCTGAATCTCATCAGCACCATGATCCTCAGCCATGAAGTACTTGTCTTACCAAGGCCTCCAAGGAACTTGCTACTTTCTGTAAAGTATTTCCACAATTTTCTGCCCATTTGACCTTGGCTGCTACTCTGACCTTGCCATTAATTTTGATTATTTTGGTACGTGAACTCACCTTGCTTCCGTCAGTTAAGCATTACCACCTGGACTCTATTATTTTGAAATTCTGTGAGCACTACTGCTATCAAGAAGGCCAGTCCTGGTAACAACATCTCATTTCATTAGCCCAGGCCTCAGAGAACAATCACCGATTAGTTTCTCAAGAGTACCTGTGCCTCTCTTACCAATGAACTCATCACTTTGGTTAAAGGAGTGTCTTCTGGATCTTTCCATGGACACTAATCATTTGTTAAGCTTTCCAACCCTATAAGGCATGCCCAACTCTAAGTCTTTTGACCATCTCTTGTGGTCATGGCATGGCAGTTATGTGTGCATGGCAGTTCTGGAATTTATATTTCACTTGGTGTGAGTCTTTGCTTTCTCCATAGTTCCGACCATCCTAGCAATATGTTAGCACTATCTTTCAATCTCTTTCCCAGAACATTAAATTATATATCACAGTAGAGTTCCCCCATAAACTTTATCTACTTTTATGTTTTTACTCATTTCCCCATGTTCTGATATCATAGGATCTAGCCACTTAATCAGTGCCATGCTTAGTCATTCTCATCTACAGAGTCTCTTGGTTCTTGGCTTACATATTATTAATACCAAGATCCTGCAGCTCCATCAGGATACAGTTCTTTTCCACTCTAGCCAAGCATTTCCCTAGCCAGGTTATATTAGGACTTTGGTGATCTAGATTTTTTTTTTTTTTAATTGATGGTGTCCTACTTGCCATCTGGCTCCAAAATATCATTTTAGATTCTGCTCCCTACAACCACTTTGAGCGCCAAATGTCATAGGTGGTAACCCAGAGAAACAGACTCTGAGATTTCTAGGCTACAGGTTTATTGGAAAGTTCTCTCTATAATAATTTTTCAAGGGAATGAGGGAAGTAGGATTGAGCAGAAGGAGAAGTTGAACTGCATGCATTTGTAAGAATGGCCTCAACTGATCCCCTGGGGGGCTGGGAACTGGGATGGCCCAGCTGTGATTCATCAAGGCAAGGAGCTGGACCTTTGTGTACTTCCACATCCTTGGATAAGTGTGGCTTTCCCAGCAAAAGACTCAGATATGAGACACCGATAGTCAACACCCTTGGCAGCTGAAAAACTTAGTTCCTCAGCCCTCCAAAAGCATTTGACTGGCTCTTCTCAACATCCTTTCCAAAACAAGTAACCCAAATGACATTAATTTAGGAATCTGTTTTCATAACACAAAGTCTTATCTACTTATAAGATGGGGTTTGAGACCTCAAACGGATGAGTGTTTAAAACAATATTTCCCTTTAAGAACTGAAAACTCTTCACTGTATTAATTTGAAAAATAAAGAAAATGGAGGTCACTGAAGACAGTCTTGCTGGGAGAGACCCCAGGGTGTTAATAATAGGGATCATATAACATGCATGATCTTCTGAATACAGTGGAACAGCCAGAAGCTGCTTGATGAAAATCTGAACAGGACTTCACAATTTAGAATGAGACAATAAAAAAATAAGAAGAAATAAAAACCAAAACAAATTTGGAATGAGGCAATTTTTTTGTCCTCTAAGGACAAAAGGAATTCCTCATTCATAATGGCCAATACATTTCCCCCTACATAAATAGGTCAGATTAGCCATGGAACTAAGAACTCTCAATACATTTTTAAAAACATTAATGTAATTCATGTTTGTGCTATCATATCTTAATATTTATACATTGCTGCAACAGAACTCATTTAATGTACTATATCAATATTTTCATAAAGCATTGAGTCATACTTCTTTAAAAGGAGGCTTTCCAGGAATTTTTCGATAACAAAATATCAAAATTAAATTTACTGGTTTTACTGGGATGAATAACACTTTGGAAGTCAAAGATTTTCCCTCTAAATACTATAATATTTTCTATTTTCTATATACTTATGACTAGGCTTAAATGAGTACTTAGTAAAAGAAGGATAGTTGCTGCTATTTGATGTGAGTAGAAAAACATATAATTTATGGATTTAATTTTGTATGAAGTAAGAAATATTTATGTGAAGAACATATTGTTCAGTTGTCTATGAAGTTTGTTGTGAATGATGAAAATATGCTGAAATTATTCAGAAAGGTATATTTCTTTTAAGAAAAGCACTTTTAACAGAAGTCTAAGAAACTTATAAATTAGAGACTTCATAATTTGCTAATGTGGAAAGAACAGAGAAGATAGAAGAATAACCGTAAATAATGTAACAAAGAGAAAGGGTTTTTTTTTGTTTGTTTTTTTAAGGATACATACTTAACATCTTCCATCCTCTTTCAAGGATAGATAATAACTCCTTTTATAAATACATAGATATGTTAATATATTTTTATATTCAACTATCCCTAGTTCCAAGTAAATTAATTTACTAGTTTGAGTATGATACCAATTTAGCCATATACAATAAACATTACCTTATTGGCTTATGTAGTTTTAAGGCATAGGTGCATAGGGAAAATAAATAGAAATGTGAACTTTCATCTTTTCTGTTTATTATGTAGGTACAGGACTAATGGAAGTAGGAAAATGTTATGCCGAACACAGAATGAACAGGGGATATAGAGTAAGTTTATTGAGCTACAGTAGCAGTAACAGGAAGCAGTGCCTAAAGAAGTTTCTACTTAAAAGGTTGACCTGGGGGAGAAGCTTAAATGACAGCTTGAGACACAGGGAAGGTGTGAGGGAATGGGGAGGGATAAGGGAGACAGGAGCTATGTGAGTTAGGTGGGTAAGTGAGCTGCATGAGCTATAACAGGGGTGCAGACTGTGTGGGCTGCCTGTCCTTGAGTCCCAGTTCATTAATTAGCAAGAAGGAAGTTGGTGTAAGATTGTGGCCATCTGGTGAAGATCAACAGACTGCTGGTTTCAACCTAATTTCTTTGTTACAGTTTTTTTTTTTTTTTCCTCCGAGCAGGGGCAGGAGATCTTTGTAAGTACCACAAAGGATCACTGGTAATGTCAGCTTGTTTCAGTTAGCCTGTTTCCTTTTTGTAACCCCCTGAATATAATGGAAGCACAAGCAAATCAAGATGGTTAGTGAAGTTATTTATTATTCCAATTTCACAAAACTAACAAAGAATTGAAGTATTAATCTGTTTGAACAAAATTTAGTAAAGAAAGTCTGAGGTGTTTTGGTGCTAAACTTGTAAAGTGCTGACTTGCTGGTTGAGACTAGACAAGCATGGACAATTATATTGCCTGAAAATGATTTCCATGAGTAAGTAGAAGGAATAGCCTTCCCTTAGAGAGCCTAGCAGGGGATAACAACAGTTACAGATACAGGTAAGTGTGAGGTGGGTTTAGGAGGTTAAGCATGTTCATGTCGGAAATCTCTGCTTCCCCTATAAAAAAAAAAGCAAGGCCATTTGCCCATTTTAGGGGATGATGCAGGAGGCTGCAGAGGACTTGGGAATAATGTTGAACATATGAAATACTTGTTGAGAGGAATGGAGAAGAAGCTGCCCCTATAAAACAAACTAATACATGCATACATAAATATATAAGTAAATAAAAAATAAAAGAATTGGCAATATTGTGGGGCCATCCCTGATTGGGACATCATAAATATACACTGAAAGCTATTTGTCATCATAGATTTATTTTCTCCAGTACTGCTGAGCAGGCACAGTTTAGAGCAGAGACTATACTTGTTTGCATTGTGAGAATGGAGACTTTCTGGTAAAGCCTAGAATTTGAAATTACAGGAAATTCAGTTGAGGGTATAAGTCACTTTGGAAGAGAGCTAAGTAAAGTAGTGAATGAGTGCCATCCTTCATTAAGACATTCACTTGTCTTCTAAATACTCAGATTATTCTTTCACTTTATGTTTAGTATACTAATCATGGTATGTATATATTATAATGACCTATTAATCTAAATAGTCAATCAACCAGAATCTTGTATTTCCTGAACAGTCTGGATAAATAGGAGTTTGATATGTACCTCTGACCAGATACATATTTCAGAAACTATTTAAAGCCAAGTCAAATAACAAGTTTCTTTCCATAATATGAGTCATTGAAACTCTTGATACTTATAATACTTTACACATACCTGAGGGAAATTAGTGAGAAGGTAAGATATTTGAAAGGTGATCTGCATTTAAATACCAAATAAAGTTTCTGTTGAATTCTGTTTGAATTAATTCCACTAATTACCTGAGACACTGTGGCCCATCTTGTATATATTTCCTAGCTCAAAGCTATTACTATCATAAGGTTAAGCTAAAGGAGACCGTATCAGGTCATAGACAAAACAATAATTCATGGAGATGGCTGGTTTTATATATTGTGCCTATCTCTTAGTATTCTCTCCTCTATAATAATGATACTGACATTTATTAAATTTATTAAATAGTTGATGTGTGTCAGGACAGTGGCTGACATATTGCTATCTTATTTAATCCTCATATGAGGATTATTCTGATCTGAGCCTTAAAGGATACTCTGTGATTCTTCTCCCCACCCCAACATGATTTCTCTGTCTTCTCTAGCACTTGCCCTTTTAACCAACCATAGATGCTGAGCCATGAATTGCAAATGATAATGCTCCAAAGCTGTGTACAGCAATGGCCCTGCTTTTTAAACCCATTTTCTGTTTATCTCCTTTCAATTCCCCACTAATTTTGGTGTGCAGAACTCTTAAATTCTTTTAAAGGACTTAGCAAGGACCAATCCCAATATTATCCTGGATAGAATACGGTTTGTTTCTTTTTTCTCCTTTATAGCCTAATCTATTTTGCCAATTGTACCAATCATGTCCATCCAGCTTCTTTTATTTGAAGATAAGGAAAATTCAGACATTATCAAATACCCACACACACTCACATATACATAGATATAGATATGTGTGTGTGTGTGTGTGTATCTCTAATATCTGTATTTGTGGGTATTCACGTTTCCTGCAAGAACACTGGATTCATTGAAATGAGGAATTAAAAATCATTATCATTTATCTTTGCTTCATGTTGCATTGTATGAAGTCTGGGAACATATTAGTACCTTGAATAATATTTAATGTTGAACTAATGCCTGAAATTCCAAAGTATTCATTAATTTGTATTGGCACATTATCTTTTCTCAACTGGTAGCTTTATTTTACAGAACTAATATAATACAGAACTATTAATCAAATCTTTCTGTCAGATAGGTCATCATGTCCTTTCTCATGAGAGAGCAAGTGAAAGCATCTTAAGAGGAAAGGAAAGACCATGAACTATTCTTAGAAACTCTTGGTTTACAGGATTTAATATGAGATTATTGGGTCCTGTAAGATGGGAGGAAGGCTTGGAAGACGGATATCGGGAAGCTCAGATGCTAATGTACTCTGAATTATTGGCTGAAGGTAGCAAAGAAGAAGGAGGATACTGCATTGTGTCCCCAGGGAGCCAATGATCCAAGAGTGAAAACACTCACAGGAGTCAAGTCAAATATGTGGATTGTTACAAATGGGTGATCCAAGAACACACCCTAAGTAAAGAGCATAAGGGTTGAGGTGAGAATCTGACACACAGGCAGTTCCCTCTAGAAGATATACTTGCTGAGCCCCTTCTGGAGTCCTGTGGCTCCATTTCCTTATGGCTAAGTGTAGGTATGAGCCTACACATTAAACTCTTCTCTATAGAACATGCTATTTTTAATTGAGAAAATACTCCCTGTAAATGCTGAGGTATAGAGTATCTCAGAGAAAAATTTCCTAAATTGAAGAAATTTAATTCAAATTAATTTCATATTAAAATACATAGATATCTTTGCTCAGTTATTTTCACAGGATCTGCTATTTGCCTCCATCAGTATACTTTTCTCTTGTCTATAATTCCTTTGGAAGTTTCATACCTTCAGATTTATAGATTTTTCGAAATTTAATTCATTCTAACACAGAATATAAATTTATTCTTATAAATTAGGAACTTAATCAAAATATTCTTCCCACAAGTTGAAATATTCCAAAGTAAAATTATTGAAATTCAAAATTAAATCTTTCGTATTACACAAGATCTCTCCGTTAGTTTATTTAAGCCCATTTACTTTCATAGGGATAAATTTCAATGTTTTTGCATTGCAAGCTAATGTTTTCCTGCATTGCATTTGTTGAATATTTTGTTTTAACATTTCCAACTCTTTTGAATATGAGGCAACTGAATTTTGAAGCTGTTTTTGTTCTAAAGTAATTCTAAGGTACTGACATTGTTTTGCAATGTAGCTTCCAAAGTTTCAAACAATTCTATTAATAATTTCTAATAGAATGGCAACAAAAAGAGAAATCATGGACAGTTATGCTGATGTATTATTTTTTTTAAACATCAGAAGTCACAAAAATATTGCATTTTAATTGTTTTAACTGTGTATATGTATAGCGATTTTTAAATTTTGACTACAGCTTTTATTTCAATTGTTAGAACACTTGAGCTTTTTGTATGCAGTCTTAAATTATATAACTAGTACACCCAAATCCAAGTATTTCCTTATTTCTGCTTCACAGGTTTCTTAATTAAGAACATTACTTTTACCATGATGTTTTGCTGCATCAAAATACATATTTATGTCATTGCCAAAATGACTCATAATTTTATCTCTGATATTGAAAATTAAAACAATATCTGTTTGTTTCACCTTAGATGGAACAGACTTACAAAAGCTTCATTTCAGTTCATAAATTTTATATAAAAATGATAAATTATTGGAATTAACTATATCATATTTGAAGTACTTACTGATGCTGATATGAAACTGTCATCATGTAAATGTATTGAAAGTTCTTCTGTTAATGAAATCAATAAATAAGCAGCAATTATGTCACTTTTTGTATGCACAGAAAAGCTAATAAATAAAAACTGAGCAAAATTAATTTGGAAGAATAGTTACTTGATCTAAATGAAAAGTCATGTTTCACAGAGTGAGATGTAAAATAATCACTAAATTGTCAAGTAGGTGTTGATGGATTTATAGCACTTTTTTTTCTTTTCATTTTCCTGTGGCCATTGCTATCTCTATGGTTCACAGTGGATGATAAAAGTTGGAAAACATACTATGCAAGTTAAATGATCAACAAAAACTTGTTTGAGGAATTAAAATTCAATAGTTTTTTCATTAAATATGTACTTGTTCTTATATCAGTTATGTAAAAGTGATTTACTATTACCTACCAAGAAAATAAATAGTTTCAGATGTACATTCACCCTCCAAAAAGTGACAAAACTACTGTGGCCAAAGTATTCAGGCTACTCATTACACACTATGGCAGGAAATTTCATCCTTTATTTCCTGCATAAATTTTGCTCACAGCTAACCTTTATTTTCCCTCCTCTCACTTACCTTTGTTGACTGAAAACCAACTGGTTACTTTCAGCATCTTTCATGTTACAGAAATTATATGGTAATCAAGCAAATGAATGGCAGGGGCAAGAGCATCAGATCTTGTTTCCTTCATCTGAAGTTGAAAGGAGTTAGCTATCCATAGCCACTCATTTGCAAGTGGCTTTGTTTCATCAACCAGCACCCTTGCATGGAAAGAGAATTTTCAGTTATATTGAATATAAAACCAGTCCAGAAAAGCAAAATGCATTATTACTGACTGTCTTTCAGATTTAACCTTGCATAAAGGTGTCAATATATGAGTAACATAATGCTGCACAGAACCTGGAAACATAAAGTAGAGCTCTACCAAACTCATCTTTCTTCATTTTCATGCAACTACTAATGTAATAATTCATTAAAAAATGAAAAATTTGGGGCAATTCCTTAAGGGACATTGTGACAACAAGCATACATCAAAATTATCCTGGGCAAACTGGAACACACATTCTTCCTACATCCCTCCTATAACCTGATAGCATGTGCTGTTACCACATAAGTTAAATGCATGATCTGATTTTATGCAACAAAATCTGCTTGAATATTCTGCAGAATTATTGTTAAGTGAAAAGGAAATACACTTTTTTTTCAGGAGGGGCAGAGATTGGTTACAAATCAAGAATTTATTAAGGGGAAGTAAATGAAAAAAAAAATAATATTTCTGATCCACAGGAGAGGACTCAAATACTAAGTATATAAAGTAGTTCTGAAATTAGACATCTGAGAAATCTTGCTTTCTGAATTCTATACTTTGTCTTTTTTATTCTAATTAGATACTTGTAGAAAGCAATGACCAGTTTTCTGTGAGCAAAAAGTGTAACTGTTTTATTGCCGCCAATACTGTTGCAAAAAATTTAGAGGATTCCTTTATTGTAGATTGGCTGTTCCCTTCACGTGGAAATGTTTATTTAAAGTCTTTAATGTTTAAACTTTTAGTAATAGTAACAATAGCATTCATTGTTTACAGCGCACAGAGAGCTTTCTGTTTGTGTTTAGTTTAATGCTGATTTCTTTCATATTTGGCATATCAGTAAAGACAAGTATTTAGAGGTGTATTAAAATGCTTAGGAATACTAAACTGTATTAATAAAATTTCGTCTATATCTGGTATTGCTAATCTACTGACCCATAGATTAATATTTTTAAAATGATGATTATGGAAAATGTTTATTCTTCAAACTCATAGATATGATAATGTATGTGAAAAATAATCAAATAAAAATCTTATGTTAGAGTATAATTTGATGATAAACAGGAATTAAAAATATAATACAAAACTTATGACCAAACTATTTCCCTTCTTTTGATAATTAGCGCAAGGTAAATAAAATTTAATGTCTGGAAACTAGATGAAGGCTAATATAGGAAAGCTTCCTTTTACAGTTGTACAAAGCAACAGGTAAAAGAAAACTGATAATGTTTAATGTGCTTTCTTATAGACAGCATGTTTCATATTGGTTAAGGTGGTTTTTAAATTTAGGTCCAGGTAGAGGTCAAGTGTGACAATGGGAAACCAAGGCCATAACACATGAGAAAGGATACTTTACTACTCACAGGTCCCAGAGAGAGAGAGGTGCCATGAGGGGTTGACAGGAAGAGCCATTGGCTCTGGTAGCTCATCCTGCAGGTGGGGAGCACACAGGCAGAGCCAGAGGGACTAGTGGTCTTGTGCCTTTACTGTGGCTGAGGAGTAGAGGTAACTAGATTTCCCACAGGGGTCAAGGATTGGTTAGTTTAAAGCAATTGTGCATGAAAAGAGGAAGGGCCTGGGAGTCAGAGGGTGGTGGGGACAGTTAGCTTATCATCTGGGATCAGCTGTGGGTTTGGGTGAGGAGTATGGGTGGTATGAGTGGTGGCTGCAGATGTGGATTTGGGCCCTGGAAAGCTGCTTATTAAATATGCCAAAGGCCAGTGTTGAGGCCAGTGGCTTAGTCAAAGTAAGAGGGATGCCTGAAGCAGAACACAGAAATTTTTAAGCTATGACACAGCAGACATCTTCCTCATAGGAATGCACAACTGGCATGGAAAAAAGAATGTGTTCTTGAGAATACTAAAGGATAAGAAGTGAGGTGAGGCAAGAACATTCACAAATGTGGAATGAATGATATAGTTAATGTACTTTTTATAGAGAGGTTTATTGTTTACCAAGCACATTCTGTGGGTTATGTAGTTACTATAGGTATTAATTACTGACTAATGCTATAATAGCAAATTAATCCAAAATTTCAGTGACAAGGAAACAAAGAAATAAATCTTTGTATTTATTTAACTCAGTATGTATTTATTTAACTCAGTATGTATTTATTTATTTAACTCATATTTAAATACAATACTCGTATTTATTTAACTCATATTTAACTCAGTATGTCCAGTGATGGTTTAGAAAATACTCTGATCCACATGATCACTTAAGGACTAAGACTGATGAAAGTTCTACCATCTTAGTGGCAGGAAAAAGAGAGATACTAGATTATGACTGTACTTTTTCTTATTCTCTCCTCTCAGAATTAAAACCCATAGAATGTAGTGTGTGTGAGAATTATGGTCTCTGATACATGTCTCCTACAGGGCTATTGTGGTGAGGATGAAATGAGATGATTCCATGATTACAGATAAATATATATGCATGTATACATATATAATTGATTATATGCATATATATTCAGATGGTTTAATCTCATTTTCATAAATGTAGAGATTTTCTGAAATTTACAAAACTAGTAAAGGATGACACCAATATTGAAATCAACGTCTTCTATCTTCTCTTATATTTCTCTTTCTACTATAGCACATTATATTAGCTGGCAAAGAATTAATTCCAAATATACTCTAAATGCCTTCTTCCTTCTTTTAATTTGAGATTAAAAAAAGAAGAATCTTAAGAAAGAACTATCTTTACTAACCAAGTAGAGAACTATCTTTACTAACCAAGTAGAGTTGTATTCTTAATTGAAAAAAATGAAATATAGAATAAATTCTAAAGAGAAATGGATATCTAGATATATATCAATGTGATGGGATCAAAAGTCACATATTTCAGTGAGAAAGAACTAAAAGATTTTAAAAATTATAAGCATTTTTGATTACTGTGAGTTCATCCCCTCAAAAGCATTACTTCTGCTTTATAACCATGCTCTTCCTATTTGATTTGTTCCAAAATTTGTCTCATTATAGTTATCTCCATGGTGATGAACTATGATATTGCAAGTGCTAACTAAATTGGGCTAGAGGGAGATGGTTAGGGAACAAAGGGCTCCTTGTTCACACACAAATAACTTGGTAAGAATCAGTTAAGAGAAAGTTAAAAGGCAAATGAAATCACACTATAAAAGGGAGTCTAGTGATCATAAAGAAGTTGAAAAGAACAGGAAATTGATAATTTCCATTTCCAAAGTTCTTACGTGTAATAAACTGAAAACTCAGCTTTCAATTTAGTAAATCACCATCTTTTCAGTCCAGTGGCAATACTTGGGAGATTAAAAAAAAAAAAAAAAAAAAAAAAAAAGCAGTGTCATTTTTACTGAATTTTACTGAAATATCTCTGAGAATTTATCAAAATATGTGGCACAATGTGAATAAGCAAGAGTGTTTTAGCTTTCCTCTCTTAAACCCCACAGGGATAACATTATGACCTGCTTCATTTAATGGAATAAAGAGAAATCATGAGCAAGTTTATCTGTTCTCGCTAAAAAATGTGTCATTACTTGGAAACTGACCCCTTTCTTTCCTTTTATTGTTATTATTATTATTTTAAGGAGGTACTGGGGATCAAACCCAGGACCTTGTACATGGGAGGCAGGTGCTCAAACCACCGAGCTACATCCACTCCCCAGACCCTTTCTTTTAGAATTTTACTACATTCTTGTTACCTGTAGTGGACCACCATATGCAAAAAATAGAAATGTATTGTACCATGTATTAGCAGATAGATGTGCCTCATTCTCTGTTTCCGCCTCAAGAACATTAGAAGTGACCTTCCCACAACGGTAGTCTGGATAAACTTTCCTGATTCTATGAAAGGAGATTCTTTTAATCATCTTTTGCCACTGTCCTTTTCAGCACATTAAAAAAAAAACCTCTCAAAACTATGCATTTATTTATTCATTTACTAAATAAATATTTGCAGAGTTCCTACTGTGTATAAGATGAAATTCTGGCATTTATATCCCATAGCTTTAGGACAGTCAATAAGTTGATGTCATACTTACTTAAATGTCCTCTGAAATATCATTCAGATAATTTTCACATAATTTAACTTTCTCTCCACAAAACACACCAACACAAAATACACAGTCATGCGCAATCATGAACCCACAGAACCCACTTTAGAGTAGGTATATTTTCTAAGATAATGCTGGATCTGTAGATAAATTATAGCAAACGGTTTCCAAGCTATGGGATTTCACAAAGGTGCAAAAGAAAAGTGAATGTATCCAAACTATTATTGCCAATGATTTATTTTGACAAATAACATCAAATAAAAATTAGCCTCTATTCTTACTACCATTTCATTTATATGTGTGTGTCTGCATTAAAAAGGGGAATTTAAAAATCTCCATTTAAAGAATAGGCTTTAATGGAATATATTTTTTATGAACACATCATCGGAAGCCAAACCTAGTCTACAAACTGAAATTTGGAAAACCCTGATAGAGGAGCTGGAGTTTCAGGCCTTAAGTTAGAAAAATGTTCAGCTCTGAGACTTTGGGCATATATTTTCACCTCTAAAACATCATACAATTTTTCGTGAGTTGTAAATGATTGCATTTATGTAAAATTTCTTAGTTTTTTGATAAATGCACTGTTTGTAAAATGTCAACATTAGGGGAAGCTAGGTGTATTGGAATTCTCTGTACTAACTAAATTAGTTTCAAAGTCTCTTGGCAAACAGAACCCATTAGGAAATACATGTAAATATTATGAGATTTTTAAAGAATTGTCTCAAGCAACTGTGGGGATGCATAAATTCTGTAGAGCAGGTCCCAAGCTGGGAACTCCGATGAAGGTTTTCGATGAATTCTCCAGAAGTTGGATGGCTGAAGTAAAGATGGAAATTCTCTACTCTGATTGCTAAAATTATCCCTTCTCCTTTTAAAGCCTTCAATTGATTGGATGAGACTTCTCTCCTTGTTGACGGCAATCTCCTCCAGTGATGGTAGATGTAATCAGCCATAGATGCAATCAATGTACTGATAATATAAGTCCACAAAATGACCTCACAGTAGCAATCAGGCCAGTGCTTGCTTGACCAAACAACTGGACAACAAAACCTGGCCAAGTTGACACATGAACTTAACAACCACACTAACTTTTCAACCCTTCTGAAATTTTTATTTATTTACTTTATTAACAATATCTTTCACTAGTGGGGTACATTTGTTACAAATGAGGAACATATATTGACGCATTAAAATTATCTGAAAGAAAAATGTTACATACATACCCACACATGCAAACACACATATATATACCTACATATATACATATATGCATGTGTGAACATATATGCTTGGAAAATAGAAAAATTGCAATAAATAGCTTTTGATCCATGAATCAATGGCATCAACATCTACAGAGGCAATTGAAGCTCAGCCAAATTATTTTATAATCAGTATTAAACAGCTGGTGGCATGTCCAGGTAGAATGAAGTGATCCAAAAAAATCTTACAATTGTTTTCCTGTTCCTTCTCTATTTTTAGGAAATACTAAAAATCAATTTTTTTCTTCTGTGCATTCTATTGTTCCATTACTTAGCTGAATCTTTCCCATAGGTATTCAGAAATTCCTAAATGTCTTTCATCTTAACGATACAATCAAACAATTTAAGCTAATTTCTCTTTCAAATCCTCTTCTATCCACTTCTATACTTCTCCTCTTCTTCATCATCAGACTTCTAGGAAGCATTGTCCATATTTAATACCTCTATTTATTCATTTCTCATTTACCCTAAACCCATTGCAATCTGACTTCTGCTCTCAGTGTTCCACCAAAACAAGTCTCAATACATTCATTAATGACCTCTGTATTGTTCAATCATTTGGAAATATTTCAATATTTGCCTCATACATGTCTTCTCTATTAAGAGAGCTTTTTTCCATTGGTGCTCTGGGTAACATGCCCATCTGACTTTCCTCCCACTCTGGCTGTTACTTTCCATGTATGTTGCATGTTTGTTAAGTGTCGTCATTACTCAATACTTAACCTTAGGCCATAATATATTTTCATATTGTACACAAATCATTCACTATCTAATGTCTTCATCTCAAAGTCTCTTCTAAGTCCCTGGCCTTGATTTTCAATATCTTCTGAACTGTAATGGATTAAATGCTTGTCAAATTCAACATATCCAATTCTGATGTTATTACCTATTATTCTTTTAGGGCTTAATATCCTAGTCAGTGAAGGAGCTCCTTATCCATTCAAATAGCAAACCAGAAATCTAAAAAAAAAAAAAAAAAAAATTGAGCCTTAAAAAAATTTTTTTTTTCACTATACCAAATCACCACCAATTCCTATTGATTTATTTCTTAAATAATCTCTAAATTCAATTGCTCATCTCTGTGTTTTCAGTGCCAAACCTCCAATTCCAAGCTGCCATCATCTAGTGCCTAGAATTCAGCCATAGAATAATCTTTCTGCATCTTATCAATTCTCCTTTCCAATATGTTCTCCATAATGTTGTCACAACAGCCTGTTCACAACACAAAGTTACTTATGACATAGTCTTATGTAAATGTTTCAATACTAGGCCCATGAAATGAAGAATGCCTTCTTCTCAGATATAACATATACTATACACTACTTTGCTTTCTCTGCTTTTTTTGAGTTAGTCTTCTGTGCCATGTTTGCAAATAACATGCTCCCTATCTAATTCAGAGCTTTGGAGATCTATGCAATGGATAGTTATGATCACAGATTAGCATGAATAAGAGTGTGCTGCCTAAGAACAGAGACATTTGCTTGATTCCCTGATTTATTTATTTGCTCTATTATTTAAAGGATATTTCTTAACATTTTAAAGCTTTAATTTCTTTATCTGTAAAAATAGGGTTAGTAATAATATTTATGCAATAGGCTTGCTGAATATATTAAATGAACCAGGATAACCCAGCTGTGGTGGTTTGAAGCTATATATACCCCAGAAAACATATTCCTAAATCTGATCCATTCTTTTTGATAAGGTTACTTCAGTTAAGGTATGGCTCCTGAGGGCTCTAGTGATGTCTGTACACTGTAGGCAAGGCACACAGTCCCAGGAAATCAGCACCCTGTTGGTGGGCCTTACCTTGGAAAATATGATAACTTATTTCTCCACCATAACAGAGTTAGGCTCATTTATAATTTCCCTACACATGATTCTTCTACCCCTTTTAATGGAACCTATAAATTGCACTATATCCATCAAATATTTTTCCCAGAGACTTAAATCTTTGATCTGTTCATATGCCAGTTGAGCCCTGAACCTCAGCAGAGTTGCAGCCAACACCTACGCTCCAGCTCATCGGACTTGCTGAAGACAACTAGCAAAATGATGATGATGGATAACCCCCATACGAAAAAGCAAAGAGTATCTACATCAGCAAGCAAAACATTTCCTTCCATCTGCCTCATAAGATCTAAGGCCCTCTCAATCTGAGGCAGAGCAGGCATCACCATCCCCAAATCCTCAAACTGAGGAATGAACAAACATAAGGGGGGACTGCAACCATGGACCAAAGTAGGCTTATTATTGTAGTAATAGAAGAATTTGAAACACTGATATAAAAATAGTGGTTACCAGAGGTTCTGAGTTAGGGTGAGGAAAGAATATATGAAACATAGGACATTTTTAGGGCACTAGAATTGTTCTTCATGATTTTGCAATGATGGATATAAGCCATTATGTATTTCGTCAAACTCTATAAAATCGTATGATGCAAAGTTTAAACCTTAATGTAAACTATAGACCATGGTTAGTAGCAATGCTTCAATATTTGTTCATCAATTTTGACTAATGTACCACACTCATGTAAAATGTTAATAATAGGGGAAGAAGAAAAAATAAAATAAAATAAAATAAATAAATAAAAAAGAAATAATATGGGAAAATGTAAGCGAGGGAGGGGGTAGGATATATGGGAATCCCCTATATTTTCAATGGACCTTTTCTGTAATCTAAAACTTCTTTAAAAATAAAGTAAAAAAAACAGAAGGTGTGGCCCATCTCAATCAGGACAGATCTTAATCCTATTACTTGAGTTCTTTGTAAGTGGAGTGAAATTCAGATGGAGAGAAAGCCAGAGCAAGCAAACAGAAGGTGAACATCAACAGAACCTAGAAGAAAAGAGAGAGACCAGAGATGTCACCATTTGCTTGAGCAGCATAGGAAACTAAAACCCTAGCTAAACTCCAACATGTTAGTAATTGAATTTGTGCCTTTTGATAAGTTGCTTACAGAAATATTTCATGCTTAAAACAGATTATCAGTGGTAACACCTTTTGTTAGAAGAGAAGTAAGTAGTCATTGATACTGGCTCATTTTGTTAAAAAGAAATAGAAAGAACCATTAACATTAGTAAAAATTCAGTCTGACAGTGTTATTTTCATCCACATTTAATGATCAGGAGCCAGGGATAAAGAGGCAGATAAAATTAGTATTTTAGAAGGATTATCCTTGTTTGAAACCCTTATATGCCTGATATAAATGAGTCATTTTAACAGTAAGTTCTCAAATTTGTAGGCCATGAGAGACAAAATCAAGCAGAAATATCTTTAAGGAAATGATATTGTTTAGGAAGGTTTCAGATTCCATGAAGGGATTGTTTCATTTAGTTAAGCATTATCAAACTTATTGATGGGTTATTCTGGTTTCATAAACAGGGATTTATATTCTCTCATGCTTCTATACATCTCTGGTCCCAAGTACCAATGCAGTGCTGTTCAAATTAAATTAGTGTGCCAATATTGTAAACTTTAAGTTTTCATGTCGATCTTAAACTAGCAGTGTAATTATCTACCTCTACCTCCTGGTATTTATTATTAATAGGAAGAAAATAAAGTTGGTGATTAAGAATTTTATAGTTACTCTTGAAGTGATTAGGTTAAATAATATGTGACCAAAATGATAAAATCTTAATGAGTCATTAGTTATAGAATTGTGAGGCACAGAGCAGAGTTATTTTGGTGATAAAAAAATATGAAGTTGAGGCTAAGTAAAAAATGTAATCATTTGCATTGGCATTTATTAGGACAAGTGAAAACACATACACTAACTTTAGATACTTTTATTTTCTCACCTTCAGGTCATTTGAGATGTATTATGAATCATATACAATAACTCATAGCATGATAAACATTATCCCCTATTATGAAACATTGTAGCTAAGGAGTCATTTAAGAAAAATGTTTCCATGCCTCATGGTACCTTTATATCTGCATATATAAATTAATCCTAATTAAGTCAAAGGTTGCCTTTGCTAATAATCCCCTAGTGTGAAAGTAGTTCCATATCTTTTGTTGAAATGCAGATGGACAACCTCAGGTGATAGACACTTCGATATTTTATCTCCTTTAAGTCATGTGGGTTGGAAATATATTTTATATACTTTTAAAGATGGTTGAAGGAATTCCAGTTCCTGGTCCAACATGAAAAGAGTTTAGATGTCACCACTTTTGTCTTCACAAGATAACAGCAGAATGAACTGAAAATCAACAACTCTTATTAGATCCAACAGCAAACTGAGATAACAGGGCAAACCACTGCCTAGAAAACTGGAGACAGAGTAAGACACTAAGAAACACAGCTTACTAGGAGCAAAAGCCCATTGGCAGAATTCCACTGACTAGAACCAGCACTGGTAGGACTGTTTAAATTGTAATTGATGGATTGGCAGAGGCTTAGTGTAAACTAGCTTGAGAATTAAGCTTGAGGCCCACACACTTTTGTGAGTTTTATGTCCAGGAGCCCCACCAAGTTCTCTGAGGGAGGATCAGAGAAAAAAATCCCACCATGCTTCAAGCAGGGGGAGGCAGAAAGTAACCATTTTGAAATACACTGGGAGAATTCTGTTTTCTTTTGCAAAAGACTATCCTTAAAAAAACATACAAGATAAAACAACAAAACAAAACACAAAACAAAATTACTTTTCCAGAGCCTAACCAACCTGGGGGGAGGGAAATAGCCAACACCAGCCCCTTCTATTCTTTGATATGGGGGAAGTAAAATACATCACTCAAAGCCTTCCTGTCTCACCCAGTGGGGGTAGGGGGAAGCTAAGAAGCACTTGTGAGGGTCACAGACCAGGGGCACAGGCTTACTAAAAGATGCAGACCTAATCGTTGGATTAGATAATGCTTCTCCTCCCCACACACCTTACTACCACATAAATCAGACTCCTAAGTAATAACAGAGGGTTATAACTAAAATAACTGCAAGGCTTAGACTCTACTTAAGACAGAGTTTCTAGGGAAACAAACACAAAGGATACAACAATAAGAAGACTAAGGGAAATTTTAGCCTTGGACACCTACAGCTACAGTAAATACATGCTAACTCATAGCATGATAAACATTATTCCTCACTCTACAGGTTTATTTACCTCAGTTCCTTTTATATGGTACATCATATCCAGCTTTTAAAAAAATTAACAAGGCATACTAAAAGGCAAAAAAAAAAAAACAAAAAACAAAAGAACAAAACAATTTGAAAAGATAAAACAAGCATCACAATCAGCCTCATATATGACAGATCTTTTGGAATGATATGATAGGGAATTTAAAATAACTATGATTGAGGTTCTAAGGTCTGTAATGAAAAAAAATTGAAAACATGCAAGAATAGATGGGCACTGTAAACAAGGAGATGGGGACTCTGAGAAAGAATCAAAAAGAAATACTATAAATCAAAAACACAATAAATGAAGAACACCTTTGATGGGCTCATCAGTAGACTAGAGATGACTGAGAAAAGAATAAATGAGCTTGAAGATATGCCACTAGAGAAGTGCAAAATGGAAAAGAAATGCAAAGAGGTAAAAGAATGAATAAGACATAACAGAATATCCTAGAATTGTGGGAAAATTTCAAAAAGTGTAACTTATGCATAATGGGAATACCAGAAAGAAAGAAAAGAGAAAGGAGCAGAAGAAATATTTTAAGTAATTATGTGTAAGAATTTTACAATATCAATGATAGAAATGAAACCACATATCCAGGAAGCTCAGAGAACAACGATCAGAATAAATATCTAAAACTACACTTAGGCATATCATATCCAAACTTTAGAAAATCAAAGACAAAGAGAAAATCTTGAAAGCAGCCAGAGTTAAAAACACATTACCTCTAAAGGGGAAATGATAAGAATTACATCAGACTTCTAGTCACAATCCATGCAAGCAAGAAGAGAGCAAAAGTGTTAAAGTGTTGAGAGAAACATCCACCAACCTAGAATTCTGATGCCAGTGAAATTATCCTTCAAAAATGAAAGAGAAATAAAGACTTCCTCAGAACAATGAAAACTGAGTAGGCCTGTTTTTCAAGAAATGTCAAAAAAAAGTTTTTCAGAGAGAAGTAAAATGATATGCAGCTCAGATCTACTAAAGAAAGGAAGAGTGTTAGAGAAGGAATAAATGAAGGTGAAATTTAAGCTTTCATTTTTCCTGTTCTTTAATCTAATGAATCTAATGAGTCTAATAGCAGGATTCGCATTCTTCTCAAGCTCAAATGGGATGTTCACCAAGATAGGCAACATTCTAGCTCAATGGTTGAGCACCTGCTTCCCATGTATGAGGTCCTGGGTTCGATCCCCAGAGCCTCCTGAAAAAATTATAGATAGATAGATAGATATGAAGCAAACCTCTCCTATGGTTTGCAGAGTTTCGTGTTTGTGAGATAGGTTACAAGTTAACTATCTATCCTTAGTTGATCCTTTGGCAAACCAAAGGTTCTTCTAGTATTTGAAACATCAGCACATGTCCTCTAATGCCTGAATCACTCATATGGAAAGCCTGTATGAAGGAGGCATCCTTTAGAAGTATTAGACCACAGCACATTTCTGTAGTAAAGATTGCTATATGTCCACCATATCCATTTCCACATCTTTTTCTTAATAGAACTCCTGATAGCATAATACCCACATAGCCATCCAGTCAAAAATTACATTTCCCAGCATCCCTTGCAGTTAGGAGTGACTACACTTGGGCCAATAAGATGTGTGAAATGATGTGTGAAACTTCTCCATCATCTTGAGACAGCTGCTTACTTACTCTCCTTTCTTTCCTCTGTGGAAATGTGGGGCAGGAATGAATGACTGTTGGATATGTGGTGAGAGGAATACTCTAGGGAATGCAGTGAAATAAGACAAAAGAACCTATGTTTTCAGCTAACCCCATGGATCAGATTCCTTTCTGACAATGGCCTTCTGACAAAGGACCTTTACACCTGAGAACTTTCCCTTAATCTGTATCCTAAAGTTTCCAAATTCATGCCTGTCACTCATGCTTCCTGCAAACCTAATTCTCTGAGAGAAAAAGAACTTTCCATCTTGTTTGACCCACAGTAACCCTCATATTTACTAAGGAGCTTAGCCTATATCATGACTAATATACACTTTCATGTATTTTAAATGAGGCTAAAATTATTAATCTTTCATTCTTTTACAGATTGTCTGATTGGTTGGTTTTCCTCAAAATAAATGTGAATCTTGTCAAGGCCCTTTGCTCAAAAATAAGATCTGTACTGAAAAAACAAAATCCCTCAAAATCAGGCTACTAAGTCGATCCTTGTGGATCTAGATGGCTTTAAAAAAATTCACAATTATCAAATCCAACTTGGCTTGTAGTTAAAATAAATAAAGGGAAGAAAATTGAAGAGGTTTGCAGATGACTATTGCCTGCTTTAAATATAGGTGTTTCTAGAAAGGTCAGCTATGGAGATGAGGCATTAAATTTGACCATGAAAACAGCAGGTCCTCACTTCAAGAATGATTTAATTTGTCATCTTATATAGCTTACTTGTTTGTATCAGAGATTATAGAGGATGCTAGGGTGATGGTTATATATATGAATATATATATATTTGGTTTTGGAACCTATTTTGCTAAAAGTACCCTGTGTCTAAAATGAGCCAGAGAGAGTGAAGTTTCAGAATAGTGTTATAATATTCATAGTAAAACTTTATATAGAATTTTTGGAAGTTATCTTCCCAATTGTCCTACTTCTTCCACTGGAAAGTCCAAGAAAGCCCAAATAGAATTCCTGTTGTAGCGAAGTCATGTGGCTATGTCAGCAATCACAGAAAAGAGAATAAAAACATCTGGGTGGTTGGTCTACATGCTTAATGTGAAATGCAGTAGATCAATCACTTCATCTCTTCATTGATTGTTAACTGGAAGCAATTTCAGCTCTACCCCTTGACTCTCAAATGAAAAATTAGAGGCCAAAAGAATTAGATAACGTAATATGAATAATCAAGGTCACAAAGCTAATTAGGGACAAAGTAAAGACTAGAACTTTGGTTTCCTGGTTTTGAGCTCAGAGCTCTTCTCCCTCCGGCATGTTGTCTTCAGGGCTATTTAAAAAAAAAAAAAAATGTCATTAAAAATATGACTACAAAAAAGAAGCAAGTCTCTCCAGGTAGCCTAGTGAAATGCAAAATTCCTGAAATTTCATTCACATAAAGCACATCTGGCTGGATCACAGCTAAAGTCTTGCTTGTTAAATCAAAGAAATTGGAGTCTGAACATGCCTAGAAGGAGCTTTGGAGTCTAACGCTGTGGGCACTGGAATTCAGGCTACATTTTGAACTGCTAGAAAGAGAGGGGAGGATTTAAGCCCCAAATGGGGCCTAAACAAAGAATAAATCTGTTAGCACAGTAATTACTCATGTCCTCAGTAAACTGCCTCCTTCGAGGATTAGCAGATAAATCTAGGCCAAAGCATTAGTATTTTCTTGGCACATCTTCCTCCTTCTGCACATCAATAACAATGTATTTACCCAATTATCAGATAATCCTACTTAAATTGATCAATTGATAGCTCCCCAGTTCTTTCAAAGCTCTGCTTTGTTTTCTTTGGACCCAAACACCTAAAAATATTTCCAGAGGTCAGGAAAGTACAAATTGCAAATTTATTATTCTTGGAGTTGCAGGATGACCTTTAACCCAGTGTTTCAGAACCCTGTGTGGTGCTTTGGAAAAGTGATTTCCATTAAAGTAAATAAGAGTCCTAGGGCATAAGGCTGAAGGGAGCTTTGAGGATTAACTCCTTCATGCACTTAAACTGTACTGAGGAAGGACAATTGGCAATCATGTATGGTACTTGTCAATTTCTAGTCACTTCACTTGAAAATAGCTGTGTTATTTTGTTTTCCTCTTTTGTTTTATTATTTTTTCCTTGCCGTTGCAATTAAACAAAACCCTGTGCAAATTGTTACCAAGTAGAGAAAATCAATTACCCTTTTCACACGCCATGTCAAACATGAGGTGGGGTTAATTGAAAAGGGGATGTTACAGAAATTCAACTTCTATTTGAATTCTTTTGAATTAAGAAATAAGAGCTGCTTAGAGTTCACTTTCTTTTGTATTTCTAGGTAAGGTTTACAGATTTAGCAAATAAAAATATAGGACCTCCAGTCACATTTGAATTTCGGAGGAAAACATAATTTTTGGTGTAAGTGCATCCCAAATATTTCATCTCATATGTCATGTATGACATATACCAAAATGTTTTCCATTGTTTTTCTGAAATTCAAATTTATCTAGGTGACCTGTAGACCTGTATTTTATCTGGCAACAGAATGAGGAGACACTAACATAACAGCTACTGATAGTCTGGTGGTTGTGCCAGAGGCAGCAGCTAACTAAATATAATTTAGGGCACACTCTGCCATATAGCAATTTCATCAGGAATCAACAAAACAAAGTGTTTCAGCAAGGTTCATGATGAAAAAACACGTTCTTCATCAGCAACACCTTGACAATTTGCCTCTTTTTTTCATTTTAAACTGCATCTAGCATTCCTCTCTGATATCCCCTTACCCCCAGACAAGTTGCATTTTCCTGCCCCCAGAATGTACCTGCCATTCTCCACATTCATGTCTTCTTATCGCTCTGTCTCTCCGCCTGGTATATATAGTTCTCCATCTGTATCTTCTCAAATTATTTAACCCCAAACACCATTTAATGACTATTTCCTATTTGAAACCTCCTTTGCTATACAAACACCCATCTTTGAAGCATTAGAAAACACTCTATGTCTTTCCTTTGACACTAACATGTCAATGTAAGGGTAATGCACTGAATGGGAGGAATTGAGCTTTACTTTGTTATTTCTCTAACAGGATAATAAATTTCCTACTATATTTCTGATCTGAGTTGATGGTTTCAATATTCAGCCAATCTGCTAACTCATAGTCACCCTTCATTTCTTTGAATTGACTCAAACCATTCATCCATATATTCAATATTATTTAAGCGCCTATCATGTGCAAGGTCTTTCCTCACCTTTCAGATCACTAAACTATAGGTTGCATGAAGGTAGGGATTGTGTCTGTCTTGTTAGCTGAATATCCAGAAACTAGAAAATGTTTGGAACAAAGTAAGTGCTCAATGATTATAAGCCAAGTAAATAAAATGAACATGCTCTCTATTCTTTTGAGTTTGTCTTAAATCTAGCTTTCTTTCTTACTTCCAGGGCCACTTCCTTAAAGGAGAACTCACCTCTCTCTTTTAAACAATTGCATCTGTGCCCATAGTGGTTACACTGCCTTTAATCTTTAGCTCACTGTTATAAAGGTTGCTACTAGAGTACAGTCCCAAAATGAGTTTTAATTTCTTTACTTCTCAGATTATATACCTTGTCACAACCTTGTTGCATGAAAGATAAGTTCCAACCCTCAAGAACAGCTTGCACCACTCTTTACAATCTGGAGCCAAGTTAAGTTTCCAGACTCAGTTGTTTCTTCTTTATTTCATACTCATCTGCTCCAACCAAATCCAACAAATTCCCCTTTGATGGGGCAATAAACAGAGTTGTGTAGGGTTAGAGGCTTAGAAAAGTAAGAGTGCAAGCCACTGAACTTTCTCATCATTTTAACTCACCAGCCCTCTTATGTATAAGGCTCTGTACATGCTGTTACTATCTGCAAGACTCCTTCCTTGTCTTTGCCTGGAAAACCCCCAAATGTCTGTTCCCATTTTTTGCATATATAATTTCCTATGTTATGTCCACCAGCCTTCCCTACTTTAAAATGAGAACTCCCCTTAGGTATACTCATACTAATTTGACTTGGCCATATGTCTGCCAGAGTGGGCATGCTAAACTTTAGTCTATTCATACATTGTCTGTCCTATCAGTCTGTGAGTTCCCGAAGTTAGAGACCTTCTGTGTGGATCAGTTCTCATAGTAAGTGTTGAATTAAATGTGAATTATAATTGCTAAAGTATTTCCATTTGTGGTCTTTCTCTTTTCTTGGTGACATGTGGATGTGTACTCTCCAGCTCCTGGTTCTCCTTTGGCTGCCCTTCCTTTACATTTTGCTGAAACTCAGTGTTATAGGCACCTAATCCCCTCAACAATTATACACAGACAAGAGAGTAGCCAGCACCCTCAGGCAGGTTCACATGGGCAGGGTAGCATTTTAGAGACCCCTGGATTGGCCAGGGTTGTGATATTGGGATTACAAATGTCAAGGCAAAAGCTTATTGTTACCCTAGCTCCTTCTCAGAGGCCCTCTCTTGAATGTAAGCTCCAAGAGAACAGGGGCTTTTATCTATCTTGTTCACTTCTCTATCACCAGTATCTAATACTGTACTAGTAATATTATAAGAACCAGAGAATACTTGTTAATTGGTTAAAAAACACTTTCCCAAAGCTATATAGCTGGGAACTGTCAGAATCAAGACTGGAAATCAGGGCAGGCTGATTCCAAAGCCCATGTTCCTTTTAATATCCTGCTACCTCTAAAGATGACTATTTAATCTAAACTCAAGTCTCAGAATATGCTAATGAAGACATTTCCACCTACTCAAGCTAATTTGTATATTCAGACTTGTTCTTCTGGTGCTAGGTGCTTCATCATTCTCTCATGTAATAATTAATATTTACTGATATCTTATTTGCAAGCACCATTCTGGGTATTTTACCTTTCTGAACATAATTAATCATTAAAAGAAACTTTAATAATACCATTTTGAAGACAATAAAACTGAGATACAGTGAGGTTATGTAATTTGCTCAAGGTCAGGCTGACAACATTTCACTTATCTCCTGTACTTGACCAAAAATAGGTGTGAAATCTGTGAAAGCAGGAAGGAAAATAACATAAGCACAGGGCATAAAATTATTTAATGTACCAGCAGATATCAGCCCTACTATTAAAAATACAGAAATATATGTTGAGGTAATATAGCTAACATGCTGAGAGCACATATCTCTCAAAATATATTCATTACTTATTAAAATGCAATCTTTTATTTTTGATTAAATTTATGTGGAATTTTCACCACTTAGTTTTTCCAGAGATAGATAGTGAAATATAGCTATTAGGGGAACAAAGAGTAAGATAACTCTAATATATATTTTTTTAAATTTATTTATTATTATTATTTTTTTTATTATGGGTAAAATCAAAATTCTCACAATACATACAAACATTTGCAAAATGATATATAAATATATATGCATATATGTGTATTTGCTTACAAAAATGTTGTTTATATATATATATATATACATATATTTTAAGAGGTGCTTAGATTACCCAAAATATTACACGGAACCCATTGGGATTCCCACGTTGCCCACCTCCCACACCTCCCATCACATCCCACACAAACATCTAACTCTAATATTTTTGATGTTAGAGTAAATTACGTGGAAGATTTTTATGCTCTGTTTTAGGAGAAAATGAAACCTATAGATATTATCAAATATACTCAAATATACATAAACTAGTACACACACTAACATGGGCTGTGTGTGTCTCTGTGTATATATGTAATTTGAAAATATGAAAATAGAATACTCTTAATTTGCGGTATTCCGATTCCAATTCATATCCCAAAACTCTCCTTTTTGCTAAGAATGGTTGGGGCAGGTTAAGGGTGTCTATATCCCCTCAAGGTTGAGATAAGTACAGAGTCATTGTCCAAGGAGGATTGAAAGGGCCCTGGTTTCTCTCCCATATTCTCTGTTTGCCCTAATTCTACCACAGTCATTCTCACCCTTTCAACACATTAGAAGTCTTTAAAATGTTTTCTTCCCAGATGGGCTAACCTGAATTTCTGTTTGCAACTTTTTTCTATGTTGATTTCTTCTAAATTTATTTTTAGGACTCTATGTGTTAATATTATTTTTTCATTTATCACTATATTATGTGCAATACATATGAATGTGTGTTTATTATACAATGTTATTATAATATAGGAGAATAAAATATGGTTTGTCAATATTTTCCCAGTTTGTTGTGACTCTTTTAGTGATGGTGATTTTTATTATTAGGACACATTTCAGATCTGTATAACTGACATCAGTTTTGTCTCTGGATATTGTGTCACATTTAGAAATATCTTCAAACTTCAGAATCTTAATGTTTTTTATTATGTCACCTTGTACTCTTACACAATTTTTTCTGCATTAAATTTTTAAAAAATCCAAACTGGAATTCAGACTGTTGAAATTATAAAGAATGGATTCAACCATATTTTTTCTAGATGGCTACCCAATTGCTGGAATGTCATTTGTTGGCTAATCAATATTTCCCCCACTATTTTGACAGGTTACTTTTTAGGAGGTATGGGGTATTGAACCCAGGACACTCTACATGGGAAACAGGTGCTCAACCAGAGCTACATTCTCCCCTCTCCCCACCAATGAGAATTGGGTTTTTCTTTTGTTTGTTTTTAGGAGATACCAGGGATTGAGCCCAGGACCTCGTACATGGGAAGCAGGCACTCAACCACTTGATCTACATCCATTCCAACAGGTTACATTTTAATAAACTAAATATCCCTATATACTTGGGTTTATCCTGGATTTTCTATTAGTTCCATTGACCTACCTATTCATGTACTAGTACCACATGGTTTTATTTGTTAGAACTTTGTAAAACATTTTAGTGTCTGATAAGAATAATCCTATATCCTTATTATTTTTTTTTCCCTTCTGGCTGTTCTTGTTTCTTTTTCCTTATAAACTTGAGAATCAGTTTTTTTAATTAAGAAAATAAATCTGTTTATATTTTTATTGTCCTGAATTTGGCTGCCATCTGAACCATAAAACTCTCCAGGTTCCTCCATTCTTCCCTCATCCACGGAGACTCATATTTCAACCCAGACCCTTGAGAACCCTTGAAACTCATTTACTCTAAGATCTTGTTGGCAACAGTTCTCACCACAAGTATATCTGAGTCAAATTATGAATGGACTGTTTACTTTTCCCTCCAATATTGAGTTTTCCTTGTCTAAATCTCTGAACTAAGTTTCAACTTTCATTTATGTACCAGTGGTGCTGATTGATCTTCCTCTTCTCCATGAAGTTGTTAATATCTACCCCCATATTTTCCTTTTCTTTAATTTCTTTTTTATAACAGCTTTACTGAGACACAATTCACATTCAACACAATTCATTCATTTAAAGTGTGCAACTCAATGCTTCTTTAGTATATTCAAAAATTTGTGCAACTATCACCAATATCAAATTAGAATATTTTCATTACCTCAAAAGAAAACCCTATACCCTTTACATCTCACCGCCCTATACCTCCTTCACCTTAAGCACTAAGCAACAACTAATCTAATTTCTGTGTCTACGTATTTGGCTATTCCAGATATTTCATATAAAAATAATCATGTAATATGTGATCTTTGGTGAATGGCTTCTTTAACTTGGCTTAATATTTTCTACTTACATCCATATTGTAGCATATATCAGTATTTCATTCCTTTATCCATCCATCAGTTTATAGGCATTTGTGTTATATCTACATTTTGGCTGTTATGAATAATGTTACTATAAACATTGGTGTAAATGTTTTTCTGTGGACATGTGTCTCACTTCACTTGGGTATATACCCAGGAATGCAATTGCTGGATCATATATTAACTCTATGGTTAACTTGTTGGGGAACTGCCAGACTTCAGCAAAGGGGCAAAATGGGATTTTATAGGAATTGTGTTAAATCTGTATATCAATTTGGGTAGTATTGACATCTTCAGAATAGTATGTCTTCCAATCCATTAACATGTGGTATATTTCCATTCATTTAAATCTTCTTTAATTTCTTTCAACAATGTGTTTTCAGAATGTACTAGTTTTCTAGGGCTACCATAACAAAGTACCACAAAATGGGTGGCTTAAAACAATAGAAATATATTTTTCTTACAATACTGGAGCCTAGAAGTCTGAAATCCAGGTGTCAACAGGGGCATGCTCCCTCCCTATCCACTAGGGAGAATTCTTACTTGCCTTTTCCTGATTCTGGTAGACCCTGGCATTCCTTGGCTTCTGGCAGCCAACTCCAATCTCTGACTCCATCTACACACAACTGTGTTCTCATGGTGTCTGTGTATGAAAACTTCCCTATTCTTATATAGACCCCATTATTTTTTGGATTTATCCCCATTTTAATTAGGATTAGGTGCACCCTTATCCAATACAACCTCATCTTAACTAATTACATCTGCAAAGACCCTATTTCCAAAAGACACATTCTGAGGTTCCAGGTGGACATGCCTTTTGAGGGACACTATTAAACACACAATAGTGTATAGGTTTTGTATTTCTTTTGTTAAATTTATTTTAAATATTTGATTATTTTGATACTATTATAAATGGCATTTATTTCTTCATTTTGTTTTCAGATTATTCGTTACACGCATATAAAAATACAATTAATTTTTGTATATCGAATTGTGTCCTGCCTACTTGCTGAACTCCTTTATTCATTCTGATGGTTGTTTCATTTTTGGTTCCTTGGATTTTTATATAAAAGAACATATCATCTGCAAATAGAAATAGTTTCATTTCTTTTTTAATAATCTGAATGCATTTAATTTATTTTTCTGGCGTAATTGCCTTGGTCAGAAACTAGTACAATGTTGAATTGACAGACAAGCGTATACATTTTTTTTTTTTTAAAGATTTTATTTATTTATTCATTTATCCCCCCCTTGCTGCTTGTGCTCGCTGGGTCAGCTAACCACGCCGTGTGGGCGGGCTTGCCTTCACCAGGAGGCCCTGGGAACCGAACCCGGGGCCCCGGGAACTGAACCCGGGGCCTCCCATATGGTAAACTGGAGCCCTACTGATTGAGCCACAGCCGCTTCCCATCGTATACATGCTTGTTCTGCTTCTGGTATTTAGTGGAAAGCATCCAACTGTTTTTTTTTTTTTTGAATGTTACTGTTGTTTGTTTTTTATACCATTAACTGTAATCTTAGCTGTGGGTTTTCAGGAGCTGTCCTTTATCAGAATGAGGAAGATAACTATTATTCTTAGTTCATTGCATGTTTTTCATCAAGAAAGGGTATTGAATTTTGTCAATGGCTGTGTCTGCATCTATTGAGTTGATCATGTGGTTTATTTTTTATTGTATTGATATGGTGCATTACATTAATTGATATTTGGATGTTAAACCAACCTTGCATTTCAGTGATAAATCAAGTTGCTTATGGTATATAATTATTTTTTATATATTGTTGAATTTGGTTTGCTAGTATTTTGCTGAGGATTTTGACATCCATATTCATTGGAGATATTAGTCAGTAGTTTCCTTTTCCTGTGAAATCTTTGCCTGGTTTTGGTATCAGGGTAAAAATTGCCCTTATAGAATGAGTTGGGAAGTGACCCCTCCTAGTCTATTTTCTGGAAGAGTTTGTGAATTAATTGGTATTAGTTAATTGGTATTAATTCTTCTTCAAATGTTTGGTAATGTTTGGCAATGCAGTCCTTTCAGCCTGTGAGTTTCTTTGTACATAATGATTTGATTACTAATCAAGTAATCTAATTTGATTATTAATTCACATAGTCTATTTTTTATTCAGTTTCATGTCTTCCTAGGATTTTGTCCATTTCAGCCAAATTGTTGAATATAGTTGCATATAATTGTTCATTGTATTCCTTTATAACGTTTCTATTACTGTATGGTTGGTAGTAATGTTCCCTTGCTCATTTCTGAGTCTACTGATTTGAGTCTTATCTCTGTTTTTCTTAATTAATGTAACTAAAGTGTCAAATTTGTTAATCTTTCAGGGAACCAGCTTTTAGTTTCCTCCATACTCTCTATTGTTTTTCTATTTTCTACTTCTTGAATTTTGCTGTAATTTTCATTATTACTAACTTTGGGTGGAGCTTCCTCTTCCTTTTCAAATTCCTCAAGTTGTGAAGTTAGGTTTTTGATTTGGGATATTTCTTCTTTTTTATGTAGGAATTTATTACTTTGCATTTCCCTCTGAGCACTGCTTTTGCTGCATACTTCAAGTTTCAATATATTGAGATTTAATTTTCATTCATTTCAAAGTATTTTCTAATTTCATTTTTAATTTCTTCATTGACACATTGGCCATGAGAGAATCATTTAATATCCACATATTTATTATGTTTGTATTTTTTCTGTTATTTGTAACAGATATTTGCAAATTTCTTTCTATCAGTGGTTTTTAATTACAATTTATCATATAAGAAAATATAGTTTGTATTCTTTCTATCCTTTCAAATTTATTGAGGTTTCTTTTTTATGGTTTAGCATATTGTCTATTCTGAAGAATGTCCCCTGTGCACTTATGAAGAATGTACATTCTGCTGTTGTGTGCAATATTCTATAAAAGTTTGTTAGGTCTATTTCATTTATACTGTTGTTCAAGTCTTCAATTTCATTGATTGTCTGGATAATTGATCTATCCATGATTTACAGTGTGGTATTGAAGACTCTGACTACTATTGTTAAATTGTCTCTTGAAACCTCTCTTTCTGTCAGTTTTCAGCTTTAAGTATTTTGATGCTCTGGTTTTAGGTTTTTACATGTTTGTAATTGCTATATTTCTTAATGAATTAATACTATTTTCATTATAAAATTTTATTCTGTATCACTAGTTATTTTTTTGTTTTAAAGTCTATTTTGTCTGATTTAGTGTTGCTATATGTTTTGCATCATTTTACTTTCATTTTATTTGTATCTTTTAATATAAAGTGTATCTTCTGAAGGAAATATATAGTTGGAGTTTGTTTTCTCCATAGTCTGACAATCTCTAACTTTTTAGTGGATTTTAATACATTCATATATCAATGTTAATTGATATAGTTAGACTTACAACTGCCATTTTAATTTTTGTTTCCTGTATGTCTCATGACCTTTTAGTTCATTTATTATTACTTAATTGCATTGTTTTATGTTAGGTGAATAAGTGGTATTTGTTTGAGCAGCTTAGGTAACTAAAACAGAATTTGGCACCAGAAGTGGGGGTGCTGCTATTGCAAATACCAAAAATATAGCATGGACTTTGGAATTGGGTAATGGTTAGAGGCTGGAAGAATTGTGAGGCACTGGATAAAAAAGGCCTATTTTTCTTTGAAGAGACTGTTGGTGGAAATATAGATGCTAAAGATACTTCTGATGAGGACATGGAAGGAAATAACAAATATATTATTGAAAACTGGAGAAAAGGTCATCATTATTTTAAAGAGGCAGGTAACTTGGAAAAGTTGAGTTCTGATGTCAGACAGAAGGCAGAATTTGAGAGTGATGAACTTGGATATTTAGATGAGGATAATTCTAAACTAAGTGAGGAATGTGCAGGTTGGTTTCTCCTTGAAGCTTATGGTAAAATGCAAGTGGGAAGGGATAAGCTGAGAACTGAATCCTGGGCACAAAGAAAACAGAAATTGATGTTTTGAAAATTTCTGAGCTTCTGGAAAGTGAGTCACCAGAGAGAAGTGCTCCATGTGAGGGTTTAACTAAACATGGATCCAGTCAGCCATTTCAGTGCAAGTCAGGATTGGAGATGCAGTTATACAGAAAGGATCTGTGGAAAGTTCTTTTGCCTGATGAATTAGACCCCTGTGAACTACTTGCAAAACTGACAAGTTTTTTTTTAATAATCTGTATGAATTGAACCACTGCCAGCCTGGAATAAACGGGACAATCCCTCCATTGTATATCAGAGCAGAAAACTTGTTCTCTAGGTTTTCAGGTCCACAGGCAGAGGAGAATTGTGCCAAGGATAGAACACACCCATAACCAATTTTGATGAGGCTCTATTCTGAGCATTGTTTCTGAAATGACTTAATGCTTTGGGATATTGTGATGGAATGAATCTATTTTGCATGTATAAAGAACACATCTTTTTTGGGTCCAGAGGGTGGAGAGTGGTGGTTTGAAGCTGTATATCTCCAGAAAAACATGTTTTGAAGTTTAATTCATTCCTGAGTGTGTGAACCCATTTTTAGTAGGAACTTTTGATGAGGTTACTTCAGTTAAGTTGTGGTCCAGCCTAATCAGGATGGTTCTTAATCCCAATACTGAAGTCATTTATAAGCAAAATGAAATTCAGACACAGAGACAGAAAGCTACAGGAAGCAAGAAGCTACATCAACATAACCCAGAAGAGAAGGAAGAGATTAGGAGACACAACTTGCCATGTGACAGAGGAGCCAAGGATTGCTGGCAGCCAGCCCCAGAATGCTGGTCTTCAGGAAGAAAGCATCACCTAGATGACTCCTTGATTTGGTTTTAGCCTCAAAACCACATTCTAATAAATTCCCTTATTTTTTTTAAGACAACCAATTTCATGGTATTTGCTTGATCAGCCTAGGTAACTAAAATGTTTCCTTTGTGCTGTTATTGGCAAATATATTATATTTCTTATTTTTATAGGCCTGGCAATAAATTATATACTATTGTTTTATACAACTAGTTTTTAAAATAAGAGAAGAAAAGAGGAGAAATAGCATTTGCACTTTTATAATTGCATAATAACTCTTTGGTTTTACATGTTGATTTTAATTACTATCCAGGGTCACTTGCTTTCATTCTGAAGAATTTCCTTTAGTATTTCTGGTAAGATGGGTCTCTAGAAAAAAACATTTCTCCATTTAAAAAAAAATCTGGGATTATCTTTATTCACCTTCATTTTGGAAGATATCTTTGTTGGATATGGGATTATTGGTGACAGTTTCTCTTTGAGTTCTTTGAATTTGTTATCTCACTTCTTTCTGGCATCCATTGTTTCTGTTTATAAGTCAGCTGTCATTCTTATTGGGGTTCCTTTGTAAGTAAGCAGTCATTTTTCTTTTCTTTCCTTTAAGATTTTTTTCCTGTCTTTGATTTTCAGCATTTTTACTATGTATCTGCTTGTGAGCCTCTGTGTTTATCCTACATAGTGATTTCGTAGATTCAGCTTCCTGAATGTGTAGATTAATCTTATTCAATCAATAGGGAAAGTTTTCAGCCAATATTTCCTCAAATAGTTTTTCTTCTCTTTTCCCTTTCTCTCTTCTTCTGGTATACCCATAATGTTCATGCTAGTGTGCTTACTGTGTCCTATATTTCTCTTAGGCTCTGTTCATTTCTTCATTCTTTTTTCTGTCTGCTCTTTATATTGTACAGTCCTTATCAGTCTTCAAGTTAGGTAATTCTGACTTCTGCCAGTTTAGATCTACTGTTGAGCTCCACCTATGAATTTTTCATTTCAGTTATTGTAATTCTCAACTCCAGAATTTCCAGTTAGTTCTCTTTTATCATTTCTATCTCTCCTTTAATAATCTTTGTTTTATTTAACATTCCATATCTTCCTTTACTTCTTTAACCATGATTAAAGTAGAGTTAGTGGTAGAAAGAATCAGAAAGTGTAGATTTCACTCTTGGAGAATTAGTATCAACTTTCTCCAGCACCAGCAGTGGCATTAGTGCAGCTAAAGCATCCAATGCTCAGAGGTAGTGATATCTACTTTGACTTATTCTGGGACACTTTATGAGAAGTGGTTCTTGCTGTTTGGTATTTCATCGTGTCATTATTTCTTCCCATTTTCTGGTCCTCTAGAGTTCCTGGGACTCCTCTGAGCTATGCAATTTCTTTCCATAAATTACTTTCCTTTCCAGCCTGAGGATGGTCTTCTTGTTCAGCTAAGAACTCAGCCTAATACAAATTTTAAAATGAACATAATATACATAATTTTCTATTTTTGCCACCTGATTTACAGCTATGTTGAAAATTATTTATCCTGTTTTTGGCTCAACTTCCTTTTTCATCACATGCACAGATTCAATTCCAGAGTCTCCAAATTTTCCTCCTTTCTCCATCACTCTTTGAGCATATTTAGGTTGTAGCTTTCTTTTTTCAATTCATCTGACAATATTCTATCATCCACCTCAACTTTGGAACATTAGCAAAATATCCTATTTCCTTTTGGCTCTACTCTAATTTATTTTCTGTTATAGAATTAGTGCTTTTTTAAAAATTATTATTGTAAACTTAAAGATAGAAAATAGAAAAATGTTTTAGCTCAGGTGTTTATCTTAAACCAGTAGTCTAATTGGCCTTTTAGTTTTATAGTTTACAAATTCCAGGAATAGTGAGTTTTTGCTGTGGAAATTATTCTGTGTGTGTATGTGTGTGTGTGTGTCCTGCCATGTGACAAACTAAGGACCAAGTATTGCTGGCAGCCAGCTCCTGTACATCACAGTTTTGGGAGAGAAAGCATTGCCTTAACGATGCCTTAATTTGTATATTTTCCTGACCCAAAGACATTATGGAAATTATTCTTTACTGCCTTGTATCTATAGCCACTTCTTTTTCTCTTTCAATAAATAATTCCTCATATCAGTGTTAACAGGCAAGTGAACTACTATCTACAAATGATTTGAATATTTATCTTATTAGCTACAGCTACAAATCTGCTCCTGTCACTGTTTCTTTATCTAGTAAGTTCTGGTAGAAAGGGAACACTATTGCTTATCTTAAATACCCATACCATCTGAGAATTTCACTAGCCATGTCATTACAGCACTCTTTTCCTAGCAGCTATCATAAGATTTTTGAAATGTACAATGTTCTGCTTTTCATAAGAAATGATTTGTGATCCCTAGATTTAAAAATTTCCCAGAAATACTTATCAATCTTTAATCCAGTACTGCCCTTTTTCTTTTCCAGCATAGCCTCAAGGTTAAATAATGTTAAATTAATAAACACTCTGATTAGTGGTCATCTCTGAGTAAGCATTGTCTGATTTAGGATTTAATGCTTATTATATGTGTTAATATTCAACTATCACCTACTTTACTCAAATAACTCTTTTATTGCCATTGTACAACTCAATGTTAATTTAACACAGCCCATAAAATCTCAATAGAAGAAATAGACATTGACCCACTGACCTCCACCAGTTGAATCAAGTCTGAGCAGTTCTTTTTTGCTGGTGGATACCTAGGCACAATCCAGCAAGCAGTCCTTGTGAGCTAAGGGTTCTTTTCTTCCCTATCACCCCTGACACTGAAGCAATGCTGGACCCCCTTGAATCTACCATCTCTGGTCTATTTTTCTCTGATAAAATGAATATGTGGAGGAATTATATTGAATTAATTAATTTATTCTACAAATTTATTGAGTCCCTACAATGTGCTAGATACCGGTCTAGTTGCTGGAATATATTGGAAGACAAAAATCCATCCCTCATGGAGCTTATAATCTGCTATTGGAAACAACCCACAGGTGAGCAAATAAATAAAATGTACTATTTATCAGATTTAAAATCCTATGGACCTGGAGCACATTATGTTGAGGGAAGTAAGCCAGACACAAAAGGACACATACTGTATGATTTTGCTGTTATGAACTAAATATACTGTGTAAACTTATGGAGTTAATAGTTAGAATATAGGTCACCAGAAAATAGAAAGAGGGTAGAGAATGGAAAGCTGAGGGTTAATCTGTGCAGAACTGGTAAAGAGGTTGTTTTTAAATCTTTGGAAATGAATAAAAATGGTGAAAGCACATTATGGTGTTTGTAACTAGCAGTGCTATTGTGTGGATATGACAGTGGTTGAAAGGGTGAGTCTAAGGTCATGCATATTACTAAAAGGAAAGCTAAAAACTGTAACACGGGACTGTATAAGATAGTAAAACCTCATGTAAAACCCAAATATGGGTGATATTGCTTACATAAGACTACTTTTACAAAATATAAATACAAATATATTAGAGAGAAGGAAACAGAATATCAGCTAACTACGGCAGGGGAGGCATAGAGACATTGAAAGGTGATGAGGTTTTTGTTTATTACTTACCTTGAAATAATGAAAGTGCTCTAAGAATGATTGGGGTGATGAATGCACAACTATGTGATTACACCAAATACCATTGATTGTACACTTTGGATGGATTTATGCTTTATTAATATGTATCAATAAAATTGATTTGTTAAAAAACAAAATTAAAAAAATTAAATTAAATTTAAAAAGCTATGGAAATAAATAAGATTGGATAATAATGGAGAGTTGGGGAATAGTGAAGTTAACCGTTGTAGATAGGGTAAGAAGGGAAGGCCTCACAGCTAATTTGACATTTGAGCAGAGATTGGACGGAGGAGAGAAAATGAGTCTTGGCTACATCTGGGGAAAGAGCAGTCTAAGCAGAAGCAACAGCATGTTCAAGCTTCCTAAGTTGGGCATGTGCATGATAGGCTTGAGGAGCAGAGCAGAATTAGAAGAAAAGTTGTAGGAGGTAAGGTAACTGAGGCACCAGGGGTGGGGATGGACTATGTATGACCTCCCAGGCAATACTAAAGACTTTGGCTTCTACTCTGGGTGAAATGAGAAGACACTAGGGGTTTCTGAGGATAGAACTCACGTTATCAGACTTTTCCTTAAAAAGTATCAATTTGGATTTTGTGTTGAGATTGGAACAAAGGTGGGGGGCAAGGGTAGAAGCATGGAGACCGCTTGGAAAATTATTGCAACAATTAAAGTGTGAGATGATAGTGAGTTGCACCTGGGTAATACTGGTGGTGGTGTCGAAAAGCAGTCAGATTCTTGAAACGAATATTTTGATGATAGGACAAACAATTTGTTGGTAAATTGGTATGTGATTGGAGTCAAGGATGATTCCAAGACTTTTGGCCTCATTAAGTAGAAAAATGGAGTAAATATTTACTTGGATATGAGAACATTTGGAAGGGACAGGGTCATTTTGGAGATAGATGCATTTCAGGAGTTTGGCTTTGAGGTATGTTAATTTGGAGATGTCATGTAAACATAAATATTAGAGATGTCACATAGATGCACATACAAGTCTGGAGTTCCAAGGAGGTATTGGGGCTGGAGATATATTTTGGGGGTATTATCATCAAGACAGTATTTAAAGCCATGAGACTTGATGGGGTAACCTGGGTGATGAGTGAAGTTAAGAAAAGGTTGTTTGCATCTTGGAAAAAAAATGAGAGTCCATTTCTATCTTATCTGAGAAGTGTCTTGTCCATCATTCGTTCTTTCCTTCATCCCAAAGGATCTGAAGAAAGGTGATCCAAGAAATTAGGTTGCAAGATTCAGATATGGAAGAAAAGCCTGTTTTTGAGAAATCACAATAAAGTTAAAATTAGAATATTTCTAGGGATAGAAGAATTGGGAAGGAGAAACCCCAATTCTTTTCATCCACACAAATGGTGGAACTAACTCCATCTAGCTTCTCATTCAGAAGTTAGTTTCATCATGGACACAAGACACTTTTTAGAGAACTATTTATGAGCTTCAACAGCAACCATAGAGCAGTTAAGCAAACTTAAGCATTTAATACTCCTGACTATTTGCAAAAATCTATCACTGTTTGGCTTTTAATCCTGTGAATATTGGTGGGATTATGAAATCAACATGCTCAGTGGATTTGAGAGAATGCAGGTGGCAGGGGTGAAGAAATAGTGAGTTGTTGCAAATAAAAGGAGAAAAAGGCTTATTGTTCTCAGAAATTAGAAGCAGAATGGAATATTCAGGAATATGACTGCTTAGCCAAAGAACTCAGGAGGGGGTAAGGAAGTAGAGATAGGTGTACAATCAGGGCAGGAGATATATATGATATGAGAACAGGTTGTCTTGAGGAAAAGGGGGCTGCAGCCCTAGCACTTTTACAGAAGCTATACATTTCTACTTGGGTTGAGAAGGTAGGTGATAGGTAAAGAGTTAGAAGTTACAGTGTGATTAGCATGCACAGGCAGAGGATCTTCCAATCACCTTCAGATATCATCAAATTGGCTATGGCTGGTAAAATTCAATCTTCAGCTTTATATATGGTATATTTTCTTTTGCTTCCTTTTGTGTTTTGCTTATTAAATTTCACTGGGAAATCTTACAAGAAATGTGATTTGATGGGAGGCAGAGCAGCAGGATGCATTTTAAATATTAATTTAGCATTTTAGGATTCATTCAGGGAGATAAAATGCCAAGGTATAAATAAGTTGCCAGCTTCCCTTTCCTAGCTATGTCAGTAAAGATATGAAAGCTATTATTAAATATTTAGTGTTATTGTTACTTGCTTTGCTTATAAATTATGGTTTGGATTATTTGATATGCAAATAATATAAATATCCAAAGATATCTGATTCAAGATATCCTAATAACAACTCAAAATACACATCAGATAAAATTTTTTAAGTTTAATGTTTTTATGACAATAAATAATCCTTGATCCATTAGCAAATGCCCGCTATGCATAGGGTCTTGCCAGATTATAAAATTTAACTTTCATAATAATCCCATTTTATAGATGAGGAAATTGAAAGTAAAAGATATTAAGTAACTTGTGTAAGGTCACAAAGACATTTGCAGAAATTGGATTCAAATACAAATTTTTCTAAAACTTCAATGACAGTACCTTTTTAACAATACCACATTGTTTCAAAAAACTCCCTTTATCATTACTAATTCCTAAGCTACTGTGAGAAAGATGCAAATGGAATCATAGTTTACTCCCAAAATGCTTTCCATATTACACCTGGCAGATTGCTATACCACAGCTATTTGTGCATGCATATGCTTTTTTATGTGGTTTTCTTAATATTATCTCACAGTGTCACTTGGTAGCAAATGTTAAGAGTCTAGTAATAACAAAATAATTACAATAATCACTAAATTCCCAATGCCTGCAATATTTTAGGTAAAAAGTCCCACACAACTCTATTCCTCACATAACCTTATAAAGTAGGCAAAGCTATTTCTTTTATGTATGAGAATATGGAGATTCAACACAGATAAGTAATTTTTGATATGTTGATGTCTTAGGAAGGATACAAATCCAGGTTAGGTAAAGTCCAGAGCTTCTTTACATTCTTTGAAACATATTGCCTCTACATTAAGCCATTTACGAATGCTTACATAATACTATTTACACTATAAGTTTGGGAACTTGTACATTCATTCTGCAGCTACAGAATAAGTGGAAATAGGCAAACTATATAAAAGTAATCATATAAACTGAGAAGAAGAAGGAGACTAAGAAAGGGAACTTCACATAGGTATTTCTTTTTGAGTACCATTTCTAATAAACTAATAGTAGCTGTAGGAAGTAGTGTTTTGAAAAAGATGCTAAGTTTAAACCTGGCTTAGTATAAAAGAGGACATCTATTTATTATCAATATCTTTGACAGGCTAGAGAAGAGGAAACAAAATGTGCCAAATGTTTTCAAATTTGCATTTCACTTTATCATTAAAACAACCCAGTGATGATAAGGGTAGTTATGACTTAAGTTCATAATCATGAGAAAATACCAGACAAATCCAACTTAAGGACCTTTTACAAAATAACTGGTCAAGACTTTTCAAAAATATCAAGATTATCATGCATAAAGAAAAGATGAAAACTGTTGCACAGTAAAATGATAAAGAGCTATCATAAATAAATGCAATGCATGACACCTGATTGAAACCTGGATGGGGAAAATATACGTAAAGGACATTGTAGAGACAATTGACAAAAACTGAATACAGGCTACAGAATAAATAATAATTAATAATAATAATAATGTTTCAATGTTAGTTTTACTGATTTTGACATCTGTTGATATGGAAGAGAATGTCTTTGCTCATAGTAAATACACAGTTTAAGTGCTTATCAGTAAAGTGTATGATGTTTCCAAATTACTCTTAAATAGCTGAAATAAAAGTTTTAAAAATATATGTGTGCAAATGTGTGTGTTTTTGTGTGTATGTGTACACTAAGAAAGAGAGAAGAGAGAAGGATAAAACCAATAGAGTCAGAATGTAATCATTTGATGAATCTCTGTGAAGAGCATACGTGTGTATATATGTGGGTGTGTGTTCCTTGTCCTGTCTTTACAATTTGCCTAAAGATTGAAAATACATCAACATAAAATGTTACAAAAATAAAAACAAATAAAACAGCTACCACTTGAACCCATTCATCAGTATAAGCAATGTAAGACAGCCAAACGTGTGTATTCTAAGATCCAAAACAAACTTTATAATCACCTAAGAACTATTCTTGCAAAAATGTTTAACCTATAAGCTAATCAACCCTTCATATCTAATTCCAATTTACAGTAAATATAGGAAACAAAGGAACAAATAAAATGACAGCATGAGCAAGCAATAATCAAATCAGAAATTGTAACATTCTATAGGAAAAATTGACCTAATTTTCAACAAATCAATATCACAAAAAAGGTCAGTCTTTTTTAGATTAAAAATGACTTAAAGAGCATAACCAAAAAGGCAAATCATCTAAAAGTGATTCTTTAGGGAAATTTGAGAAATTGTAGTAGGGAATTGGTGTGAAATTATGACAAGAACTTTATTGTTAATTTTATTTTGTATGATAATGAAATTGTGTTTATATAAGGAAATTTAAATTGAATTTTCATTATATTTTAGAGAAGCATAAAGAAGTATTCAGAGGTGATTATCATGATGTCTAGAAGATAATTTGTAATATTTCAGAATGATAGATCAAAATATGAGAAATAATTGTAAGTCCTAGGTGATATATATGCATGTTAATCAAATTGTTCTTTTAATTTCTGTATTATTGGATATTTTATAACACATTTGCTAAAAAGAAATAAAATTGTGAGTAATTAACCAAAGCAGACAATTATGCAGCAGCTTCAGGAGGCAGAGAAATCAGAAGGAAGTCATTCTAAAGTTACAATAGCAGACCAACAGACTTGGAATTCAATAATCACTCAGAGATGGAAGGCATTGTTAAAAATACACTTATCAGGCAGATCTGGGTTGGAGATGGGTTGCAAATTTTAGTATACTCTCTTACTAATGGAAGCCACCCTTAATGTGGATCCCAGTTGAGAGATCCTGGATTTTGATAATTAGTGTGAGGGTCATCTTGGAACAGGAAGGATAACAGTTTTTCCAATAGTGTAATTTGCATGCCTATCATATCACAGAAAAGAGTTATCTCTAAAGAAAATCACCCTAAGAATCACAAACACCTTGCTGGCAAGAGGGAAGGTGAAGAAAAGTACAATGGGACCAGAAAAGGCTGCTGTAACTTGAGGAGAAAGAACAAAATAGAATTAAGTTTATGTTAGCCCAAAAGTTGGAATAATAAAAGGACTCTTTTTTATTTTTATTTTTATTGTTATTGTTACAGATGTCTTAAGGGAAAATAAAGTACTTATGATGGTCCATATTTCTAGATGAGATGAGATGTTACTACATGTAAAAGAGAATTGCATATGTTAAGATGAAATTCTAATGACATTTTAAATTGTTTCCTGAAAACATAAAAAGTGAATATATTAGAGATATAGAATTTGGATGAAGAGGAAACTCTGGCAGCAATTAAGCAGTCAAATGATCAAATCGGAAGGCCAGATTTAAATTATAAGAAATAATGACGCTGAATTATAGGATTCCCAAGAAATGCAGGTGAAAGCTTGGGTTTGCATGTTGAAACTCCAGTTATTATTCCTGATACAAGATACTTCTCTGGATGGTGAAGAATTTTATGGAAAACAAGTAAAAGATTGAACATTAATGATGATATATTTATTCATTCAAGGGCTCATTCAGAAATATTTCTAGTAAACATGCTGTTAAGCTATAGATACAAAGACAAAAGAAAAGTTTTTTTAGTTACTTAGAGTCTACAAGAGACATAGACATGCAAATAAACATCATAAAATTAGAGAAATTCTATTTAATGTAATTCATTCATTCCCAGTGTTCTAAGAGCAAGTTGTTAAAGCAATATATACTTTATGAAGTTGGAGCATTTGAAGAACCAAAAGAAAGTTGGATATAAATAGCATTGTGCAAAGTATAGGTGGTAAGCTCAGAAAGGTAGGTTGGAGCTTCTCATGAATTATTGTATGCTATGGTAAAGAATTTGATTTTATTCTAAGTCATTGGCTAAGGAAAGTCATTGGCAGATTTAAAACAGAGCAATTTTCTTATCTGAGTTTATCACCCTGAGTGCTGTAAGAAAATGTCCTATAGGCTGGGCAAATGAGGCAATGGAGAAACCAAGTTAGAGCTGTGGCAGTACTCCAGATAGATACAAAGTGCAGTGAAACATGAGATAGAAGTACTTAACCTAAGTAATATAGGAAATATACATATCGAAGGACTGGCTGGGAGGATGACTAGGAACAAGAGTGTTTCTGGGAGCTACAAAGATACATAGTCTTCTTTGTTTTTAACAGATTTATTAAGTTATAATTGATATACAATAAGTTGCACATATATAATATGTACAATTTCATACATTTTGATGTATATATATCTACCACAATCGAGTTAACGGTCATGACTATCCCCACAAAACTTTGCTTGTGGCTTTTTATAATCCCAGACTCCTGCCAAATTCCCATTCCCAAGTAACGATTTATCTGCTTTCTAAATATCAGTTTACATTTTCTAGAATATTTTTAAATGGCACCATACAACATATGCCCCTTTTTATATGAGTTCATCTTTTCTTTTAAAAATCTTTCTCTGAACATTGTTTTTAGATTTATTCATATTGTAGTATATGTCAGCTCTTCATTCTTTTAAATTGCTGAGTAGTATTCTTTTTTTGGATATATGACTTTTACCCATTCATTCATTGAAAGGCTTTGGGTTGTTTCCAGTTATTGCCATTAAAAATAAACCTGCTAAATTATATATATCTTTTTAAGGAAATATATTTCTAATATTCTTGTAAATTGTATTATTTTGATATTTTAAATCTCAATTGTTTGTTGCTGAGATATAGAAATTACAATTGAATTTTGCATATTTTTCTTGTTCTATGAAGGACATATTGTTCTATGAAGTTGATAAATTCACTTTTTAGTTTTTTGGTAGAGTCTATTGGATTTTCTACATAGATGATTAGGTCATTGGCAAATAAAGACATTTTTTTTCTGTTCCTTTCTACTTGTTAGAACTTTTATTTCTTTTTCTTGTCTAATTTTATGGGCTTAGAAATGCCACTGCAATGTTGAATAAAGTGGTAAGACCAGACTTTTCTTGTTCCCAATCTTTTTTTCCCATAATTGAAGATGGATTTTTAAATTTTTCCATGTTTAAAGAAGCTTTAGATTACATAAATGTTACATCAAAAATATAGAAGATTCCCATATAACTCACCCCTCCCTCTCCCACAATTTCCCACATTAACATCTTTCATTAATGTGGTACATTTGTTACAATTGATAGACACATATTGAAGATTTGCTATTAACCATGGACTATACATTATAGTTAACACTTTGTTGTTCCCAATCTTAAGAGCATTCAGTCTTTCACCATTAAGTGTGAGTATGAGTTGTAGGTTTTTTTAGATGCCCTTTACCATGTTAAGGAAGTTCTATTTCTAGTCTGCTGAGATTTTTCACCAGGAAATAATGTTGGATTATATCAAGTGCTTTTGTATGTGTGTGTTTATTAAGAGGATCATATTGTTTTTCTTTTTAGCTTTGTAACATGATGAATTATCTTGATTAATTTTTCTAATGCTAAATCAACCTTCTTTAGGTAGATTCCACTTGACCATAATGTATTGTGCTTTTTACATATCATTGAATTTGATTAGCTAAAATTATGGGTTTTTTTTTTCAGAAGTTTTGCATTTATGTTTATGAGTGATACAGATCTGTGGTTTTCTTGTAATTTCTTTTGTTCTGCCATTGATTGACATACCATCTGTCAGATTAAAGGGAGCTAAAGAGAAACATTATACGACTATGAGAATCACTTTTTATAATTTGTCCCATTTCATTTTCTTTGCAAAATCCCTAAGGAAGTGGCCAACTGGACTTTTTTGCCAGTTATCTATTCATTGCCTCTAGTTTCAAATGTGATGGGCTGGGACCTTTAAGTATTTTTTTTCTATGCAGTCTGTATGGTGCCAATTGAGGGTGCTGGAGGCACAGTTAGTAGAAGAGAGGGTCTTCTCTTCTTTATTCTGGTGCTCCATTCTTTTCCTCTTAATACTGCTGCCCACTTATGAGTGGTGCTCTGCTCTAGCCATGCACCCAGAGCACACAATCCTTCCATGAGCTCGAAGCTCCAGCCCCAGTCCAGCTTCAGCATTTTCACATTGAACCTGTGCAGTCCAGGCCTACTGCTACCTGCTCAGTGAGTGATCTTCTGACACCCTGATTCCCTCTATGAGTCTGCCCCTTCATCTCTGCTCACCTGCAGTCCTGAGGTTGTTTCTTATGGCCTTTCCAATATGGAAACTGGGCATCTCATTCTGGGCACTGTGGGCAAGAAGGCTCCCAGCATCACAATTCTATCTGCATTACCATTTGCCACCTCCAGTCCACTTATGCTCCAGAGGAACATTTCCTTCTTGGCCTAGTGACTGTGGACCAGTTCTGTTCTGAACAGCCTACTGAACTTCTTTGCCATCAAGTAGGCTATAAACACCTGAAGAGAAGTTCTGATTCCCAGTCTTGTAGAGCGCATCCTTCCCTGATTACCTCTCCCCAGCCCTTGCACATATTTTGAGTTTTATTTACACCTTTACAGTTATTCCACTGTTTTAGTTAATATTCATTTATATTATTTTCCCTGTTAAAATTTATCCTATGGTTTCTATCTCTGGATTATATAGTTTACAAAACTGTTAGTGTTTTTTTTTTTTTTTTTTCCACCAATCCATGCTAACTACCACTGCTTGAAAACAAGTAGCTCTATAGCCTCACAAAAAGCTATAAAAGCTAAAATTATGTTCTTATGAAATTACTTAACTATGCTTATAATATCTTGGAGCCATGTTATTAATATAGTCTTACTTTAAAAAAAAAATGAATATGTTGCTGTTAGCCAAATAAACACACAGGAGATAATGCAGAATTGAGTCCCGGGGAGTCCAAGATGGTGGATTGGGGAATGGCAGGCTGCACTCCTCCTCCAGAAACTGCAGAAAGGTAGGCAGGCTTACCTGCCTAAGGGAAGCCACTGGAACTTGGGGGAGATTGGAGAGGTTGGCTGGGGAGCAGGGGGTAGTCAGTTCCAAGGGATAGGGAAGCTGTGGGAGATAGGGTAGGCAAGCTGGCACCTAGGGAGAGTGAAGCCAGGTAAGTGATCTAGCTGGCAGTGGCACTCAGCCAGCTCTGAGAGTGAGGTGTGCCACTGGGCTACCGGGTATACATGCCAGTGCCCAAAAGGCTCTGGGGGCAGGGGGTGAGTCACAGGGCAATTAGGAGTGGTGGCTGGCATCCAGCCAGGTCAGGGGCAGAGGGAAGCAGGGGGAGGGTGATCAGGCCAGGGACCAGCCCAGAGGAGAGGACACCCATGCTGCAGCCTGAGACAGTTGCTAGTGGCTGGAGAGGGAGGGCTCTGGGTTTTTGTTGGTTAGTTGGCTTTTCTCTCTTATTTTCTTTTCCTTCTTTCATTTTTTCCCTTTTCCTTCTTTTTTATTTCTTACATACTTTTCCTGTTTTGTCTTCATTTCGTTCTTCTCATTTTTCTGGTATTTTACTTTAGTTTATTTTTTCCTGTTTCTTTTTTTCACCTTTTAAATTTCTATTCCTTTACATTTTTATGATTTTTTCACTTTTATTAATTTATTTTTCTGTTTTTTATGTCCCTTTCCCCTCCTTTTAAAAATTCTTCTTTTTTCTCTTCTTTCTTTCCTTTTTTGTGGACCTACTATTTTTTCAGTTACATATGGGCAACAACAAAGATATAGAATAAGTTGAACCAAGTATGAAAAAGGACCCTTAACACAAAACCAAAGAAAAATAAAACCCAAACTAGAAAGATAAACTAACAGAATAATCCCATCAAGATAACCAGATGCCTAGACATCAGTACAAAATTACAAGCCATACTAAGAAAAAGGAAGACATGCCCAGTATAATGAACAAACTAAAAAGCAGGAGAAGATGCAGAATGTGGAACAAGCAAGGATGTCCAAACAAATATGCGTAATCAACTCAATGAAGGAAAGGAAGAGAGAAAGTATATTAAGAAGACACTGGGGGAACAGACAGAAGAAATTGTAAAGATACACCAAAAGATAACAGATATTACATTGATGAAAGACACAATGAAAGAAATTTAAAAATACATTAGAAGCACATAGCAGATTTGAACAAGCAGAGGAAAGAATTAGTGACGTTGAATATAGGGCATCCAAACTTGCACAGGTAGTACAACAGATGGACAAAACACTGGAAAAATTTCAGCAGGGTCTCAGAATTGAATCACAAAATAAAATGCACAAACATATATAATTTAGGCATCCCATAGGGAGAAAAGAAGGAAAAGTGGGTAGAAGGAGTGTTTGAGGAAACTATGGTCAGAAATTTCTTAACTTTTCTAAGGAATGTATATGTCTAGGAAGCACAGTACATTCGAAATAGAATAAATCTTAAGAAGCCTACCTTGAGACACATACTTATCACAATGTCAAATGCTCAAAACAAAGAGAGAATCCTGAAAGCATCAAGAGAAAAGAGATCCATTCACATATAAGGGAAGCTTGCTAAGATTAAATGCTGATTTCTCATCTAAAACCATGGTGGTGAGAAAGGCAGTGGTATGACATAGTTAAGTAGCTAAAACAAAAAACCCTGCCAGCCAAGAATTCTGTATCCAGCAAAACTGACATAAAAAAATGAAAGATAGTTCAAAATGTTCATAGGTAAACAGAAATTCAGAGCATTTGTCAAGAAATGTCCTGCCCTTTATGAAGTAATAAAGGAAATTCTACAAGTTAAAAGGAAATAACAGAAGAGAGGGAGTTGGAGGAAAGTGTAGAAAGGAAGGTTATTGGGAAGCAGATGTGACTCAAGCAGTTGGGTGCCTGCCTACCACATGGGAGGTCCTGGGTTCAGTTTCTGGTGCCTCCTAAAGATGAACAAAACAGTGAGCTGATGTAACAGGCTGGCACAGCAAGCTGATGCAACAAGATGATGCAATGAAGAGACACAGTGAGGAAACACAATGAGAGACACAACAAGTGGAAAAAGAGGAGCCTAAAGTGATTGAGTCCCTCCGTTCCACATGAGAGTTTCCAGGTTTGGTTCTAGCTACTACCTTAGGGAAAAAAAAAAAAAAAAGACAGCCAATAGAGAGCAGACAGTAAGTACAAACAATGGTGGGGGAACGGAATAAATAAAATAAATCTTTTAAAAAATCGAGAGTACTAGTAAGAATAACTAAAAATATAAAAGAGAATTCAAATTTAAAAATGTCATATATGAACCTAAAGATAAAATGGCTAAAGTAAGTACTGCCTTCATAGTAATAACATTGAATTTTAATAGATTAAACTCTCCAATGAAAAGACACAGATTGGCAGAATGGATTAGAAAATATGACCCATCTATATGCTGTGTACAAGAAATTCATCTTAGACCCAGGGACACAAATAGGTTGCAAGTGAAAAGTTGGAAAACCATTTTAAACACAAACAGTAACCAAAAAAGGGCATGAGTAGTTATACTAATCCTAGACAGAATAGAATTTAAATTCAAAACTGTTATAAAAGACAAAAAAAGGACACTCTATATTAATAAAAGGGTTAGTCTACCAAGAAGAAAGAACAATCATAAATATTTATGCACCTAACTAGGGTGCCCCAAAATACATGAGACAAAACCTGGAAAAACTAAGGGGAGAAATAGATGCCTCTACAATCATCATGGGGGACTTTAACATACCACTATCACCCTTAGAAAGACTATCTTGGCAGAGGGTCAATAAAGAAACAGATAACTTGTATAATACATTAGTGGAACTAGACCTAATAGATATATACAGAACATTACACCCCCAAACAGCAGGGTATACATTTTTTTCTTGAGTGCTCACAGATCATTCTCCAGGATGGACCACATGCTAAGTCACAGAACAAGTCTCAGCAAATTTAGAAAGATTGAAATTTTACAAAGTAATTTCTCTGACCACAATGGATTGAAGCTTGAAATTAATAAAGGTCAGAGAACTAGAATGGGAACAAAGATATGGAAGTTAGACAACACACTGTTTAATCAGTGGGACAAGGAGGAAATTGCAAGAGAAATCAGTAACTACCTTCGAGCAAATGAAAATGAGAACACAATATATCAGAATTTATGGGATGCAGCCAAAGCAGTGCTGAGAGGGAAATTTATAACCTAAATGCCTACGTTAAAAAAGAAGAAAGACATAACCATATCAAGACCATACCAAAATCAGAAATGAGAGAGGGGATATCACTACTGATCCCATAAGAAATAAAGAGTATCATAAGATGATACTTTGAAAAATTGTATGCCAATAAGATGGAGAATTTAATTAGAAAGGATGAATTTCTAGAAACACATGAGCAACATACGTTCACAAAAGCAGAAATAGAACTCAACAGACCAGTCACAGGAAGTGAGATTGAATTCAGTCATCAAAAACCTCCCAACCAATAAAAGCCCAGGACCAGATGGCTTCACAGGAGAATTATACCAATCATTCTGGAAAGAACTAATACCAATCCTGCCCAAACTCTTCCAAAAAACTGAAGTGGTGGGAACATTTCATGATGTATGATGCCAAAATCACCTTAATACCAATGCCACATAAAGACACCACAAGAAAAGAAAACTACAGACCAATCTCTCTAATGAACTTAGATGCAAAAATCTTCAACAAAATATTTGCTAATCAGATCCAACAGTACATCAAATAAGTATATACTTTGATCAAGGGGGTTTTGTCCCAGGTATGCAAGGATGGTTCAATATAAGAAAATCAATGTAATATACCACATTAACAGATCAAAGGGGGAAAAAAATCACATGATCATCTCTACTAACACAGAAAAGATGTTTGACAAGATATAGGATCTGTTCTTGATAAAAACACGTCAAAAGTTAGGAATAGAAGAACATTTCCTGAAAATAATAAAGGGTATATATGAAAAACTCACAACTAACATCATACTCAATGAAAGGCAAAAGTCTTTCCCTCTAAGATCTGGAACAAGACAAGGATGCCCACTGTTACCACTCTCAGCTTCTAGAGCTGATAAACAAGCTCAGTAAACTGGTGGGGTATAAGATCAGTATGCAAAAATCAGTAGCATTTTTGATCACTAACAATGAGCAATCTGAGGAGGAAATAAAGAAAAAAATTCCATTTACAATAGCAACTAAGGAATCAAGTATGTAGGAATAAATTTAACTAAGGTTGTAAAAGACTTGTATACAGAAAAGTACACAAAATTGCTAAAAGAAATAAAAAAAAAGACCTAAATAAATAGAAGAATATTCCATGTTCATGGACTGGAAGACTAAATATCATTAAGATGTCAATTCTACCCAAATTGATTTACAGAGTCAGTGAAATCTTAATTAAAGTTCCAATAGCATTTTATTTATATAACTTGAAAATCCAATTATCAAATTTATTTTGAAGGCTTAAGTGGGTCCAAATAGCCAAAAAACATCTTGAAATAGAAAAATGAAATTGGAGGAATCGCTCTATTGGATTTTAAAGTATACTACAAAGCTACAGTGATCAAAACCACATGGTATTGACACAAGGATAGACATATTGACCAGTTGAACTGAGAGTTCAGATATAGACACATGAATATATGGCCAACTGATATTCAACAATTCACCAAGCCTACTCAGCTGGGACCGGATAGTCTCTTCAACAAATGGTTCCAGGAGAACTGGTTATCCATATCCAAAAGAAAGAAAGAGGATTACTATCTCACACCCTATACAAAAATTAATGCATAATGGATCAAAGACCTAAATTTAAGAGCCAAGACCATAAAGCTCTAAGAAGATAATGTAACAAAGCATTCATGAGATCTAGTAGTAGGAAATTGTTTCATATACTTTACACCCAAAGCATAAGCAATGCAAGAAAAAATAGATAAATGGGACCTCCTCAAAATTAAAAACTTTGTCCTTCAAATGAGTTTGTAAGGAAAGTGAAAAGGCAGCCTAATCAATGGGAGAAACTATTTGGGAACCATTTATCTTACAAGAGTCTAATATCCAGCACATATAAAGAAATCTTACATCTCAACAATAAAAAACAAAAAATCCATTTGAAAAATGGGCAAGAGATTTGACTAGACACTTTTCCAAAACGGAAATATAAATGGCTGAAAAATATATGAATAGATGCTCAACATCACTAACTACTAGGGAAATGCAAATCAAAACTACAATGAGATATCATCTTACACTTGTTAGACTGGTTGCTATTAAAAAAAACAAAAAACAGAAAATTACAAGTGTTGGAGAGGATGTGGTAGAATAGGAACACTCATCCACTGCTGGTGGTAATGTAGAATGGTGCAGCCATTGTGGAGATGGTTCAGTGGTTCCTCAAGGAGATAAGCATAGAATAGCCATATGATCCAGGAATCTCCCTATTAGGAATATACCCAGAAAAATTGAAAGCAGGGAGACAAACAGATATATGCATACCAATGTTCATCATGTCATTATTCACAATTGTCTAGAGGTGGAGGCAATCCAGGTGTCCATCAATGGATGAATGGATAAATAAAATGTGGTATATACATAAAATTGAGTATTACTCAGCTGTAAGAAGGAATGAAGTATTTACACATGTGACAACATGAATGAATCTTGAACACCTTATGTTGAGTGAAGTAAGCCAGTCACTGAAGGACAAATATTGCATGATCTCACTGATATAAAATAAGGATATTGAGTAGAGTACAGATGTAAGGTTACTGGGAGATAGAAAGGAAGTAGAGATTGATAAACTGATGCTTAATCTGGGCAAAATCTATGATAAAGTGGATGGTGACAGTTTGGGAGTGAACGAGGATAAGGGTAGTGCAGTGATATGAGGGGGTCGATGGTGCTTGATCATGAGTGTGAGTGGGAAGGAGGGGGGTAGATTGTGTAATCCATGGACCTCCAGGAAGGACTGGATCAATGAACAGGTAAACATGAGGCTTGGTGAACTCTGGGGAGGCTGAGGGCTGTGATTGAAAATACAATGGTGGGAGTGTTCTTGCTGGATCTATGGCAGGAGATAGTCATTGGTGCTGGGGGTCAGTGGTAGGGGGATGTGTGGGGATGGGTGCACCTGGGGCATGCCACTAAGGAAAAATGAATGTGTTTATGTTGTCATAGGGTGTTTTCTCAGTGAGTGGAGACCCACACAATAACCAACAAAATATTAAACACCCATCCTGGGGAGTCTGCTACTTTCTCAAATAGAATCACTAAAATCTCTTGAGTATATAGGAAGTGGCTAATGAAAGAAAATAGACCAATACACTAGGCCTTTGATATTAATGCTTGTACTTTTGACCTTTATTCTTCTAAAACTGAAACAGCCTAATCATAACTTATGCCCAAGAGTTACCTCATGTAAGCCACCTTGTTACTCAAATGTGGCCTCTTTCTAAGCCAAACTCAGCAAATAAACTTACTACCTTCCCTCTGACATGGGACATGACTCCCAGGGATGAGCCTCCATGACTCCAGGGGATTACTACCAAGCACTAACCAGCAACCCATTTGGAAAAAAGACCCTGATCAAAAAGGGGAAACATTAAATACAAAAGAATTTTTATGGCTAAGAGATTTCAAAGTGAGTTGGGAGATCATTTCAGAGGTTACACTTATACACATCTCAGGCAGAACCCACTACCTGCCATGGTAAACAAAACCTCATACAGGAGTGCTCCAAAGAGATCTAAAACTGTCCAGACACTATAGGTAAGGCACACAGCCTAATGAAATTAGTACCCTGTTGGTAGGCCTTACCCTGGAATATAAGATAACCTATTTCCCCAATGTAACAAAGTAAGATTGATTTATGCTTTCCTTAGTCATGTTTCTTCTACCCTTTTTGCTTTAACTTAAAATTAGCCCTATACTCATTATTTATATGTCCCAGAGACTTAAATCTTCAGTCTGTTCATAAGCTGGTTGTGCCCTGAATCTCAGTAGAGCTGCAATCCCTACTCTCCAGTTCATCAGACTTGCCCAGGACAACTAACAAAATGGTGATGATGTACTACTCCCACCCACCCGCCCCCTGCAAATAAACAAAAGAGTATCTACAACTGCAAGCAAAACAGTTCCTTCCATCTGCCCCATAAGATCTAAGCCCCCTCCTAATCTGAAGCAGAGCTGGCAACATCATCCCACAAGCCTCAAAATTGAGGAATGAACAAATATAAGAGGAAGATAGAACCACTGACAAAAGTATTGTGGCAATGAAAGAACTTTCAACCTTGATATAAAGATAGTGGTTACCACAGGTTCTGAGGGGAGATAGAGAGAAGAATAGGTAGAACATAGGGCATTTTTAGGGAATTGGAATTGTTCTGCATTATATTGCAATGTTGGATACATTTTGTCAAAACCTATAAAACTGTACAGTACAAAATGTAAACTACAGAACTAGTAACAATGCTTCAATATTGGTTCATCAATTGTAACAAATGTACCTCACTAATGTAACATGTTATTAATAGGGGAAAATGTGGGAGGGGTAGAGGATGAGTTATATGGGAATCCCCTATATTTTTGATTTAGCTTTTCTGTAATCTAAAACTTCTCTAAATATAATTAATTAAAAAAAAAAAAAGACAATGAAGAAGGATAGTAAGTAGAGTTCTTTACTTCAGACTAAAGTTGCAAGCTCCAGTTTAAACAACAGCCACCTTTAGAAAGGGTTTAGGAGAGGCACATATTTTTTTGTGTGTGTGAGCTTGTCCACTTGTACCTCAATTGTACTTCTTGTAGCCATTCATCTTTTTTCCCGGTAGGGGAGCCTTTTCCTAGAGAACTCTGTCTTCATTATTCTCTCATGCAACCCTCTGTCTCTCTAATGCCTTTCTTCTATAAATTCTTAGGATTTTAATTCACCTTGAACTTCAGGCCATGTTCCAGACAATCAGTTCTGGGTTTTTTCCTAGTTGAAAATAAAGGGATTGAGATCTCTCCTGGAGAAAGAGATTATCATGATGCTGAAAGAAAATAATCCTGACTTTTTAGCATCTAGACCTACCTAGGTAACTACTGAATGTTATGTTTAAAAAATTATGTGTGTGTGTGTATTTGCTATAAATAACATTTTAAATGGTCCCTTATTCTCTATCTAATTGTTGACAAGTCCCAGAAATAAGATAAGGATATTATGAAAGCAAAGAAAGGAGGTAGGTAGCAATGTTAAAATCCATATTTCAGGCATGATTGTTCTGTAAACTCACAAATTCTGTAATAAAAAAAGCAAAAACAAAGAAACAAACAAAAAAAAACAGAAAAAGACAAAAATATCTCCTACAACAATTACATTAACTCAAAATCTGCCCCCTTGAAATTTCTTCTAATTCATCCTAATTTTCTGTCCCCAAAGTATCGGCATTCTAGTTAGGACCATTTAAATGTGAAGGGATTTGAGATTCAATAATAATACTCAGTTCAATGCAAGGAATTTTTTTGACAGTAACATTCTCTTTCTTCCCTCACATTATAGCCTATAAGCAATTGTTGGTTCACAAATTTTGACATGAAAGTCATTTGAGGAGAGACCATCAGGTAAAAAGAACCATACACTGCAGAAATAATGAGAATGAAGACAGAAATTGACTTGGTGATAAGCATTTGAGAAGGCAGTTTGTAATGAGTGGTTATGATGGCTATGAGAGAGACAAAATCCAGATTTTTAAAAAGTAGCAGAAAGGAATAACCAAATGAAACATTTAAGAAGTTTAACAATGACAGTAATTACAGAGTTAGGAAGAAATTCCAAAACAGAGCAGAGTGGCCTCAACACTGACCTTTAGTCTAGTTAATGAGCAGATCTCCAGCTCTGGGGCATTAACTCCCTGAGCTCAAATGCACACACCTCACCCAAAACCCACAGTTGGTTCCAAATGATAAGCTAAGCATCCCCACCTCCTCTGGATCTTCAGTCCCTTCAAATTTCTGCACACATTTGCTTTTTTTTTTTTTTTTTTTTGAGGACCAGGGAATGAACCCAGGACTTTGTGTGTGGGAAGCTGGTGATCAACCACTGAGCTCCCCCAGCTCCCTCGTTTGTTTATTGTTTGTTTTGTTTTTAGGAGGTCCTGGGTTTGATCGCTGGTACCTCCTACATGGGAAGCACTTGTTCAACCACTTGAGCTACAGCTGTTCTCCCCCACACATTTGCTTTTAATTAACCAATCCTTTACTCCCATGGGAAATCCACTAACTTCCACCTCTGACTACAATAAAGGCACAGCCCACAGGTTCTTCTAGCTTGCTTTTGTGCTCGTGTGTTCCTCATCTGCTGATTGTGCCTGCTGAGCCAATTGCACTTCCTGTCATCCCATCATGGCACCCCTGTCTCTCTGGGACCTGTGAGTAACGAACTATGATTTCTCATTCATTATGGCCTCAGTTTCCCCTTGTGTCCACCTGGACCCAAATTTAAAATCCAAATTAATTTTAAACACTTAACCAAACCATCCAGGCACAAACAAGTTTATTCTATGATTCCATTTTATCAGAAATTCTAGATAAGATCAATTAAATTTATAATGATAGAAAGGAGATCAGTGGTTGCCTAATCCTGGGTAGAGAATTAACTCAAGGAAACAATTTGAGGAAAGGGAAATGACCTATATTTTGTATGTGTTGGTAGAAATATAAGGGTATGTACCTTTGCCAAAACTCATTGAACTCTACAAACTTAAAGTAAAAACATGGGGCCTCTCTGTACTATCATTGCAACTTCCAGTAAATCTGTAATTTCTAATTAAAGTTAAAGAACTCTATTGACACAAATGGAAATTAAATGGAATGTCCCCTCCCACTTGCATCCCCTCACCCAGGTTTTTGGTCATTGAAACTTTTATACCTTGTTACAAATATGTTAGTTCTCACACACATTATTAGATACAAAAATATCCTCCCGAAACTTTGGGAGATAGACAGGAGATTGTTACTCCCATTTCACACATGAAGCTGCTTAGGTCTTTATAAAGGAAACATTGACTCTACAGCACAAGTTGCAAGTTCCTCCTTCTTGAGGGCTCTCTATGATGTCTGTTTAGCAGTCATTTATGAAGTGGGGTAACTTCTCTTCTGTCCAGTACCTCACTAATTGAAATCCTCCATTCTCCCTCAGATTGTACCTTTCTGTTTCTCCTAAAAGCCCAGGATGCTGCTATCTCTGAAAGCTGTGTCTTTACTCCCACTGTGTAGCAATATCCTCCCCTCATAAACCTGATTCCTTTTATGTCTTGAATCAGAACTTTGCTAAGAAATTTGTTAAAACTAATTTATTTCAAGAATTTCCCTCTCAGATATCAGACTGATTGCTGAGACATACACAGAGAAGGTATTCAATAAAGACTTGAAAGATTGAACACTTGCATGATTCTATGAACCAGTGTGTTTCAGCAGAATCTTAGAACCCAAAGAAAAACTCAAAGTTAAATACTTTGCAGGTGGAAGTTCCTAGATTAGCCCTTTCTGTGCTTATGTGTAAGAACCTAACGGTCAATTCAGAATTTAAATATTCATTGACATAAAGGATAATTTAGAACATGTGCTAATATGAAACTGTGGGATTTTACATGTCATTACAATTTTTAATTTATGCCATAAAATCTCAAAATCTAATCTGATGGTCTTGACATGAACTTTAGTTTCTGGTTTGATTTAGGTATAAAAAGATAAAGGCCATAAATATAAACAGGTGGTTAAAAAATGGAAATGTGACTACCATATTGCTGCATGTGTTTCTATGCATATGTGATTAGTATATGTTAGTACATTGTACCAGCATCTAGTTCTCAAAGTGATGTTGACCCATGACTGTACAAACTAAGTTAATAACTTCACTTGCTTCAGCTGTGGCAAACAACTTACACTTGACCAAACATACCACATTCTATTCATAAAGTTCTCAGCCTACAAGGGTACAACTTACTTAAGCAGACACAATAAATGTTTGAGATGTTGATTGCAATAAAAGTTTACAAAAAGACATATGCGAGCATCATTTTACAATTTAATGAATCAGTTAAAATAGGATAATGATGTTCACTAGTTAATGGTTGTCAGAATAAGTGATTTTCAATTTTAATTGCCATTAATTAAGCTGTTATAGGATAGGTAAACTAAATATGCACCACCAAAAAAATTGGCGTGGATTTAGTGAAGAATTTTCATATATACTTTTTTCTCCCCTAAACTTGAACTGGAGGAAAAGGGACAACATTGTTAGACTACCAACTAAAAAACTAAAGCACTTAGAAATTCAGAGTAGTGATTTTCCCAAATAATACATCTAAATAATAGGCATCTCATTAACTCAAATCTAAATCTCCAACTCCAATATACCAACATTTTGATGAAACTTGTTTTAATTCATCATTCTTTTGGATGATTCCTTCCTTTTGCATGGAAAAGATAGTAGGTCAATAAAGCTAATCTGTATAGTTCTTTCAAGCAAAGTGGATAGAAGAGAAAAACAACAGTTAAGGATTTCAGATTCAAATCTTCCCCGTTAAACTTGGGAATGTGGAAAAAAATTGGTGTGATAGTACTATTTTTAGATAAATTTCTCAAAATATTAGAATAAATAGTATTTTAAACAGTATGACTTTAATCCATATTTCTTTGTGAAATAATGGTGTACTTCAGTTTATTTGAGATAAAGTTACTTTAATAAGGTTTAAATTGTTTTAATGCAAGATATATTTTCTTAAAATCCTCTTATATTTTGGGAAATAAAATCAGTTTAAAATTGTCACTACATGTTTTTAATGAGTCACCAAATAGATTTAGTTGGTTAATTACTGCATTTTCTATTGGAATAATCACAAGTACTTATGTTATTATTTTATATTTGGCATCTGTGTTGATGTGAAATGCTAGGAAATCAGACCCCAAAGCTTTATTTGTCTAGCTTTTAGGAGCCCTTCAACAATATCAACATGACTCATTTTGATGTGTTGGGCTGTTATTATAGGCTGAGCTGGTCTTCAAATACTAATTTTGGCTGTGTTTCAAAGATATATTCTGAGAATATCCTCTTGGTATGTAATAAATTATACATTAGGATGCATAATTTATAACTTATCCCAGGATATATTGCTTTATGATTTCTCCCTGAAGATGGTTTAGGTGTTAATCCCAAGACAAAGGATTTCTTTGGTTAGCTCCATGATATAAGCTTTTGTTACAGCAGCATATCAAGATAAAAATGTAGGGATGTGATATACAGGGATATTGGAAAACTAAAGCCAGGAGTTTATCAGAGAATGAACTGACAGTGGCAACGGACTCTCTGCTCAAGACAGGAAAAGTGATAGAGAAAAAAAATATAAGGTGGCAACTACCAGCAGCGTTTTATTTCTGCTCCTTCCTGCCCTCAGTTCTCAGAGATGGTCACAACACCTTTGATATTCTGTAATTTAAGAGCCTCAGGTGTATTAGTCTAGAAAGCCACATGCTATTGCTTAGACTTTGCCTTCTGGATGACAGGAGATGAAGGAATCACAAATCAAATGCAACAATGTGGAAGAAATAGCACCAGTGGAAAGGAAAAAAAAATGTCAGTTTGACTGATGTGGCGCTGAAAGGAAATTCCTGGCTACTTTCAGGTTATAGTATATTAAGTAGGGATTTTAGGAACTTTCAGGAGGCTGAATATTGAAGAAATTGAGCCCTAAAATCTTGATATTTTTGACTTTCTTCTCCACAAGAAACTAATTAGTGTTGATGAGTTGTTTGAATGGCTTTTCATAGTGAGGTCACCCTGGAATTTTTCATGCCTATATCTACCCAAAAGATGTAATACCTGATATATGTATTATATTACATTTTCGGTTAATTAAACGTGTTTATAAATCTTGTGACAAGAACACCTATTTTATATTTATATCTCATGAGTGCTAGGAATGGGGATAAAAATTTCACCCATAAAAATTCCATGAAATTAATTTCCTGGGGGTGTAATTTATGGAAGATAACATGGATTATCATACTATAGGTATTTTTCAGAAGGCAAGGCAGAATATATTGATTGTGTGATTAATACCTATCCTAGGAAAAATCAGTACTTGAAGATTATGTGGTGTTTGTTCATTTGTTTGTTTGTTCGTTTGCAGTCCCTTCAACTCCTGTTTCTTAATATTTTTTCTCTTATATTATCTGTCTGTGGAAGTACTATAGTGTGGAGAGAAGGTAGTGAGTGGGTATTTGGGAAGAGGTTGGTGAGTAGATATGTATTGAAATTTTAAAGCAGGGTTTTTAAGAGTGCCATCATTGACAGTGTGGACCTGACAATTCTTCATTGGGGGCTGTCCTATGCTTTGTAGGATGTTCAGCAACTCCCTGAATTCTACCCACTGGATATTAGTATTTGTGACAACCAAAGTTTCCGTATGTCCCCAGGGAGGCAAAATCACCCCAAGTGAGAACCAGTGGTATAAGACAATTATGGTAACTTCATTTAACTGGTCATCGATTGATTTAGGAATAAAAAAACAAATCAAACTCACAATCAGGTTGCTATAATGCAAAATCAGAGAGGCTAACAAGGTAGCATTTTAAGTAAAACAGAATCAGATTTAAGTTATGTTTCTGTGAGTTTGATCACAAAACCTAATTTACAACTGTAAATGGAAATAATATCCATGCCATAGGATTGCTGTCAGGATTAAATAAAATGAATGTAAAGTCCTTAATGGATTATTGGAAAAACAGAAAGAATTCAAGAAATGTTAGCTTCCTTTGTTGATAACATCGCAATGGAAGCCTGCTAGTTTGTGTGTTTCCTTATTAAACACTGATTAATATTAAAGCTTTGAATATAGTTGCAGAAGTATAGTTTTACTTCTGTAATTACAGTGACTAAAATGGAGATTCTCATCTGAGTTACACTGCATATCAAGCAAAATATCTTAGTATTTTTGTATAAATTGTTTCACCTTATCTTCCTTTCTTCCCTAAAAGATATGTCAAGTTGTAAATATGAAAACACTACTGTTATACATTAATACTTAAGATGATAAAAAGATGGCCAAAGTATGGAGATTCTAGCATGCAGTATATTTTTTGAAATTTTATGGGGAAATTGTGTTAAAATTTAAATTCATTGAGACCTCAAAAATAGATATTTTCATTGAAATGTTAATTGGATTTTATAATTAATATTAGATCCTTAACAAACTAAAATTATTAACTATAACATTAATAAAAATGTCAGTTTGGGGATATTTAAGGACCTACATTTTGACAATATTAGCCTCAGAAAATGATGAGCAGAAATTTTTCAAGCCCCATAAACTGAGCTCAGTAGCATATGAGTTTACCTGGTCTACTTTATGGAGTTTCTCAATGCTACTAAAAGCCAGTAACTGCATTTTTCACAGTTGCATGCTTCAAATTCAAGAAATGGAGCAGATCTTTGATGTCATGTAGTTGTATTTTATACATCTGCATAGATTACTTAAAAGATAAAATACAGGAGTTTTATATTAACTGAAGGACATTGATACATTGGAAATGAAGAAAAAAATCTGTCATGGGAGCTGCTCATAGGAAGATACATTAATATTTAGCACATTGAGTATTTGCCAGATTCTGCAGTTCTAGCTCCTCACATGTATAAGTAGAGAGAAAACTTAGTAATTGCTCACATGGAAACAATACAACATATTTTAAAATTCTAAAATTAATTAGCATTTGCTTCAGGTAAACTTTACTGACTGAAAATAGTAGAAGGTATTATATGATTTATATACATGTGGTGTTTTTGTTCAAATTCCTTTTTGGACAGGGAAAAATTGTTAGATTGGCAAGAACAAACAGCAATATTTCTGGAGAAATGGGGAGAGGAGAAGGAGGAGATAGAAGAAGAAAATGGAAAGAAAGAGATGGAAGAAGGAGGAAAATAAAAAATTGAAAAAGGTGGGACAGGAACAGTGAGTAAGGAAGGACAGGAAGGAAAGAATAATTTAGAAAGAGAATAGAGACAGATGGAATAAGAGAAGGGAGAGGGAGGAGAGAGAAGGGAAAGACAAAGGAGAAAAGAATCAAGAGGAGAGGTGACAGAAAAGAAAAAGAGGAAGAAGGCAAAGCCAATGAAGCAGTTATAAATAGATTGTTCTAAAGTGAAGAATTATATTTTTAGACTGCTCTGAAATGTCACTCTGGAATCCTGATCAAACAGATTTTCTCTCTAACTGTGAAAATATTTGATTGGGGAGAAAAGCAAGGAATATGTTTCTAAGCTAACAATCCCATGCTTGCCAAGCAGTTTCCATTGTGACTGTGAAATATTTCTATAATGAAATAAATTTACGTAATTATGACTGGTGAATTTGAATTCATATCTCCTCAGTCTCTTTTACTTTGCTAGATCTTCAATTATCTTGGCTAGCAGATGAAAAATTCTAACTTGCTGGACCCTTAATTTATATGCAATAGAATGCTCACGATGTGTGGAGGATTCTATTCTGACATTGGGAATGGTGTCATCAGTAAAGAAAACTTTTGAAGGCCAGAGAAAGTAGCAGTGCAATCATAAGAGCTATTTCTGTGGGTCTGCCTGGGTATTAAAATATTAAGCCACTGCCCTCCTCCTCTCTAAATCAGCTGGTTGAGGATTTTGATAGTATTTAATAACATTATGGACGAAGATATCCATAAAAGATTTTGGGGGTTACCCAAAGCATACCCCATTTGCTATCTATCGGCATAATGAGTTACAACATACTACTTGGTAATAACACCAGAAGGTAGATGGATTGAGTAGCATGTTATTAAATTCTGAGTTAGTGTTCCTAAAAGAGTAGTCTGAGTTGAAGCACACAGATTAAGCTGGAGACATCAGTGGCGTCATCTTGTATTTAAATCTTGGAATTTGCACATCTCTGGCAGGTACCATGGAGGTACTTGGAAACATTCACACACCCAGGTAAAAGAAGCCAAGGAGAGTGATAGGCCTCTGAACTCTGAAAGGTCATAGACCCAGTATACTGATTCAGATGCACGAAGTAGAACAAGATGAACATGCACAAGAACAAAAGATGGGTTCCTGCTTTTAAGACATAGGTACTTCATCCACAAAGAATCATTGTCCAGTAAATGTCTACAACATTAATGAAACAGCTAGAGAAGCTAGGAATGGGATGGCCAAAAGCTAATTTAACATAGATAGGGTAATAGTTCTCCTCTTTCTATAGTCCAATAAAATCAGGACTTACGTGATGATTCTTTCTTGACTAAGTTGTATATAAGACTGGAGTCCCCAAGTAGTATTGAACTGTTCAGGAACTTTAGGAGTCTATGGGAACCTAAACTGAACTTTGCAATTACAGGGAAATAGGTTGTTCCAAATCATTCAAACTAATAAACTAATAGCTGTTTTTTTTTTTTTTTTTTTTTTTTTTTGAAAGCATATGGCTCAGGGTCTATTTTAGTTTAGTTTGCTAGGCTGTTGAAAGCAGATACCATAAAATGGGAGTGGTTTTTAACAATGGGAATGTCTTTACTTACAAGCTTAAAATATTGAGGCCATGAAAATATTCAAGTCAAGCCTTCATCAAGATAATGCTTTCTTCCTGAATACCTGCCTTCAGCAATCCTGTATTCCTCTGCCAGATGGCAAGGCACATGACGGTATCTGCAAGTCTGTCCCTTCTCTTCCTCTTTCATTGCTTTCCACTTCTTGCTTCCATGGCTTTCTCTCTCTCTATTTATTCCATTTATAAAGGACTTCAGTGGGAAGAGAAAGACCCACCCTGGGCCATGCCTTAACTGCAGGAACCTCATGAAAAAATCCTACTTACAATAGGTTTACCCCCACAGGAATGGATTAGCTTTAAGAAAATTATTTTCTGGGCTACATAGAGTTTCAAATCACCACAGGGTCATAGTAAACACTTAATATGTACTTAAACAATAAGCAAAATATCCTAAATGTCAAAGACTTTGAGACCAACCCCTTGCTTTTTTTAGTCAGAACAATGTTACAAAAACTTCATATATAAAAACACTGTTTTCCTATTTATTTTCCTTTGATATTTGACTTTTTAGTGCATTCAACTGGATCTGGGTCACCCCAAAATTTCAGAAACATACCAGGTGGTTTAGTAACATATAGGTAGTTTGCTTTAAAGGATGGAGTTGTTCTGACCTATTTCCTCATCTCTTTGAGGGCAGCTATTATTGTAATTACAATGCCCAATCAAATACCATTACCTCATTTCACATGAGTATAATGAGCTGGCCCCTCTTTGTTCTTTAGTAGTAACAATAAAAGGCAAGCTGTCACAATTTTTGAACAGAAATATTTTGAATGCATTTTTTTCTAGCTGCATATGTTCTATTTGTAGTAATGTAGAATTTGGGAGGGGGGATGGTTACCACAGATCTTGGGGGAATTTATAGAGAATAATATTAATGGGCACAATTTTCCCAAGAGAGGAAAATGTGACTAAATGTAAGGTATATATTCATGTGGTTTCAAACCCATAATGGAAAATTTAGCCAAGTATTCCCATGAACATGAAGTTCAATAATTTTCAGAATTATTTACATTCATGTTTCTCTGCTACTAAAGCCAGAGCTCTTGAGTTCTGTGTATGCAACTTTCTTGCCATATATAGATTTTTATTAATTGTATTTGTAGAGAATTTATATGAATTTTATCCATATAAAATTTTTTTATATTATGGCTAAGTTTTATTTGCATTTTAATCAAGTTTTGGGACTTCTCATACTCAGATATTACCTAAATATTACTTGGGTTATTTTGAAAATGTATTTGTGCCAGAGAAGGTAACCTTAGGATCAGGCTCCCTTTATCCCTTCCATAACCACAACTAAATCAATACAAATGAACAGTTTATAATCTGGAGAAACTATACTGCATCTATTATTTTTTCCCCTCACTTTTGAGGGAACCGTCTGCTTAAAGTTATAATAGGATTTGAAACACTATCTACCCTGTGGGGTTTCAGCATCACTGTTTATATTTTGAGCACAAACAGGAAGTGCTGTACACAAGATTTTAAATGTCATCAGAATCAGAAGAAAATGGTGTCTTTCCCTAAAAGTCAATATCTAGTTCAGTTAGAAAAAATGTGACAGAAAACAAAGAATAACCTAATTCCAAGGCCAGAGTAGAGAAAAGGGAAAAGAATTTTGGTTTTCCTGAGAGAAGAGGCAGAAAAATCAAACAGGAAAATAATAGCTAATTGCAGAAAGACTTAAAAAGAGCAAGGGAAATCAATAACCCAAATGTATATGCCTAAGTGCATATAAAGACAAATAGAATACACATATTTATGTTTCTTCTGCTTCTGGAAAGAGTTACAGAGAGATTATATCTGCTTTCCATGAGCTACTATTCCCCCATTAAACACTCATATATAATAAAAAAATACCAAGTTCTCTAATATCATTTTTTTTACATATGTACATATATATTAATATTATTTTTTCCTGAACTATATGTAACTTGTAGGCATTATGCCCTTTTTTTTCTTTTTTTAAAAATATTTTAAAAGATGCTTAGATTACATAAATGTTACACAAAAATCACAGCGATTCCCATGTTCCCCACCTCCCACACCTCCCACATAAACACCTTTCATTAGTGTGGCACATCACCTACAGTGGATCTACGCATCCTGGGGCTTTGTCACTAAGCATGGACCATAGTTCACATTGTAGACCACTTCTGCATGTTATATGCTGATGTAAAATGGCCTATATCTGTCATTGTTATGTCACTCAGGATAATTCCTAAGTCCCGAAAAAGCCCCTCTATTACAACTGCTTTTCCCTCTCTCTGCTTCAAAAGTGTCTAGTGGCCACTGGCTCCTACATCAATGTTATAATTTCTTCCATTGCTTGAATCACAATATGTCTACAACATAATACCAGTAAGTGGACTCTAGTCCGTACTCTTCCCCCAATCCTGAGGAGTCTGGGGTGGTGATGACCACTCCACCTCCAAGTGAGAGGGGGTTTATATCCAATGGATAAGATGGACGGGATTATCCTGCCTGCAGCTGTAGACTCTCTCCATTCCCTGGGATGGCCATTGTCCATCATTATCTCCTCGCCAGGTGACTTGGGTGAGTCCATTGAGCTGTAGAGTAGGAGTTGCAGCTCCACCGAGATTCCAGGCACAGCTGGCACATGGGCAGGCAAAGGCTTCAGTCTGGAAGTACACCTACAAATTCCAGCACCACATATAGGTTTGAATAGAAGGGACTGATGGACCATGTGCAGGGAGGACTTATTTGAGTCCAACTCTGTCACTCTCAGGAGCACAGATTCTGAAGTATAGCCCACTGATAAGGCATCAATCTCTGGAGCTGTCCCCCCTTATATAGGACTTGAGTGTCTCCAGAGCCCTCAGGAGCCCCTCTGTTTGGGGTGATATCCACTTTGGTATTCTATGAGATCCTACTGAGGTGTGTATAAGCGTTACCCCTGGGATAATCTCCCGACTCTCTTTGAAGTCTCTTAGCCACATGAACTCATTTGTCTTTACCTTTTCCCCCTTTTATTCAAGATCTTTTTCCAGTCAGATTGCCAGTTGGCACTTGGTATTAATCCCTCATTGCCAGGGAGGTTTATCCCTGGGAGTCATGTCCCATGCTGGGGGGAAGGTAATGCATTCATATGGTGAGTTTGGCTTAGAGAGAGGCCACATTTGAGCAACAAGGAGGCTCTCAGGTGGCAACCCTTAGGCACCCCATAACAGTAGGCTAAGTTTCAATTACAAGAGCAAAGACTCATAAGGCTAGTCATCAATAACAAGAACCCATTAGTGGACCATCCTCCTTTGCCAGACACTGCCGCTGCACTTGGGAGACTGTTGCTGCTCCCTTGGAGAATGTGGCCCAGCTCTCCAGGTTGGGAATTCAATAGTCTCTCATTTATTGAGTGATTCTTCACCCACTGTGACCATACCCCACCCCTTAATCATTTGGACAATTTTATATATCTTTTATGTATATTCAGGTGAACTTCCTCCCATGAAACCCCCATCCCAGACATCCCTCACCAATGATCCTCTCCTGCCCCCAATGTAACCCTTCTGTTATCCAAACCTTCCTTAAAGATGAAGCCCATATAATAGCCAAATACAATTAATAGGAATATGAAATAATAATAAATTTAAATGTGAGAGATAAAATACAGGGAAATGTAAAAAAAAAAAAAACACTAAAAATAAAATTAAAGGATTGGGATATTCAAAAATTGGGGAAAAAAGAAAAAAATAAAAAAAAATTTTTAAACATTTTTCCTTTTTCCTTGCATTATCGGATGTCCTGTCTATACCGTGGCACCCTAAACCAGTGACACTACCTTGTCATATTGCCATAAGAGCATTCCCACTCCTGCACTTTCAACCTCATACCCACAAATCCTGTATTCACCTGGTCCCTCTCCCATCTCTCCCCCCCCAGTATCCTGGGTATTCTAACCCACCTTTCCTAATATACCCACCTGTCAACCCTGTACCACCAAACCTGGTAACATCACTACCCAGCTGTCCTATCCTTCAATATGGAACTATACTCTATCACTTTACCATAGATTGTGTCTGTATAGGTGATGGCTCACAACCTTCTCTTCTCTTTCTCTTGTTAACCTATCTTTCAGACAATGATTCTCAGAGACCTTTCACTTTCCTCAATTCAAATCAGTGAGGTCATGTACTGTTCAACCTTCAATGCCTGGCTTGCTTCACTCAACATAAGGTCTTCAAGATTCATCCATGTTATTCTGTGTGTTAGCACTTTATTCCTTCTTACAGCTGAGTAATATTCCATTGTATGTATGTACCACATTTTCTTTATCCGTTCATCTGTTGATGGGCACTGGGGTTGATTCCAACTTTTGGCAATAGTGAACAATGCTGCTATGGACATTGGTGTGCATATATCTGTTCATGTCTTTGCTTTCAATTCTTCTGGGTATATACCCAGCAGGGGAATCACTGTATTTGGGTGTAGTGTTCTGTATATGTCTACTAGGTCCAGGTCCTCTAATGTATTATTCAGAGTCTTTGTTTCTTTATTGATTTTCTGTCTAGATGTTCTGTCTAATGGTGATAATGGTGTATTAAAGTCCCCCATTATAATTGTAGAGGCATTTATTTCTCCACTTAGTTTTTCCAGGGTTTGCCTCATGTATTTTGAGGCACCCCAATTACGTGCATAAATGTTTATGATTGTTCTCTCTACTTGAGATATTACCACTTTTACTAACATATAGTGTCCATCTTTGTCTCTTACAATAGTTTTGCATTTAAAGTCTATTTTGTCTGATATTAAGATAGCTACTCCTGCCCTTTTTTGGCTATTGTTTGCTTGTAAAATTGTTTTCCAGCCATTCACTTTCAGCCTCCTTGAATCCCTGGGTTGAAGGCGGGTTTCCTGTAGACAGCATATAGATGGATCATATTTCCTTATCCATTCTGCCATTCTGTGTCTCTTGACTGATGAGTTTAATCCATTAACATTCAGTGTTATTACTCACAATGAATTTCTTACTTTAGCCATATTTTCTTTGGGTTAATGTATGTCATATGTTGTTTTTATTTCTCTTTTTGTCTTTTTAGTTGTTCTTATACTCTCCTCCAACTCTCTCTACTGTTTTTTCCTTTCAACTTGTAGAACTTCCTTTAGTATTTCTTAAAGTGCAGGTTTCTTATTGGCATATTCTCTTAATTTCTCTTTATCTGTGAATATTTTGAACTCTCCATCATTTTTGAATGCCAGTTTTGCTGGATAGAGAATTTGTGGCTGGAAGTTTTTTTTTTTTTTTTCCTTTTAGTACTTTGACTGTGTCCTACCACTGTCTTCTTGCCTCCATGGTTTCAGCTGAGAAATCAGCACTTAATCTTATTGTGCTTCCCTTGTATGTGATGGTTCTCTTTTCTCTTGCTGCCTTGAGTGTTTTCTCTTTGTCTTGAGCATTGGACATTTTGACAAATACATGTCTTGGAATTGGCCTGTTGGGATTTATACTGTTTGGGGTGTGCTGTACTTCCTGGACATGTACATCCATCTCTCTCAATAGGGTTGGGAAATTTCAGCCATTTATTTTCTTCAATACTCCTTCTGTTCCCTTTCCCTTTTCTTCTCCTTCTGAGATGCTTATAATACATATGTTTGTGCAATTTGTGTTGTCGGTTAAATCCCTGAGTCCCTGCTGGATTTTTTTCTATCTTCTTATCTATCTGTTCTACTATCTGTTTGATTTCACATGTATTGTCTTCCACATCACTAATTCTTTCTTCTGCCTGTTTAAAATCTGCTGTTATGTGAATCCAGCATCTTTTTGATTTCTTGCATTGTGCCATTGATCACCATCATATCTGTTATCTTTTTATGTGTGTTCACAATTTCTTCAGTATGTTCTCCCAGTGTCGTCTTAATATCCTTAATCTATTCCTTCACTTCATTAAGTTGGTCCTTGATATTTGTGTGGAAAGCTTTGATTAATTGTTTGATGTTCTGCATCTCTTCCTGGTTTTTAGTTTGTTCATTGGGCTGGTCCATGCCTTCCTGTTTCTCAGTGTGGTTTGTAATTTTTTGTTGCCCTCTAGTGATCATTTTATCTTGATGGGTTTATTCAGTTGATTAGCTACTCTCTGCTCTAGATTTTTATTTTGCTGGTGGTTCTGTGTGTGTGTTAGTATTTTCCCTTTGATACTTTTTCTTCTTATTTTATTTCCTGGCTTCTTTCTATGTTCCCTTGTAGGCAAAAGATTAGGGCCAGAGGAATCAAAAGATGTGAGAAAGGAAGAAGGATAATAGTAATATTGATAAAAGTTAGAAAAGGGGCCATATAAGCCTTAGTAAAATGAATATTTAACTCATGTTGGCAGTGTAGAGTGATAGGAAAAAAAGTGGATTACCTACAATGGACTGGGAAACCAAATAGAGGAAAATATATGCAATGATTTAGAAGCCAGAATTAGGAAGAGAGAAAGAGTAAAGAAAGGGCTGAAAGGAAAAAGTTAATAATATTAAAAATAGAGAAAACAGAATAGGTAGAATAGAAATTGACATCCTTAAGTTTGGGCTAATGAAAAAAGGTGGCATGTAAGAACCACAACAGAAAGCAGAAGGCAGAAAGATGAAGGAAGGAAAAGAGATAGCACTGGGAGACAAAAATCAATATAGACAGAGAATGGGAAATCACGGAATAAGCACAGCAAAGAGACAAGCTAGAAGCACCTAATTAAAAAAAAAAAAAAAGAAAAGAAAAAGGTGGGGGGAGGAAAGAGGAAAGAAAAGCAAGAGACAACAACAAAAAAAAAAAACAAAGAAAAACAAAACAACCACACAAGCAGGCAGTCAAACAAAGCTAAGGAAGAACAGTGTTCCTTTTGGGGCCCTTGTGGAACCTCTCAGCCTGCTTGTGTTCATCAATCAATTGCCCTGCAAGGTTCTATCTGCAGGTTTTGAGGCAGATTTTAGCGATTAAACAAAGTTTTTAAAAAATTTCTTTTTTTATTTTTTAAAGTGACTTCTTCTTTTTTTTCTTTTTCTTTTTTTGGCTAAATAAGGCACCCAAAAGAAGCAAAAGAAGGCCTCTTCTAGACCACCCGCTTCACTGAGGGGACCCTAAATAGACTTGTGGAAACTAATCAAGCACTTCCCACTTGGTGGTCTCCCCAGGGGAGCTGAAGCTCTGATGCTTGTCAGTGCGGAAGGATTATATTGGCTGACTCCACCCCCTCTAGAGCCAAGCTTCAGTATCACTGGGCTGTTAGGTAAATCAGGCTTCTTCAGCAGATTTGTCTCTCTCCTGAGCCTGGTGCCACTTCAAGCTGGCTTATTTGCTCCCCAAAGCTATGAGGGGTTCCAGGCAACCAAACCCACAGAAAGGAAACCCCTCTCCACCTTTTGTCAGAACCCTCCCACTCTCAGAGAATGCTCCCTCTCACCAGGTTGCCGGGGGAGTTGCGGCTCAAACCAGCCTTTTTCTCTGAGGGTGGGGCTCAGCATTCTGTGTTGACTACCACAGGGAGGGGAAAAACTCATGAATCTTTCCAGAGCAATTCCCCTCACTGTCCAGCTCCCTCCAGATCGAAGTCCCCAAGGTTCTTGCTCCATGCGCCCCCAGCACAGACCCCTCAGGCAGGATCCTGTCCCCAATCAGCCGTCCTCTGAGAGTGAGTTAGTGAGTGCCCTCCTAAACTGACGTCATCTTGCCAAGCTCTCCCTCTAATATGATTTTAATGTGTGTCATTCTATGTCCTTTTGCAGAATCCCCAGTAAAGTGCAATAACAAATATATTTTTCATCAAAAATATCCTTCTATGTTAATTATCAAAGGCTTTGAGGTAATTATCCCTCTTTATGAAGGTACTTAAAATTTACTGTACTGATGCCCTTGAGAATATAGATAGGACAAGAAAACTTTGTATATGATTATAATCAGATCTTGGTCTCAGTGGGGTCTTGTATAAAGTAGATATGCAGTTAATAATAAAGAATAACTGCTACATGATTATGTGGCATGCAAAGACATCATGTCTTGGACATGCCTCGTTACTATCAGGATTTGATTCATGGGGATGAGTGATGTTGTTAAAATGCTTAGTGGTAGATTGCTGGCAGAATGGTCTCAATTCTCCTATCCTCTCTACAACAATGCTTTTTGTAATGAAGCTTTGAAGCTCATCCATCAGAGGTGCAATCTTTCTCCCTGCCTCCCTTGAGCCTGGGTTGCCTTCTTCCTCTCTTTGGTTGATGGAACATGGCAGAAGGGAAGGTGTGTCAATCCTGAGCCTTGACCTCAAGAGTCCCTGTAGGCTTTATTCTCTTGCTTGGATCTATGTGATCACCTCATGAACAAGTCTGAGTTAGGCTGCTAGAGGATGAGAAATCAGAGCTCAGACCTGTGTTACTTTTCTCAAGCTGGCATTAAAAGGTACCACAAACCTGAAGGCTTAAAACTACTGACCTATATTCTCTTGTAGTTCTGGAGGCTACCAGTTTGAAATCAAGGTGTTGGAAGGACCATGCTCCATCTTAAGCCTCTAGGGGAGAGTCCTCTTTGCCTCTTCCATCTTCTTCCAGAGGTGTTCCATGGTTCACAGCCCCATAACTCTAACATCTACCTCTCTCTTCCGTTGTCTGTCTTCCCTGTGCATTTGTGTCTCTGTGTCTAAATTTCCTTCTTATACACACTAGTAATATTGGATTTAGGGCCAACCCTAATCCAGTATTCTTCATCTTGACTAATTATATTAGCAAAGACCTTATTTCCAGAAAGGCCACATTCTGAAGATCCAGACAGACATGAATTTTGAGGGGGACACTATTGAAGTCAGCACAAGAGCCAATTTATCTCAGCTGAAGTTATCCTATCTTAGCCAGCCCCAAGTCATCCAACCAGATTACAATAGACCCATCAATAGCACTAGACAAGATCAGGTGAACCAGGTACAAACCAACAGGAACATTCTACTGGCCTGTGAGCTAAAGCTATATGAATGATTTATTGTTTTAAATCATTGATTTTTTTGGAGGAGGGTGGTTCATGCAGCAATTGGTAAATATTATAATAAAGTAGAATACATAATTGAATGACTCCACTTCTGGGACATTTCCTCTCTCACTGCTACCCTCACACCCAAAGGGAACAGCTATATTTGAGATGATAATCAAGATATAGATGTAGATGGGATGTTGCTGGTCGTCACTATTTTCAATATTTCACTCATTCAGTGTTACATATTCACTTATTCAATAAAAGTGTTACTCTATGCCAAATGTTAGAGACACAACATTGGAAAAAGTTGGATAAAATACCTGTCCTTGATATATAAATAAAAAGTGGTAGGAATGATGGAGAGAGTAATAGGAGATGAAGTCACAGAAGTAATTGGGGCCAGATTACAAAGGAGTCTTTCTGGTCACTCAAAGATTTTGTCTTTTACTTTGTATTTAATTGGTAGCCAATGGAGGATTTTTAGCAGAGGAATGTCAGGAATTGGCTTTCATTCTAATAGGATCATTTGGCTTCTGGATTGAGATTATACTTAAGGGAGGCAAGGACAGAAACAGGAAGACCAAACAGGAGTCTATAGCAATAATCCATGTGAGAAATTTTGGTGGCTTGGATCAGGATAGCAACAGTGTGATTATATTTTGAAGGTAGGACTGTAGGATATACTGATGGACTCAATCTGGGATATAAGAGAAAAGAGGCTTCTGGCCCAAAGAGTTCAAAGAATGGACTGGTACATTATTCTCAAATGACATGAACTTACAATATCAACAAATGGGATGATATACATGTCAAACCACCAGAATAGCTCTGATTTTTATCTACCATAGGTGAATCTGTTATTCTGGTGTTTGATATGGCATGTGTTTTTCATAATATTAGTGTTTAGATGCACCTGAAAACTAAGGGTTTTATAAAGGGAGAAGATGGATCTTCATCTTTCTTTTCTCCCCCATAAAGGTTCAGTGACTGTAAACTGTTAATAATTCATTTTGATCATTTAAGATACTTTACATTTGAAGTCTGCATATAATGTGCTGATTAAATCACATTAGGTGTAGCTGGGTGAATATATTTTAGAAAATTACCCCTTTCCATAACCATGAACTGTGTATCTGTAGCAAATGGCTGAACATTTAATAAGGAGGAGTGTAATTATATTACGGTCATTGCCTTTTTGCAGGCTGATTGGCCACATTTTGGAGGTGAATATCTTGCAATGAGTGACTATTATTGTAAAGGAAAGGTTTTCAAGGTATAGTCAGCACTCATAAATCAATGAAAATATCTCTGCTTAGAAAATAAGGGTGCCTGGGGGAGGAGTTTTTGGAGACATCATTAAACTTTAAAAGAATGAATGACCAGCTAGCTTTTTCTTTGAGACCACTCTATTTATTTATTCATTTGTCTATTTATTTTGCATTGAAGCCAAACAAATGTGAAACAAATAAACAAAACAATGAATCTTTTAAAAATTTATAGGATGAGGTTTGAATTTCAGGCATTATCACCTATATGAAGATTTCTTTAATTAGATAACCCTTCTATTAAAATCCAATAGAGTAGAGAGACTTGAAAGAAGCTCTTGATTGGATTAAAATTTGATGTGAAATTATGGGCGTTAAAGGAGGAAAGGCTTGGGAAAATGTAAAAGAAGAGGATTGTTTTTCAAACAAATTATTCTGCTTGGCAGAGGGCAAATGGAGTATATTCCAGAAATAATGCAATATGTCTAAGGCTAGCACCTGTCAAAGGCTAGTCCATGTGTGAATTGATTAGAAACACATGCTTAGGTGAGGGAAGTCTCTGATATTTTTAAGCAGGAGTGGTTAGGAATATATCTGTCAAAGTAGCAGCTTTACTCTGAAAAGTTGGTAAAATGGCTAGAAAACCAAGCCAAAATTCCAAAACCATAGCAAAACATAAAATAGGTTTTTATTTTCAATGGGGAATTCAAAAGAAATACTGGGTGAAAACTGGGTTTTTAGAAACAAAGTTCACATGGAACCAGTCAGAGTTTTTGGTTTTGCAGGCAGACTTGAATTCAAATTCCAGCTTTACTATCTTGGATAAATAACCTTTCTGAGTTCATTTCCTAATCTGTAAATGAAGATGATAGTATGTACTACACACATTAGTTAATGAGATAATATAAAGTGCAGTGTTTAGCACAACGCTAAGCAACTTGAGAGTTCAAGACATGGCCGTTGTCTATATAAATAAAATGCTAATGACTTTTCCCCTAAGATTCAACTGAGTATGCATTTTACATTTTGTACCAGTTAATAAACTTGTAGGCCTCCTATGGACAAGTGAAAACCAAAACAGGTAAGTAGAGACTATTTACAAGAATGTTATGTATTTCTGAGTATTTACATATTTTAAACTTAGAAAATTTGTAAGCATATGTAACCTGTCTATTTTGAATTTATACAATTGTATCAATTTTTGAGTAGTTATTTCATTAAATGATTTTAAATATTTAAAATTCTAACTACAAATTTGGCTGAACCATAGAAGAAATGCAAATCAAATTTGAGTCATGTGATAATTTATTCCAAAGAAGCCTTTACCCCGCTCCCACCAATAATGAAGCATGCCTGTTGGTAGTTATGACTACTCATGACTATGTGTGTGGCCCTTTATCCTTGAATCAGGGCAGGTCCTACAACTCATTTTAATCTTATAGGAATTCTTCACTGCTTCTGTGTCTAGTCATAAAGGAGCCTTGCCATTGTTGCCTGAGTCTCTTGAAATGGAGGCTCAGAACTCAGCCATCTTGAGCTAAGAAGCCCAAATCATATGGAAGGGACACATGTAGGTATTCTGGTTGAAAACCTTGGCTCAGCTTCCAGCCAACAACCAGCATAAACTGCCAGCCATCTGAGTAAGCCAGTTTGGCAATTCAGTCCAGGTGAACTCCTAGATAACTCCAGCCGCAGCTGTTACTTGACTGTAACTACATGAAAACTATTTATCGCAGCCTGTCAATCCATTCATGGTAAAAATATAATAATAAATTGTGGCTTTTCAGCCACTAGATTTTGGGGTGGTTTATTATGCAGCAGTGGATAACCATAACAGAATTTTAGCACCTAAAACATGACAAAGTAGAAGGAGAGAAGGTGAGAGATGGAAAAACCTCAAAGAGACTGTGAGTGAAGGCTTGAAGGATGGGGAGGAAAATTTTAGTTTAGGCTGGTGTAAAGGCATTTTCTATTATGCAATAACAGAAAATTTGGCCATACTGTCTTCTATGGTAACATGGAAAATAGAAGATACACCTAATGACCTAATTGACTTGGCCAAGAAAAATTTCTGAGCAGAATGTTGGAAGTGCCAAATGGTTTCTTTAGCTGCATATGTAAGATATAGGTAGAGAAAATTGTAATAAAAAAAAAGGAATTGTTCACATTTTAGCCAGCATTCAGAGACCATATAGTTGGCACAGGATAGTCATTCTAACTAGCAAATGAGTCTCAAAATAAGAAATGGCCTCTGAGTAAAGATGAAGTCAGGGGCATAGCTATAAGGCAATTTGTGAAGACCTCATGTAGACCCTCAAACATAGAAAATAGGTCTTCCATGAATCTTAAGAAAGTACCTTTTATACCATCTCTGCTTGAACAAATGGCTTCTAAGAATCTTAAAATATTATTCCAGAGCACTTTGAATGTTAGCCTAAGACATAGAGGACAATATCTTAAAGATACTTGTGAGTATGCCTTTGACTAATTAAATGAACATTAACAAAAATTCATAGTTTTTAATAAAATATTGTGTGTGGAAGAACCACAATTTGATCTGGAAAACAAAAAGGCAATTTTAAAAGTAAAAATAAAAAATGCCATTGGGCTCATGTGGTAGTCCTTAGCCTAGGTTCTAGAAGATCATATAAAAACAAAATAATTCCTTTACATTTGTGAGGATGGATTAGACTGAGGAAACTGTTCAGCTACCAACATATGCCATTTCTTATGAAAAAGGAAGGATGGCATTAAGTGAGAAGCTAAGAGTCCAGAGAGTGAAGCCAAGAGTGATGAAGAACCACTCCTTGGGAGCCATGGACTAGGACTGGATTCTCATTAGTGAGATCATTGGGAATTTGGAACAAAAATATGTCACCCTCTTTAGATAGTCTCTTTTTTTAGAAGGAATTTTTGACTTGGCTCTGGGCCCTAGGAAAGACTGAACACTTAACCAATGAACCATGCCATCTGACCTGGCCACCATGAACTAGGACTTGTCTAACTCACCAATTCATGAAGTTGCGCGTGCATTAGAGAGTTTCATCATCTCATGGAAGATTATATATAAGATTATGCTTAAGCTTGTCCTGAAGTCACAAGTAAATTACATGAGCAAATGACAATTTGTCCATGCTCTCTAGTCCTGCTATATTTCTTCCTCTCTCTCAACCCACACTATTGGCCTCATGGGTCATTCTGTATAATGAGTTGACAGAAGAAGAAAGAAATCAGGCTTGCTTTACGGATAGTTCTGTATGAAATTCTGGTACCATCTAAAAATGGATGGTGGCAACACTATGATTCTCTTAGTGGTAATCCTGAAATTCAGTGGTGATGGTAAATCTTCCCAGGAGGCAGAACTTTGAGTGCTTACCTGGTTTATAATTTTGCATGGAAGACAAGTTATTGATCTATAATGATTCATAGCCAGTGTCTTTCAATTTGACTGAATGGCAGGGAATTAAAAGGAACATTCTAGCAAAATTGGTGACAAAGAGGTCAGAAAAATAGATATGCAAATAATCTCTCTTAATGGGCACAGATTGGGGAAAAATGTTTCATTTGACTACTCACCCAACACTAACTTTAGCAAAGGAAGATCTAAAATAATTGAGATGATAATATGACCTATTTTTTGCTTTTTTAGTCATTCTTTCCCCAACCACAAATGACCCTACCCAATGTTATTAGAACAGGTATGTCAACTCACAAAGACTGATGTGGCTATAGCTGTGGCTGAATGCCCAACCTACCAGGAGCACTGAGCTTCTGATATAGTCCATTTGCTAGAGAAAACAACTTGCCACCTGGTGGAAGGTTGATTGCATTGGACCATAGACATCAGAACAAGGACTATTGTTTTTTTGATTGTTTTCTTCCAATGAATAGACATTAAAAATAGTTTCAATGCCTGTAATCCATTTGCCTGTTAAAATGAAAATGCACAAAATTTGGTTAGATCTCAGTGAATTTTATTGAATCAGTTCCTGAATTGGGGAGATGTCAATCATCATGAGGTAGAGAGGAATTCCCCTGAACAAAGAAAGCAACAGGCTTTTATAGGCAGAAGGTGGGAATGCATTGGAAGGAACTTCTCACTGGTTAATGTGGGCTACTTTTCCTAATATGGTTAGTGCAGTTGCTTAACAATGAGGTAGTTAGCTGGCTTAAAGAATAGGGAGTTGGTGATAGTGGAATGGCTGATTTTTAAATTGTCTTCTGGGTGAGCTGGGCATTTACAGGGAATAGCAGTTTACTTAGATTTTGTTTTGCTGACATGAGGCTTAGCACAAGCACCTCATTGTTTAGCCTACTAAATTTTATTTATCATGCAAAACCTCCACTTACAAAATGTCTTCTTACCATCATGTCGTTTGATAGAGAATTGTTTTGAACCAGGAGACTTATTTTATATTAAATGAAGGGGAGATAAGGGTTTATGCTCATAGAATTCATTGGTCTTACCCTCTTCACCATTACTCTGAAGCAGATGGCTTTATAGAAAAGAGGAATGACCTTTTGAAGATTCATTTATGGTGCCAGGTAGGTGTCAATACCTTGCAAATTTGAATGATGGACACTAAGATACAGTATGTGCACTGAATCAGTGTTTATAATGCTCTTTTCTCCAAAGTCAGGATTCACAGTTCTGGGAATCAATGGGTAGAAATAGAAATTGCTTCTTTCACTGTTAATTATCTTCTAGTGAGATTTTTCTTCCTATCCTCACAATTTTTATTTCTTTTGGTTTAGAAGTCTAAGATCTCAAGGGAAGAATGTTTCTATTAGGAAGAGCAACCTTTATTTCATTAAACAGAAACTATTACCTGGATATTTATATTTTGTTCTCTTCATGACAATGAACTAACAACCAGAGGAGATCATTACTTACTACATTGACTGCAGGGATCGATTCTGATTATCAAAGGGCAACTGGGTTGTTGCAGTAAAATGAGAACAGAAATATTTCTGGGAAAAAAAATTGTCTTGGGTATTACTGTGTGTTATGATGAAATTTGTTGAAATTTACGACAATCTGATCTAGGCAGGACTGCTACAGCCATCAGTCTTCGAGAATAAAGTTTTTCAGTCATTCTACCAGGAAAAATCATGTGACCAGCTGAGTAGTTTGCTGAGGACAAAGGAAAAATATGGAGTGGGTAGTGAAAGAAGGCAGTTAAGTAGCAGCTATGACCAAACCAAGTTCTATAATAGTTTATATATGTGTGTGTACACACATACGTACCTAAATAAATTTCCTTCATTTTTCCTTCTTCCATTTCTCTACTATATAACATAAGATAAATTAATAGTGGGCTAATCTTATGGTTCAGTGTTTAGGTTCCAGAATATCAGGAGGGGAAGTGTGACTATCTAGAGAAAGAATGAACATGATCCAAAGAAATTGGACTTTACAGTGTCCTGTTTTGGGGAAAGAATCATAGTGTTTGTGATTATATGAAAGTCAGGATTGTTATGTCACATTAGAAAGTATCATGATCTTGCTATTGCCTTTATTTGGGAGTTAAATATGTTTAAAGGAGTATGAGTGGATGTCTAGTTGACAGGAGGTAGATACTAAAGTCACCTTTGTGATACTGGGAACTACATTTCTCAGGATTCCCTTCATTGTATGGTTTCAAATTAGAGGCGACCAAAAATGAAGTTGTGTGAAATTTGGCAGGTATAGGAGGACCAAGGCCTTTAGGTTCTGGAAGTTTTTTGGTTATAGGCAGCAATTTTCTGATGCAAAGTTTCCAAAGGATTTAAGATTTTCCTTGCTTCTATACTCTGCTCTCCTTTGTAAGTACCAGTTTACTGACATACAGGGACCAAAGACCACAATAGCATACTTGGTTGAAATAGCATACTTTTAGTCTAAACTGTGTGAAATGAAGACCTAGAAAGTTGCAAAAGTAAAAGAATGTTTAGCTTAAGAAGATATACCATAGAATTTATTAAATAGGCATTCTGAATAAAAAACTTTAATTTCAATTAAAGTGGATGAATGTGAGATAAAATGTGGGTAAAAAAAGAATATTATGAGCTCAAAATGTTTTGAGATGGAGATTACATTATACTACATCTAATACAAATATGATGTTTAAATGTAAAGGAGACTGTTTACTATAAAACTTTCTAAAGACCATCTAACAAGTCACAGGGACACAATCCTGAGAAAGCCTACTAAATACCCTCTTAAACCTGTTTGTTTGCTTTTTTAAACCTTTATTTGAAATACTTTGAAACTTACAGGACAGTTACAAAAATAATACAAACCCTATGCAAAGAATACAATATAACCTCTGTTTTAGTCTGCTGGGCTACTGAAAGCAATATACCAGAAATGGATTGGCTTTTACAATGAGGATTTATTAACTTATAAACTTACAGTTCTGAGTCCATAGAAAATGGCCAAAAGATTGGCTGCCTGCAATCCTGGACTCCTCTGTCATACGGCAAGGCACATGGTGGCGGGTGGTGTCTGCTGGCTTCAGTGGCTTTCTCTCTCTCTCTGTATTTATCCCATTTATAAAGGACTCCAGCAAGAGGATTAAAACCCATCATGGACCATGCCCTAAATAGAGTAACAATCAAAATGTCCCACCCACCATAGGGTCACACCCACAGGAATGGACCAGTTTTAAGAACATGATTATCTTGGGTGCATTTGGTCTCAAACTACCACATGCTGCCAGCTAACAAATCCACCAATTTAAATTTTGTATGACATGTGCCATATCATTCTGCCTGTCTGTCTATTTTAGGAACATTTGAAAGTAGGTTGTATGCATCAAGCTCCTTCAACACATAATGCCTCAATGAATATTTCCTAAGAACAGGTATAGTCACTTACGTATCATATTAAATAGTTATCAAGGTCAAGAAATTTAACATTGAGTCCCAACCCTGATCAAGATGCAGAGTGAGGTGCTTGAGGCTGCTGCCCTCCACAGAAACTTTGAACAGCCATTAAGAACTGGAATAAACCTCTTTCTCAGGGCTTCAGAAAACAGCTAAAGGGCTACAGTAACCAGGCAAATGTTGAATCAAGAAAAAGTCTTCTTAAAATAGGAGGATCTTGTGGATCCCTGGCTTGCCCCTTCCCCACCACTCACCAGCTCAGTGTAGAGTTGCCAGTTCTCCAGTGTGGATCCCTGATCCCAATTAAAAAGGGAGCAGTGTGGTCCTCAGGCAAATACTGGGAGCATGTATGTCTGGCCCAATCTGTCTGGTGGTGGCCTGAGGTACTTGTTGTCCCAAAACTTGCCCTGTATAGAGAAAATGGCTCACAGAGCTCTCTTACAGACCATGATGGGAGAGCAGTCAAGTAGTGCTGCCTGAGGCAAGGGATTATTGGCTGTATCACGTGTAGTATAGTACCCAGGAACATGAGGAAACTGTTTCTGAGGGAAGAGGGGACATTTTTATCTGTGTCAAGGAAGGGTTTTCTAGGACCACATGTGCATGCCCAACACAGGACACATGTGCAGAAAGGATCAGGAAAGCCTCTACACATTGCCTCAAGCTATTCTCTAAACTGAGTGTATGGCTGAGGAGAGCACTTGCACAAGTCAATCTGAAAAGAATAGGAAAAGGTTTTTCTCCCCCTTGCTTTTTTTGTTAGCTCCTGGTAATCAAGGAAAGCTCTCTCATAATATTGGATATAAGCATAAGGAACTGATACCCTGGAATCTAAATTTCAGTGATAACACATTAACACATCAAAATGTCTGGTTTAAACAAAATGTTACAGAACATATAAAGAAACAGGAAGCAAAGATCCTGGCAAAGAAAAGAATTTAATAATTAGCAGTCAGTAGTGAGAAGGACCAGCCCTGGGACAAAGACTTTTAAAAAGTGGTCTTAAATATACTCAAATAGCTCAGGGAAATCAGGAAAATTATAGGTTAACACAAAGAGGATATGAATAGAGATGAAAATTATGAAAAGGAACCAAACAGGGCTGAAGAGCACAGCAACAGAGATTAAAAATTCCCTAGAGGAGTTCAAAGCAGCAGATTGGAGCTGCAAGAAGAAAGAATCAGTGAGCTTGAAGATAGATAATTGGAATCCTTCTGTCTGAGGAGCAAAAAGAAGAAGGAATGAAGTAAAGTGAACAGAACCTGAGGAACCTGTGGGATACCATCAGGCACGCCATATATACCAGAAGGAGAAGAAGGAGAGGAGCAGAGAGAATATTCAAGGCAATAATGACTGCAAACTTCTCAAATTTAAAGAAAGACATGAATATATAAATCCAAGATGCTCAATGGATTCCAAACAGGATAACCCAAATAGAGCCATGCCATGACATATTATAATCACTGTCAAATGCCAAACCTAAAGAGAGAATTCTGAAAGTTGCAAGAGAGAAGCAGCTATCACATACAAGGGAGCTTCAGTAAGATTTAATACCAACTTCTTAACAGAAACCATGGAGGCAAGAAGGCACTGGAATGACATATTTGAAGTGTTGAAAGCAAAAAATTGCCAGCCAAGACTTCTATAACTGGTAAAACTGTCTTTCAAATATGAGGGATTGTTTAAGATATTTCCAGAGAAACAAAAGATGAACAAGTTGGTCACCTCTAGGTCTGAATGGTGGCCTGAGCACATTGCATCTTACAAGAAATGCTACGAGAGTTCTGCAGGTTGAAAGGAAAGGACAGTAGAAAAAGATCAAAACTGCATGAAGAAATAAAGAACACCAGATAGAGTAATGATATGGGTAAATATAAATGCCAGTACTATTGTATTTTTGGATTGTAATTCCAAAGAGGTAAATGTATAAAATGTATGAATAAATCAGTGAATTGGATTCATTGCATAAACATGCTATTTATGACAAGAATTACATAAAGGTGTGTGTTGGAGGGTTATGGGAACATAGTTTGTATATGCTATTGAAATTAAGTTCATATCAAAACAAATGAGATTGTTATAGAAAAAAGATGTTAAATATAAGCCCCATGGTAACTATAAAGAAAATATCAGAATATGCAAGTTCATAGAGACAGATTAGAGTAAGGGTTGCCAGGGGTGGGGGGCAGAGGGAATGAGGAGTTAATGCACAATTGGAACAGGAATTTTTTTTGGGAAAAGGAAAGTTTTAATGTAGAAGGTGATGAAGGTACCACAATATTGTAAACATTATTAAGCCCATCGAATGGTATCCTTGGAAGTGGTTGACATTGGAAAGTTTATATTCTATATGTGTTCCCATAATTTAGAAAAAAAAAAAAAAAGCAACTAAAGAGACAATGACAATTAAAGGCAATACATGATCCTGGATGGGATCTAGCAAGGGAGGAAAAAAGGCTCAAAGGGACATTATTGGGACATATGGAAAAAAATGAAGTATAGACTGTAAGCTTTATATCAATGTTAAATTTCTTGAACTTGATAACTGTACTTAAGGTGGCTACATAAATGAATATCTTTGTTCTTAGGACATGTACATAGCACCACTAAGGGTTCAAGGTGAATAATGTGTACAAACTACACTCAAGTGTGCAGAAAATGGATGAATAGTATGATATGGCAAATATGGCAAAAAGTAAAAATTGGTGGATTTGGGTCTTTGTGGGGATGGGTGGGATAGGGGGATGTTGGAATTCTTGCTATGGGTTTTGTATTATATTTGTGGCTGTCCTGTGAGTTTTAACTTCTTTCAAAATAAAACATTAAAATATTTTTTTACAAGTTAACAAATAAAACTTAAAACTCATATTCCATTTTTTATTTATCTGAATAATGTCTTTTTTAGCCAACTCCATTTTAGATCCCATCAGGGATCACATATTGTATTTAATTGTTACTGGTTTTTTTTGGTGCTCTTCCTTTTTTTAATTGTAGAAACATATATATAATACCAACTTTCCCATCTCAACTATTCCCAAGCATACCACTCAGTAGGATTAATCACATTCAGAAATTTGTTCTACACTTACTATCATCTATCACCAGAATTTTGCCATCATCCCAAATAGAAACCCTATATCCATTATGTATTCTCTCCCCAATCCTCCGTCACCTGCTCTTGGAAACTTGAGTTTTACTTTGTGTCTCTGAGTTTGTAAATTCTAACTATTACATATGAGTGGAATCCTACAAAAACTGTCCCTTTGTGTCTGACTTATTTCACTCAACATTGTCTTCAGATTTCCTCCATGTTGGGGCATGTATCAGAACTTTTCTTTTTAAGGCTGAGTAATATTCCATTGCATATAATTCCCACATTTTGTTTATCCATTCATTGGTTGATGGACACTTGGGTTGCTTCCACGTTTTGGCTATTGTGAATAATGCTGCTGTGAACACTGGTGTACACGTATCTGTTCAAGTCCCTGCTTTCAATTCTTTGGGGTATATACCTAGAAGTGGGATTCCAGGTCATATGATAGTTTCATATTTAACTTTTTGAGGAACTGTCAAACTGTTTTCCAGTGGTGATACCGTTTTACATTCCCACAAACAATGTATGAAGATTCTTATTTCTCCACATTGTCACCAGCACTTGTTTCCCCTTTTTTATAAATAGTCATTCTAGTGGGTATGAAGAATTAGACATGTTTTTTAAACAAATCAATTTTATTGATACATATTAATAAAGCATACAATTCATTCAAAGTATACTGTTAATGGTATTTGGTATAATCATTGTGCGTTCATCATTTCAATCATCATAAGAGCATTTTCATTATTTCAATAATAATAATAATAAACAAAAACCAGACAAACAAGAAAATTCCTCAACCTATCCATCTCTCTCTGTTTCTCCTGCTGCTGTTTCTGGCTATTCTTACACAATTATTTATTTATTTATTAAACTGTCTTATTGAGATATATTCACATACCATATGATCTATCCAAAGTGTATAATCAATGGCTTTTAGTATAATCAACATGTTGTACACTCATCATCTCAAAAATTTAGAACAATTTCATTACTCCAAAAAGAAAGACTCCACACCCCTTAGTATTCCTTCCTCAGACCTACATAACCACTAATCTAATTTCGTCTTTATAAATTGATTTACATTTACATTTTATATAAATGGAATCATAAAATATGTAGTACTGTGTTTGGTCTCCTTCACTTAGTATAACTTTTTTGTGCTTTTTTTTTTTTTTTTTTGTCTGATATACTACAAGAAGTTAAATCTGTTTTTAATTTGATAATTATATATTGCTCCTAAAAAGTATTATTTTTGAACTCTTGCTTAGATCTTGCTTTAGTTTCCTGTTGCCAAAACAAATACCCTATACAGAGTTGGCTTCAATAATGGAAATTTATTGGTTCATGTTTTTTGAGGCTAGGAGAAGTCCAGATTCAAGGCAACATCAAGGTAATGCTTTCTCCCAGAAGACTATGGCATTTTGAAACTGGCTGCTGGTGATCCTTAGTCCTTGTTTTTTCTGTCACACAGCAATACACATGTCAGCTTCTCCTGATTTCTCTAGGTTCTGTTGACTTCCAGCTTCTTCCTGTGACTCACCTTCTCTGTGTCTGAATTTCATTCTGCTTATAAAGGGTTTCCAGTAATAGGATCAAGAACATCTTGATTCAGTTGGGCCACACCTTAACTGAAGTAACCTTATCAAAATTTCCTGTTTACAAATGGCTTACACTTACTGGAATGGTTTAAGTTTAAGAACATGTTTTTTCTGGGGTACATAGCTCCAAGCCACCACAGTCTGCCCTCTGGACCCCAAGAAGACATGTTCTTTCCACATGTTAAATTCGTTCATTCCATTAAAACATCCCCAATGCCTTAAGTCATCTAGTAACAATGCTAAGTACAAAGTCTTTCAAAATCATTTATGTATATGGTCTGCCCTGGGGTAAATTTGCTTATCTGTGCAAAAGTGAAACCTAGAAAGCAAGCTTCATGATTCCAATAAATAATGGAGGGACAGTAATAGGATAAATTCCTGACATGAGAAATTGGAAGAAAAACAGGCATCATGGGTCCCAAATAATTGACAACTAGCAGAGCAAAGTCCATAAGATTTCAAAATCTGACAGTCATCTATGGATATGTTTTGTACTCTGGGCCTGATGGAGTGGTAGCCCCACCCCTTCCAACTGCTTACAGAATGGCCATGTTCTCACTGAACATACTGGGGTGAAGGTCCCACCCTCTCCAAGCATTAGGGTGGTGGCCAGACTTTCTGCAAATTACAGGACAAGTTACAAGTTACACCTTCTCTGGGCATTGGGGTAGTGGCTAGAAACTCCCCAAATGCTAGGTTTCAGGTTCTACCATCTCTGAGCATTGAGACAGCCTCACTCTACCTGAACAATGGATGCAAGACCCACTCCCTCCAAGCACTGGGGGCACATGGCCTGGTGCCTCAAAATGCAGTGGTAGACCTGGCTTTTCCACACATTTGGGTGGCCCCACTCTCTTGTTCTGAGGAGATCTCTTTGGTCCAGACATCAGCTGCCATGGTTCTGCCCTTGAAGTCATTCTCCCTTCAATTTGTCCCTACTCTTTTCCATTCAATCCAGGCTTGCTATGGTTCCACTCATACAAAATTTGCAAAAACCTTGTCAGCTTTGTGTGCAGTTCACATGGTATCCAAACCATCAGACAGGAGGGCTTTCCACAGATCCTTCCTGCATAACTTCATTTTCAATCCTTACTTACATGGAAATGGCTGACTGGATCTATGCTCAATTAAATACTCACATGAAGCACTATTCTCTTGGGACTCAGCTTTCAGAAGCTCAGGGAGGTCCCTGATAGAACTGCTTCTCACCCTCGCATCAGCCTATCTGGATAGGCTCAGAATTTTCCAAACCATCAATTTCTGATTTTTTGTGCTTAAGAGATCAGTTTTCAGCTTATTCTTTTCCACTTGCATTTTAGTATAAGCTGCAAGGAGAAACTAGGCTGCACCTTCCACAATTAGGTTGGAAATCTCCTCAACTAAGTCTCTAAGTTCATTGCTTTAAACTTCTGCCTTCTATCCAATATCAGAACTCAATTTATCCAAGTTCTCTGCCACTTTATAACAAGGATCACCTTTCTTCCAATATCCAATAATATATTTATAATTTCCTTCTAAGTTCTCACCAGAGGCATCTTTAATGTCCATATTCTTACCAATGTACTATTCATAAGGAATCATGTATTCTCTAAGATGATAGAAACTTTCTCTGCTGCTCTTACTCATTTTTGAGCCCTTATAATTCTTCTAACCTTTAATCATTGCTCATTTCCAAAGCTGCTTCCATGTTTTTTGGTATTTGCAATAGCAGTACCTTACTTTCTGGTACCAAAAACTGCTTTAGTTTCCTGTCTACCAAATGGGCTGCCTTAAACAACAGGAATTTATTGCCTTATAGTTTTGAGGATAGCAGAAGTCCAAAATCAAGATGTCATCAAGGAAATGCTTTCTCTCAGAAGACTGCTGTGTTCTGGGGATGGCTGCCAGTGATCCTTGTTCCTTGGCTCTTCTGGCACATGATATCACTATCATGTGACATGGCAGCCTGTCCAGGCTTCTCTGGGTTTCATTGACTTCTGTCATCTTCTGCCTTTGTGGCTGAATTTCATCCTGCTTATAAAAAACTCTATTGATAGGATTAGATCCCATCCTGATTCAGCTGGGCCACATGTTAACTGAAGTAATCTCATCAAGAGGTCCTATGGTTCACACCCAAAAGAATGGATTAAGTTTAAGAACATGTTTTTCTAGGATAGATATCTCCAAGCCACCAAAAATCTGATATACTTGAGTTTATTAAATGAGTTGTCTAAATATATTAAAGGATACATGAAATACCTTCATATTTATACATGACTTTTAAGATCTTTGGCTATTATGTATTGCATTGGTTCTGTTGTTTCATTTGTTATTAACAATGGGTTCTATTTAGATTTGCCCCAGAATTATTTTTTTAACTATGCTGGACATTACAGAAGCTTTCCTCCCCCATCTCTGAATGTTTGGGCCAAGGTTCTAATGGCAGTTTTCAAGTTTTGTCAGCAAAGCATGAGATGGCCACTTGGTGATACAAAGGAAAAGAGGTACCAAAGTCCATAAAAAGCAAGATGGGATATTATTAGAAAGATTTCCAAGGATTTGAAAATCAATATAAAGTAATATCTTTTCAGGGGCTCAGATTCCACCAGGGAAGAGAAACATGCAAATGTTAATCAATTTGATTCTAGAAGTCTTTATAATTTTTAACTGAACCCAGAATTAAGGAAATAAATTAAAAAGCAACAATGGCTATTTAGCCCAACTGCTTTTTTTTCTGTTCTTTATGAAATCAAATTACAGCTTGACTGGAATTTTCATTTCTATCTAGATATTTTCAGGTCTCAATATCAGAACTCAGAAGTATTCTCCAAGTTTCATAAAAATTACCATTTTATGAAATACTTACATTTTTACCTGTTTTTTTACCTTGGCAAGAATAATTAAGCTGACAAGTAGAAGATATTCATGTCAACTTCAGCCTGTTTATGTTAATTATGTATTAAAAGTTTTGTTCAACATCAGGAAGCTGCTTCTGTAATTAAATAATACTTAAACAGCAACAGACTGTGGTAGAGAAAAGCAATTGCAACTTCTCAAAGCATGAAGTAATGAGTAAGATTTTAATTATTACTGATTGTTGTGAAGGTAAAATACTGTGTTTAATGGCAATAGAAGTCACCATATTGAGGCATAAAGATACACAATGACTTTTTCAGTTATCAAAGTTTCATCAAAGACAAGCTTTCAGCTCTGCTTTGGAATATAACCAGTTTCAGAAATATATTGCTTTGAATATTGAATATCCATGAAAATGGTCCTTTAAATATTAACAAGTGTTCAAAGCACACATTATAATGCCCCTTTTTTGCATATGAATGTCTCCCAACAATAAACCTGCATGCAGCAAAGGTCTTAAAACAGAATACCAAAATAGCCTTATAAAAGAAAATTTCACATCTAGAAATGTCTTTGGAAACATAGCTTTCTTTGTTAATCTTCAGTGAGACCACTGAAGAGACTTGGATCAAAGGCAACAGTTCTTTGTGCAGTGGTGCCCATTCTCAATAAATGCTTCACAATATGCCACCATCTTACTAATAAAGGTGAGATCTATTTTGTGACCTGATGGTAAATTGGAATAAAATATACACTCTTGAAGACTTGATTTTTCAACCAAAAAAATGTACTGAAATATAAATATGGATACATTATATTCCTTCAGGGAGATGGAGAAGTAAGTTAACTTCTAAAACGGAGGTACTACAGTTCTAACATGGAATAACTAAATTTCCATGGAGAATTTGAGAAAACCTTACCAGAATAAGTGGTAGTCCTGAGAATTGTAAAAGGAGCAGTTCAATAGATAGGGAAAAGAAAGTAAGGCCTTGTAGGAAGAGAACAGAACAATGTGCAAAAGCATTTGTGGAGAGGCTATTTGTTGTCTTCCAGTATTTGTTCTCACTTATTCCTTGTAATAATCTCCAAGACTTTTATATGGCTAGGTGAGTAGGTGTAAGCAGAAACAATCTTCCAGGCCATATCCTTTAAAAAGAAAATTGCTAGACCCTTGCTTCCCTTTTCTCTTTTTAAATATTGAAATCAGACAAGGTAATGGTGAGTCAGCTTTGACAATGAAGATGAAGATGCTATCCTAGGGAATAGGGGAGCAACCTGATATGAGACCTGATCCCTGTCCACTCTGGACTGCCTGCCATACCTGGACTGTTTCTTAAGAGAGAAATAAAATTCTCTCTCGTTAGAACTGCTGTATTTTCCATTCTCCTTATTATAGTAACATAGTCTATATGCTAACAAATATTTCCCTGAAGCATGAGATAGCATAGCATGGTTGTGATATAGTCAGAAGGCTGAAGCCTCAGTTACAGGCCTACCTTGGAGATATCACAGGTTCAATTTCAGGCCATCTCAATAAAGCAAATACTGCAATAAAGCAAGTCCATAAATTTTTGGGTTTCCCAATGCATATAAAAGTTATGTTTTCACTACACTATATCTATTAAGTGTGCAAAAGTGTGGAAAACTGTATATACCTTAATTAAAAAAAATACTTTATTGCTAAAAAATGCTAACCATCATCTGAGCCTTCAGCTAGTCATAATCTTTTTGCTGGTAGAGGGTCTTGCCTCGATGTTGATGGCTGTTGACTGATCAGCATGGTGGTTGCTGAAGGTTGAGGTGGCTGTGGCAATTTCTTTTAAAAAAGACAACAGTAAAGTTTGCTGCGTTGATTGGCTCTTCCTTTCACAAAAGATTTCTCTGTAGCATGTGATACAGTTTGATAGTATTTGATCCACAGTAGAACTTTCAAAATTGAAGTCAATGCTCTCAAACCCTGCTGCTGCTTTTCCAACTACGTTTATGTAATATTTTAAACCCTTTTCCATTTCAACAATGTTCATAGCATCGTCACCAGGAGTAGATTACATACATCTCAAGAAACTACTAATGCTGAATGTATGTAGAATGTGTAATAAGGTTGAATTTCTGGATAACTTGCTGCAGCTATTTCACCTTGAGCTTTGACATTATGGAAACAGCTTTTTTTTTTTTAATACCTCGTGAACCAACCTCTGCCAACTTCATACTTTTCTTCTGCAGCTTCCTCACCTTTCTTAGCCTTCACAGAGTTGAAGAGAGTTAGGGCCTTGCTCTGGATTAGGCTTTAGCATAAGGGAATGTTGTGGTTGGTAGGCTTTTCTGTCCAGATCACTAAAATGTTCGCCATATCAGCAATAAGTCTGTTGTACTTTCTTAACATTCATGTGTTCACTGGAGTAGCACTTTTAATTTCTTTCAAGAATGTTTCCTTTTCACTTACAACTCAGCTAACTGTGGTGTAAGAGGCTTAACTTTTGGCCTATGTTTTCTTTTGACATGCCTTCCTCTCTAAGCTTCTAGCTTTTGATTTAAAGTGGGAGACATGACTCTTCTTTTTCACTTAAATACTTAGAAGCCACTTAAGGTTATCAATTGGCCTAATTTCAATAGTGTTATGTCTCAGGAAATAGGGATGCCTGAGGAGAAGGAGACAGTTGAGGGAAAGGCCAGTCAGTTGAGCCATCAGAGCACATTCGACATTTATCAATCAAGATCTTATATGCGTGTGGTTCATGGCAACCCAAAACAATTATAATAGTAACAGCAAAGATCACTGAATAAAGATCATGATAAAATATAATAATGAAAAAATTTGGAATATTGTGAGAATTATCATAATATGACTCAGAGACACGAAGTTAACACATGTTGGACAATTGGCACTTGCTCAGCAAAACTGTCAATTTGTACAAAAAAAAAAAGGCAATATCTGCTAAGCACTATAAAATGAGGTAGGCATTATAAAGTAGATAGTGATAGGCACTAAGACTGGTAAGAAATTGCATGACTAGGTTTTGAAGACCTTTAGTTGGAAGAGGTTTGTGCTACTGTGTAAATGCCATTGTATGTCATCAGATTTTTAAGTTGGCTGGTAACATGACCAATGTAGTATGCATCTGTAATATTTAGGTCATTATAATCAACTGACTTCTGGTAACAAAATCCCAATTTTCTTTTGGGGAATTACTTCTACCCCTTTGTGTTCAATATCAATGGGATTGTAAATCAAGATGAACTAGTAGTCATTCGATGGGCATTTGGCTTTATTGAGGTAGATTCTATCTCCCAGGACGTTAAATCTTGAGTGAATTCTTACAAGGATGGAAGCATATTTACTCATTAAATATGTATTTAAGTCTCTGTACTAGGTACTCTTCTAGGGATCCGAGTTAGTGTCCAAAACAGAAGAAGATCTCTGCTCTCATAGGGTATATGCTCTACAAAACCCACGTCTTGAATCATTTTAGTGAGAGTGCCCAGACAAATCTGATTGACTATTTCTTGTTCATGGGCCCCAATGTTATCCTGGTTCCTGTAATTTCCTGTCAATTCTGTGAGCTAAATAATGTTTCCAAAAATTTGCCACTTCTATCCTATTTCTTTAAGTTAAACAGAGTCAGTATCCATTGATTGTAACCGATATACCTAATAAAGATTTGAGTTAAACTAATCTAAACTGAGCCAAAGTATTTTTTTAATCAGACTTTTATTACTTCTGGATACCTGTCACTATGCCATATTCTGCCATCTTGTCTCTCTGCCATCACTATGAAAAGAACATACCCCAGCTACATTGCCAGTTCCACAGAGGATGTGGAAATGTGGTGCAGAAATGTGACAAAATAAGTGATTATTGTTTTGGGAATAGTTTGTTATGCAGTATTATGAAAATAGTTAACAAAACTACTCTTCTTCCCTTGAGGAATTTACTGTCTATCAGAAAGAAGACACATAATCAGATAATTTCTATGTAACCTGGTCATACATTGCCAAGGGTCTAAGTCAGCTCAAACATTCCCCCTGATGAAGCATTACAAAACAATTACCTTTTACCAGTGTAGGATTAATGGATATATATCACTTTATACAGCAGTCCAGATGAAATTTCTAGAAAATTTGTACTAGAAAAGCTCACTAATTGTGAATACTGCCAAAAGTGAATAATTGCTCCAATATTTATTTTGCATATGTTCTTATTTTCATATATGTCAAGATTACTTAACACCTGCATTGCTTAATATGACTAATCCTGTACATTCAGAGAAAAAGCACCTGATTCTAGTTCTTGGAACTTCCAATATAATAGAGGTCACTTCTATACAAAAATATACACATATACATATTATAAGCTATGAACAAGAATAAGGCAGAGTAGAGCTGAAGGAGACATTAAAGATGAGCCAGACCAGGAAAGGTAATGACTTGTTCAGTAGTGCTCTGCAGTTTTCTGATAGAATGAGGACCAGAGTCAGTGTATGCTGGCTTTCAGCTAAGCCTTCTTGCACGGACAGTCCTGCAAGGATTTTGCTGCTGAATAGGCAGTTATATATTTTTGTAGTATTCAGTATAGACTCCTCTTGATGACCATATGCATGGAAGTCTAGATCAATACACACATCAGCAAACCTTAAAGCCAGGAACGCTGGTTTTCATAGAATTGATTTTGAAGATACTCCTTAATACCTGGCACCTCCAGGATGTCATGCTCAGAAGAGAAATATGCTTTTATCCCTTTCATATTTTGCAAAAACCACACTGAGGAATTACAAGTCCAATTTTTCTCTAAATCCTCTTAAGGTATGCACTCTTTTCATTGCTTTCAAAGTTACATCTTATATTTTTGCTTTTTAGCCTTGATGCAAAGTGAGACCAACTATAAAAGAAAGTAGGTATGTGTGTATAAAGGGGGAGGAAAAAGCAAAAAAAAAAAAATGTAAGATTTTCTAGGGGAAAAGCTGTTTGAAAAATCTTTGTGCAAACACGAGTTGACTTAATTTACTGCCTAGTGAAATGTTACAAGATATTTCATGTGAGTTGAGTGAGGTAGAAGCAGTTGGGCCCTTGGACCAGAAAAAGAGCAACTGTGAGTAACTGAGGCCTGAGATTTTTGCAATGGGCCTGATTTTCCTGGACCAGAGTCAACTGTTTTTTTTTAAGAAAGGAAAGCCCAGTAGCCAGGCAATTATGTGTTTAAATCTACAACTGTCCTGTTCTCATGCCTGTTTTTGTTTGTTTCCCCAGCTTTAATTTTTATTAGCTTTTTCTGTGTAGGCCCTTTTAATGAGACATGTGATGTTTGGCCTTCTCAGATCCATGTCTGATGTCATCCAGTCTGATGAAACTTACTTCCATCCAAAATCAAATATTTTTTGGGTTTAAATGTCTTTCCTGAGCTTTGCCTTATAAAGTTTCTTAGGTGAGTTTTGCAGGCAAACTTCTCAACCTGCTCCAATTCCCACCACTTTATTCAAACTGAGTTTCCCAGCTGGAGATTATTTCATGTTGGAAAGATGATATGTTTTTAAAAGCTTGTAAAAGTTCTAAATGGGAACAAAGTCTTTCCCCAAACTTTAATTGCTTGTAGCACACTTGAAATTTTAGCTGAACGGAAAAATTAATCTCAAGCATCAAGTTTTGTGGTTTCACAGTGCTGCTCAAGCTTGAAGTCATTAAGAAATATATTCAGCATTAACAATAAATCATTTGAAATAAAGGAAACTACTATGAATGCTTTTTCCTGCCCTGATGGATAGTGGTTTGGGGGATAAATCCCCAGAATCATTATTCTTAGATGAAATTGAATACTTTTTTAATAAGACTCAAAAGTCTTTCATTTAAAGGTTTCTAGTTTTTTTTCTTTTTCCCTGAGGAAGAAATGCTTATTTTCATTTTTACAACAAGGGAATGAATGTGTTTATTACGTGACTTGTCCCAGGTCTAAGATTCAGGGTTAGCTTCTGTTGTTCCTTATGCCCATTTCTGGGCCAAACCTCAGGCAGATGGAGAGAAGATGTGGGCAGATGTCCACTACATGACTTTCCATGTTACATATTCCTTTCTTTTTTCTCTTCTAGTCTTTTAGGATGCACAGTGATATGGCATTAAACTACAGCTCACAATCTCTGATCATTCTAAAGATTTCAATATAACATTCCTTTGTTTGAAAGTTAAAAAACAAAATATTTGGATATTACTCTTCCAGTGATAAAATTTGGAAATGCTCAAGTTTGATAGTGAGGCTGGTAGAATTTTCTTGTTTTAGTTTTCCACAAGATGACAAAAAATAAAGACTATTTAGATTTAGCACATGTGGGATGGGTAATGGTAAAGGCAGAAGGAAGATGGAAGAAGAGTTGTAATGTAAATCAGCTTATTTGAGTCTTGAGGGTAAGGCTTAAGTCTGGCCATTCATCTCCTACAGTAAGGTCATCAGCAAATCCATGAATTAGCCTGTTCCCACTCCCAAGTCAACTATTTGCTGTTTTCGATCATGTCTATGTTATGCTTTTATTTCAGCTTCAGAATTAGATTAATGGATAAAATCCTCTTGAATTTTACAAGTATATTGGAATTTCACCATTGTGTATTTTGCCTCATGAAGTCACTTTCTACTGAGAACAACACCTGTGCTTCAGGCATAAGCCAGAAATAACTCATGCACATTTGCTTTCTCACTGATATTTAAACAGAAGGCAAATTCATGAACATGATTATTAGCATCCCTGAAAAAATGCATTAGTTGCTCTTGGGCTTTTAGTATCATTATGTTTTGAACAGAAATTCTAAGTAAAAACTAATAATATTGTCAGCAACTACTCTGCTTTCTTTATCTGGATTCACTATTGTAGATTATGAGTATTTATTGAGCACCTACTCTAAGCCGATTGTTGAACTCAGTATTATGTGTATGAAGTAATTATCTCTAAATCCATGTGGCCAAACCAGCCCCCACATCCCTGTCCGTTTTCCTACCAGTATGTTTCCACTAGTCATAGTTAACTCATCTTGTGTTTCTACCCTTTTTCCCTAGTAAACATCTGTTTACTGCTTGGAATTTCCCTAGAGCTCTCATTCTCCACAATATGAACCTCTTTTAATTAGGAGCCCAAAATAGTAGCAATGAAGGCAGGAGGAGGCAACAGGAGGGTTGAGCAAGGAATTCATGATCTCTTCTCCTCATTCTATATCAATAGGGGCACAATATCCTCAGGGTACTTTTATTGACACAATGAAGCAGGTGCTTCTCTCATGAGGTGGAGGAGGACAGTGATAAGCAAGGATGCTAGGCTCCCTGCAGTGCTCTGGACAGTCCAACTTATTAAAACACTGCCCTGCATTCCATTGAAATTTCAAATATATCGGTGAACATTTATTAGAGTTATAAAAAAAATCTGTTACTACAAATATGATACTAAAATGTATCTCTATAATATATAAACCCATAATAATTTTTAATAGTTTTAATATTCATTAAATTGTCCAGAAATATAATGCCATATAAATAGATTGAATATTGTATTTTGTTTGAACAAGTCTTGGTAAAATTCCATTTAGAAAAATTATATCATGGATAGTAATGCCACAGATGAATATTTGAGTCATCAATATCCATATGCTTTCATTTATGGCTCAGTTATTAATAGTAATTCCATTTATAGGAGTGAGGAGATGACCATTGCATTATAAGTTCAAAAGTAGCCATGCCAAAGCATTTACATATTGAATGGTAATTATAATTATATTTTTTTATTCCTATTATAGATTACTGTTAGATCTATATTGATTTTAAGGTAATATAAATATGTGGCTAATATGTGAATGACATTAGGAAACTAAAGCAGACTTCATACCATAGTTATTAAAGAAGGACTTTGAGCCTGATGGGATTGAGAATCGCAGTTCTATTACAGGTGAAGTGAGTAGGGAAAAATAAAGAGCAAAAGTATGAATTGCCCCATCATCATGGAGTGAATTCAATCAAGTCAGAACATTTCTTTCAGTCCTTCTTCCAACCAATCAAAACAAAGGGACAAAATGTCTTTTTTATCCCACTGGAGTCATGATGTTAGTTATAAGAATGGGGGATGAAGAAAATAAGGGTTAAAACAGGCAGAGTTGGAAAGAACTGCTAGTTGAGTGGGAGAGCGTGTGCAATTTGTGGTGAGAATAAGGCAAGAATGCTATTCAGAAAATTCCTCGTTAGCATAAATGCTGGTTTGTGCTAAGGTCCTGACCAGGCTTTCACAAAGGAAATCTGAGTAACAAATTGCTCTGCGTTGATGCTTTCCATCTATTTCCTTGTCTATACACTCCTGCCTTTTGTTTCTGTGAGCCTCTTGTTTCTGGGTCACTTCTCAGAATGTTTGGCCACCTGCGTTACCTTCCCCTTAGGTCCTTTTAATCTCCCTGTATGTGCAATTCCCAAGCTGTTTTTATCCCAGCTTCCAGTACCTACGTGGGCCTAAGTTACTGCTCTCTCCAAACTATACATTTGAGTATGGGGGATCTATGAAGGCCTGAATTTCTGTCTGTTTTCTGAACTCTCACCTATCCTAGAATTTCAAAATACTGTCAACTATCTCTGACCTATTTTTTTTTTTATTCTTTACCACTGTCCTAGATCAAGTTTGGCCACACGTATAGATGGGTTAAAAAGTCCTTTTGAAAGATGATTAACGCTTTCAGGTTGTTCCCAAAGTGTCATTCACAAAGAATTCAATGAGAGGGGTGTCTGTGAAGTTGCTAGTGAAATGTCTCCTGATACTGTGACAGAGAATAACAGTTTGATGGGGGATAGCGAGGATGGGAAAAGTGGGAAGTGGGAAATATATTTTGCATATGGCAGTCAGGAAAGAACTTTCCAGAAAGTAGATATTTAAACCAAGAATGAGGAAAGGAACCAGATATATGACAGCAGAGAAAGTTTTCCAGGCAAAGAAAACAACAAAGACCAATGTCAGAAGGTTGGAAAGGATGATGTTTCTTCTAAAAAATAGCCTATGTGATTGAAGCTAACATGTGGCATGTGATGAGGTAGTAAGAGTCTTAAGTTCTTTAAGTCACAATAAGGATTTTTAATTTCATTCTTTGTGCAAAGAAAAAGATTGAAGAGTGGGTGATATGATCTGACATGTTTTTAAGAGGAAGTTCTTGCTACTTAGTGATAAGTTTAAAATGTCAAGATGAGACCATTTAGGAAGTTATTGCATTGGATCAAATATTTGAGAGTAATAATTGAAAGAATATTGCATTCATTTATTCAATACACATTTATCAATTATATAAAGCACAATTAGGTCCTTATGAGGGCAGCTATATTGAATATAACTAAAAGCTTCCAAAATATGTAATCAGCCTTCCCTGGCAATGATAGATAATTTGAGTCTTAACTAGAATTTTCATTATCTTTCAGATAATTACTCCTCTTTTTTTTGTACAAAAGTGCATTTTTTATTTGCACACTTTAATTTCAGAAGAAAATAAATAAAGCTCACAATACACAGCATCCAACCCCATTGTCAAATGGGATGGGGCTTCAAACCCTTCCATACTGGCTTAGACACAAGGATGGGAGGAATAAAAATAGTAGATATCAGTAGATGGGACCCGGTGGGACAAGGCCACTGAGGCTGCTGTGGAAGCCCAGGGGATGCTATAGAGTTGGTATAAGGTTTGTGGATAGAGATTCCTAATCTACTTCTTCCATGTTAGATGTGTCTTCATCACCCTCAAAGGGGGAGGGTAGAGGACCTCATCAGGAACAACAGTACTGGGTCCTTCTGCTGTCACTTCATCTTTATCAGTGTCTAAGCCTGGCTTGATCATGTGGTAGATGCAGTTTGAGTGGGTCTGAGTATCCTCAAGGGAGAAGCCAGAGGAGAACAGTGCAGTTTCAAACAACAGCACCACCAGGTCCTTGACTGCCTTGTCATTCTTGTCTGCTTCAGCCTTCTGCCCAAGGGTCTCCACAATGGGGTGGTCAGAGTTGATTTGGGGCCATTGTGTAACCCATTGTAGAGTTGTCTGGAAGTGACTGGATTTTCATGATCCACTCCATATTGGCCGTCCAGCCATACATGCTAGTTACAATGCAACAGGGTGAAGACACAGCCTTTTGGAGATTGTCACCTTCCTATCCTTTTTTATCCAAGATTTCCTTCATGGGCTTGCAGAGGTTCTTAAACTTGGTCTTGCTCTCCTCCATTTTCTTCTTCTCAGATATCTTCAAGCCCTTTGACCTCATCATCAAGTAGCTCCAAACCCTCCTTGGTAATGGAAACCATGCTGTTTCCATCAAACTCCTTGAGCTGCTGCATGAAGTACTCATAGATAGGTTCAGTTATATATACCACCTCAAAACCCCAGTTCCACACTTGCTCCACAAAAGCAGAGCTGGCCACCTGTTCTTTTCTCTCACCAGAAGGAGACTTCTGGGTCTCCTTCATGTGAAAGACATATTCAGAAAGAGAACTGACCTCATCTCCAAGCTGGGAAGTGATAGCACAGCAACTCAGAAAGGCGTTGCTGGTTAGTGGAGTCCTCATGGATTCCAAGCTTCAAGTTTTTAGAGAATGCCTCATAGAATTTCTTGTAGTTCTTCTTGTCTTACATTAGCTCAGAGAAGAGCTCAAGGCACTACTTGACAACATTTTTGATAGTGACCTCCAAGGTTTTGGTCTGCTGCAACATTTCTTGTGAGATGTTCCGGGGCAGGTCCTCAGAGTTGATCATATCACAAATCTTCTTGGTTTTCTTTTTCTTCTCTTTATCACTATCATCCTCCTCATCTGAGCCCACACTTTCTATCTTGGGCTTCTCTTTGTCATTCTTTTCTTCTTCTTTCTCACCTTTCTCTTCCTCTGCATCATCATCAATGATTTCTTACTCTAGTTCTTTCTCCAAATTAAAGGGTGATGGGATAGCCTATGAACTGTGAGTACTTCTTCACCACTTCCTTGAACCTCCTCTCCTCTAAGTACTCTGCCTGGTCTTTAGTACAGTGCAAAATCACATTGGTACTCCAGCCAATATGCTTACCATGGTTAGCACCAGCAGTGAAGGAATCTCCAGGGGAAGACACCTAGGCATACTGCTCATTATCATTATGCTTTATTTTATTTTATTTTATTTTTTTTATCACAACCACTTTATCCGCCACCAAGTAGGCAGAACAGAAGCCAACAACAAATTGCCCAATTTTGAGATGTCTGCAGCAGGCTCCTGTGCTGCCATAAATGCTTTGGTACAAGACTTGGCAATGGTTCTCAAATTATTTATGATATCAGCCTTGTTCATGATAATGTTTATGTCCACCAGAGTCAAAGTACACTCCTGGGGATTGGGGATGATGTTAATTTTCAACTTTTTACCACTATTTAATTTGGAGGTGTCTGTGAAGCTCTCATAGCAAATCTTGTCCAATGCATCAGAAGTATTAGAGATCAACTCCCAAAGGAAAATTTCCTTGTTCTAATAGAAGGTATTGATGATGAGAGACATAAATTGGGTAATCTCTGCCTTGACGACAAAAGTCTTCTTCTCCTTGGTGCACTTCTTCAGGCATCTTGAATGGAACGAGGTGTAAATACCAGAAAGCACAGCCGGCAGGGACAATATCTGGCTCACAGAAAGCAGAAAGGCTGCGCAGAGGTGATTCAAGAGTGAGTTATATGTATATATATATATATAAATAACATTTTTGTAAGCAAATACACATATATGCATATATATTTATATATCATTTTGCAAATGTTTGTATGTATTTTGAGAATTTTGATTTTTACCCATAATAATAAAAAAAAATAAATCCAGTTACAGTTTTACCAATTAAAAAAAATAAATAAATAAAAATAAAATAAAATAAAATAAAAAAAAAGTGAGTTACTCACCCAGCTGGTCAAGGAAAGTATCCCCCTGAAACATGAAGACAGCTTGACAAAGAACAAAACCAGCTGGGTGAGTGAGGATGCCCAATCCTGGCATTACAACATTGCAGGTGTGATTAATTCCTGAAAGACACTATGGGTGTCTCTATCAAAGCACTCCACATTGTCTTGAAGTAATTACCAGCAGGAAGCATGGTGATGAGATGCATGCTCTGTGCTTGACTATCGGTTCTGCCAATTGTTGGCTAAATAACTCTGGGTAAATCATCAGCCTTATAAATTTTAATTTTGTACTCTATAAAATAGATCTGGAAATAAATATTTTTGCTAAGGATTAAAAAAAAAAAAAAAAAAAAGAGTGAGTTACTCCTTGATTTAAAAATAATAACAGGATAATGGAAAACTAAAAGCCCAAAGAAAGCATCTTTTAGGTCAGAACTTCCTAAAGAGCTACCTGAATGGATCTAATTTATTGGTTTTAATAACATTCCTTTTTCACTTTTTTTTTCACAAATATTCTAGGGCAGAAAATACCTAATTAAATAGTTTTAATAGTGAAGCTAGGCATTTCCTAAACTTTGATCCTAGTTTAATTTCATTTGATATTAATTCATTAGACAATGTTTAGAATGATAAATCAATTAGCATATCTTGGGAGCAGAGGTGGCTCAAGTGATTAGGTGCCTCCCTGCCACATGGGAGGCCCTGGGTTCAGTTTGTGATGCCTCCTAAAAAGAAGATGAGCAGACAGCAAGTGCAAACAATGGGGGGGGGATAAATAAATGAGTAAATCTTAAATAAAAAGTAGCATATCTCTGTTTTGGATCTTGACAATCACTGACAGATAATATAATGAAAATCAGAATGAACATTTTCTTTTAACACTACATTTTCATAATTGGCAATAAATAGTTTTGTCCAATATGAGGGCTCATTCTGAAGTCAAACATTATAGGAAATATTATGAGATATATTTATATTTCTGTTTATATATGTTTTTTCTGTCAATCTGGGAAATTTTTTAGTAAGTTTAATAGTACTTAATTTAAAATTAATAATTGTTTAGTTTTAGACTTTGAATCCTTTTATTTAGAAGAGATTTCAAATATTATATTTAAATGGATATTTTTTCCCAAAAGTATTAATAGGAAGCCCTTGCTTTTGAGCTTCTTTTAGAGAAAATACCTTATTTCATGTTAATGGAAGTTATTGTACTGTCATGAGAAATAACAAATATTTTCAGATTTTTGTATTAGTTTATTATAGCAACTTTTATATCACACTCATTTGTGTATAAAAGCTAATGTATTAGAATTTGTTGAAAATGATATTAACATTAAGATTTTAAAATTTAATGTAGGATAGGCAGTCATATACCATCACTAAAATACTATAGAAGTTCAGCACCTCAGGAGTGTTAATTCTTCCAGTCCTTTATGCTGAGTCTTCATGATAAAGACAGTAACTGAGAGTCATTAGTCTTTTGTCAATAAGGCATACAAACAAAATTCAAACTATTACCCCAGAAGTTATCCTGTAAGAAAAAAAGGCTACAGAAAATGTAAATATTAGCCATTTTTCAAGAAACGGATCTTGAAAATCCAGCATAATCTTGAAATAAAATAACATTTGACATCTTCATCCTATATGCATTCTTTCAAATTCTGTTTGTGTCCTTTTTTTTTAGAATTATATCCACAGAGAGAACTGTAGTATTTTTTTTTTCAGGAATTAAATGAAAGTCCAGAATATGGCTAAATACCAGACTAACTGCTGTTAAGGAAAGATTCTTATATAATTATTTCTCCAGAGCATCTAGTGCCTCTTGTCATGAATCCCTTCACTTATTTTTGAGATTCCTGCCCCAATTTGCCTGATATAATTCCCTTATCCACCACCAGGCTTTCTCTTTGATGTTCTTCAACCAGCAATCAATCACACAGCATATCCTTCTGTGAGTCCCAAGAGAGGATGTCATTTTTGGCAGAATGAGTTCAAGGAAAAAATAATTGCCAGCCTCATTGTCTAGTTTGTTTGTGAAACATCAAAATTCAGCCAAAGACATTTAACTTAAAAATATAATTGTTATTTAACATTATTTTGGTTCCAGCAAAGAAATCAACAGAGAGACAGGAATGAGAATTTATTCCACAGTATAGAACAAAACAATGGGGGGAAAAAAACAAACAAATCAAAACACACACACAACACCCTCCCTCTTCATAAATAGATTTTCTCAACCTACTTTTCCTTCTTTATCTCCATGTATGGAAGGCATGGAATAGTCCTAGTATCTAAACTGTTAGTCAGAAATTAGTTTCTCATTTATAAAAGAGATACGTTTCCTCCACTGGATTTGACTGTGTGCATCTAAGGAGATGAATGTTGTGGGAAAAAAAGACACATTTTTCCCTTATATAGAAACATAATAATTTTCTTACCAGAGTGAAAGCTCTTTGAAGGCAAGAATTATTTCTTGTCATCTTGTTCTCCAACACCAATTACCTAGCTTGAAGTACAATAAATGCAGAGTAGATATTTTTTGGGTGGAAGCTAATTACATCATTCCTCCTTTCAAAATGTATATATTTATTATTTTCCAGGCATAATACCTACAAGGTCACTGCCCCCATGTATATAGGCCATTCTATTCTTCCAGTAAATGACCCAAGTATGCTCACATGTGCTTTGCTGAGTCTTCTAGAACAATTGTAAGTCATCATTGTGGCACGTGACTTTGTGAAATATCAGATCTAGGAATACCAAAGTCTCTCAACTTAAGGGTGGAGATACTTTGCAACATACAGCTTAGAAGTATATCTAGAAAATACTCCTGTACTTATTATAGTTGGGAAATTAAAAAAAATAAAGGCCTTTCCATAGGTCTTGGGGTAAAAGTATCCTAATATGTATATATGATGAGAAATAAGTTCACAAACTTAACTGTACATCAGTATCATCTGAGGAGCTTAATGAACATTATCATAATCCCAAATCTTTCAGGGTAGGGCCCCAGATACTGTATTTCAACATGTTTTTCAGATGGAAAAAGTAGAATGATTATAAAATGGAAATATATTGGGTACAATAAAAATAATCATACATATAGTGATATTTGAAAACTTTATACACATGAGTTCAGAGAGTTAATCTATCACTGAGTTTGTGATATTGTGACTTATTCACATATCTGTGTTTATTTACTTCAATATCCCTACTATTCAGAATGCTCATCAGTATATAGTAGCCACTCAAGTTGTTCTTCAAGAATTGTATACATGTAAAATATCCTAAGAACAGAGTGTTTGGGCCATGTCATCTGTATCTTTCACTTTCTAATATGGTTTATTGAATAAATAGTCTTTTAACGTGTATGAATTTAACAACTATTATGTAAGAGTGTGAGAGAATGAGGTTCACACACACACTCAAGAGAGGCAAATATAGAGATATGACTAGACAGTCACACTGAAAAAATAATTCAGATTCTGGTTCGAGATGATGGTATAGTTTTAATTGAACTAACCCTTCAACAGATAATGATTGTAAACACTGAGGCAAATAAAAAAGACAACTGTGGGAAGGCACAGAAAGTGACCAAAAGAAAGAAGTCAACAGAAGTTTCAAGTGTTGCACACCAAGGGTGGAAGAATTTGGAGTTCCATTCTTATAAATTAGCAAGACTTTTAAACATATTAGATTTCCCAACGACATGCAAAAAAGGCCAAATCTTAGTAAATTCTAGCATAGCATTAGGAGTAAAGCCAAAAATAATATGTTCAACATAGAACTAAATGCAAAACAAAGTACACCTACTCTAAAAACCAAACAAAACAAAAACACAAAGTTGAGAATAATCTTCCAGTAGTTTAACTCCATTATAGAATGAAACTTAACACCCTACAAGAGAAGACAACAAAATTTGAAGTATCTACAATGCATCATACCTAATTTCTGCAACACAAAAATAAAAATGTGAAAAAATAGAAAAACTTGAGCCAAGTCAAGAAAAACTTCAATCAATAGAAACAGACCTACTAATAACCAAAATAAAATTAAGTTAATAATTTAACTGTATTAAATATATTGAATATTTTATAGGAAAATATGAATATAATTGGAGATGTAGAGAATTTCAGAAAATATTTAAAACTGTAAAAATGAACTTCATGGAATTCCAAAACAAAAAATGCAAAATCTGAAAGAAATTGCAGGTTGGACACAATAGAAGGGAGTATTAGTGAAATGATAGAGAAGTAAAAATAAATCTAGAGGAAAAGGAACATAAACAGCCTTATGATTGGTGACATACTATCAAGTGATTTAATAAACGTATAACTGGAATATCAGGAAAAAATTGATGCTAAAATTTTTTGGAGAACTATTGGTCGAAAATTTTCAAATTTGATGAAAAAAGGAAACATATGGTTCCAAGAATCTTGGCAAACACCAAACATGTGTGATTGTTAGGCTAATGTGTTCAACTTGGCCAGTTAGTGGTGCCCAGTTGTTTGGTCAAACAAGCACTGGCTAATTGTAATACAAAAATGTTTCATGGACTTTAATCATCAGTGAGTTGATTGCATAGATGGCTTGTTACTTTGACAATCACCTGAGGAGATTGGCATCAGCAACGAGTGACTTCTTATCCAATCAGTAGAAGGCCTTAAAAGGAGACATGATTTCGGCATTCAGAGAGAGAGCTCCCATCTCTACTTCAGATAGCCAGTGTCTCCTGGGGAACTCAATGAGGAACTTCATCACAGTCCTTGGCTTGCAGCCTGCCCTACAGAATTTTGGACTTGTGCATCCCCACAGTCACCTGAGACAATTTTATAAAATCTCATACTACTTACAAATATCTCCTATTCTGTTTCCCTAGAGAACCCTGACTAATACAATGTGTAAAGCAAGTTTATCATAGTAATTTGTGGAAAAGTGGTAACATGGAGGAAAATCTTAAAAGTAAAAGGAGACAAAAGGCACATTATGTAAAGTGAAACTATTAAAAGCTGAATTTTCATGATGGAAACTAGAAATAAATGGCATAACAAATTTCAGAGTGCTGAAGGAAATCTTTCAAATTAGAATGCTGTATCCAGTGAAATTATCCTTCAAAATAAAGACGAAATAAATAAATTTTCAGGAAAACTGCAAGCTGAGAATATTTGTCACCAATACACCTATACTAACCTCTTCTTCTCCCACAAAATACTAAAGGACATTCTTCAGGCTGAGGGGATATGGCACCATGTGGGAATTAAATTTTACAGGAATAAAAGAAAATCACTCAAAATAATAACATATGGATAAAAACAATTTTTTTTCTTTTGTTAAATTATTTAAATTCATTTGGCTATTGAAAACAAAAATAATAAATGTTTGGTAGATAAGCCATATAGATGTGAAGTATGTGGAAGCAACAATTGTACAAAGGGTTGTGGGGCTAGATAAGTAATTATTCAAGTATAAATTTGTTACATGTAAAGTAGTAGATATGAATTCTACATAGCCAGTGATAATTTAAAATCCATATTATAATCCCTTGAGTATTGACTCAAAAATACAGAGATAGAACTATAATGTCAAAAAAAGTGAGTTAATCAAAATTATTAAACTGTATCATCTAAATTGTAAACTACAGTATTGTAAACTATACTGTAAATCACTGACAATGTTTAGTTGCTATATTTTGCTATCTGTATAACAGTTATAACAATGCTAACATCCAAAAAAGGGGGGGTGGTGGTTAATATGGGGTGGGGAAGGGGGGAGTGGTTTGGTATCTGGGAGTCTCCGGCACTCCGTATGTGACTTTGCTGTGACCTAAAACTTCTTTGAAAATTAAATGAAAAATTGGGAGACAATGGGGATTGAGAGGGGGAAGGTGTCGTGGCACACCGGACATCTGATAACACAGTGATAAAAGGAAGGAAAGAAAAGAAAAGAGAAGGAAAAAAAAAAAAGAATAAATAAATAAATAAATAAATAAATAGATAAATAAATAAATAAATAAATAAATATATATATATATATATATATAATGGAACAGTAAAAGATATTTGCTTCACATAGGAGCAAGCAGGAAAAGAGGATCAAAGAATTAAAGACAAAAAATAAAAAACAAATAACAAAATTACAGACTTAAACCTAACCATATCAATAATTAAATCACATATAAATAGACTTAACATTCTGAGTAAATGTCAGAGATTATCACACTGGATAAAATAAAAAGACCCAAAATAAATGCCACCTATAAAAGATGCATGTTAAATCTAAGGACACAGGAAGCTTGAAAGTGAAAGGATGGAAAACACTACATGATGCAAGAAATCATCATAGGCAAGCTGAAGTAGCTATAATATCAGACAAAGTGGACTCCAAATTAGAGTATTATCAGAGATAAGTTGATTCCATATTATCAAGAATTAATTCATTAAGGAACATAAAAGTCCTAAATAGGTACATACTTAATAGCAAAGTTTCAAAGTAGATTTGAAAGGTAAAAATTAATGAACTTGGGTGGAAAAATAGACAAATTCACACACATAGTTGATTTTATCAATCCTCTCTCAGTATCAGACAGAAAAAGTAAAGGAAGACTGGAAAATCACTGATGGTATAGAGGATTTGAACAATCTTTTAAGTAATCTATTTAAAGAACACCATATTTGCTAATTCCAGAATATATATTCTTTTCAAGTGACCATGGGGTATTTAACGTGATAGAATATATATGTTTTCCATAAAACAATGCTCAATTAATTTTTATGGTCTGAAATGATAAAGTGTCTTCTCTGAAATACCAGATATAAATTGGAATTAAATAACAAAACTACATTTAGTAAATACAAAAGTCTTTGGAAAATTAAACCATGCAATTTAAAATAATCTATGGGTTAAAGAATAAATCACTAGTAAAAATGAAAATTAACTTCAGCTGAATGATAATGAAAGCAAAATGTTACACTTTTGGGGAGCAAATAAAGCTGTGTTTAGTGGGAAATTTATAGGATTATATGCTTATAATAAAACACAGGAAAGATTTAAAATAAATTATCTAGTTTTCATCTTCAGAAGTTAAAATAAGAGTAGCAAATTAATTGGGAAGTGGGTAGAAGTAAGGAAATAAATACAAGAGTGAAAAGCAATTGAGCTAGAATAACAATAGAAAAATCAACAATATTGAAAGAATGCTCTTTAAAAATTAATAAAATTGATAAACTATTAGCAAGATTAGTCAACACAGAAGGAGAACAAGAGAAACTAAGTGAACAACAGAGAAATAGAAGAATCACATTACTAATACCAGGAATAAAATTAGAGATATCACTATAAATCCTTCAGAAGTTAACAAGTTCATACTGGAATATTATGAACAAATTCATGCCAATAAATTAGGTAAAAAAGAAAAATCATGAGATATAAAATTCAAAGGCAATACAAGAAATTAAAATACATATTTATAGCTAGCTCTGTATATTAAATGGACTGGATTTGTAATAGAAGCAATCCTATGTGGAAAGTAAAGATTACTTGTAGGAAATAAAAAGCACTAACAAAGAAATTATTAATTGAATGTTATCAAGGTGTCAAAGATTATAAAGTCATACTTTTCCAAAGTCAACATAAAAACATGAAAAGGCAAGCCACAGACTGAGAAAATATTTGCAATATACATATCTAACAAAGGACTGATTATTACTTTGTAGAAAATGCCTATAAATTAGTAATAAAATATTTGAACATGCACTTCAGCAAAGAAGGTATAGAAATGGCTAATAAGCACCAGGAAATGTGATTATTTTCAGTGGTCATCAGTGAAATACATATCCACTAACAAACAGATACCAGTCCACTACCACTATAATGGCAAAAATGAAGCTAACAAAACAAACATTGTTGAGACTATGGATCAATGAGAATTTACACTTTTTTCCCCCTATAAAATGTACAGCCACTCTATAAAATTATTTACCCAAGAAAAAAGAAAATATATGCATACAAAAAGATTTCTATTCAAATGTCCATAGTGATTTTTTTCATTAGTAGAAACTTGAAACAACCCAAATATCTGTCAAAGGTAAATGAATAAACAAAATGTGGGGTATACATAAAACTTCTCAAAAATAAAAAAGGAATGGATTTCTGGTACATCAAACAATGTGGATGAATATCAAAGACACTACATTTAGGATTGTAGGAAGATGGTGGAGTGAGAAGTTCCAGGAAAAAGTCCCTTCATCAAAACAACTATTTGAAATGGCAGGTTCTATCTGAATCAACTATTTTGAAACTCTGGAGTCTGGTGGAACACTGTGCAACATCCAAGGAAAAGTGGGAGAAAGAGGCAAGTAAATTGCAGTAAATATTGGTGAATTTCACTTTCCCTTCAGCAGCTACTACCCTCCCTTCCCCAGCTTCATTGCAGGCAGCAATGAGACTGCAGCTCAGGCTCCTGGGAATCTTTCTGGTTCCAGGGATGGACATAAAACCCTAGTCCTACAAATTCTAGGGGTGTGTGGTCTGACCACTGATCACTACTTTTGATCAGCTAAATCAGATCACTAGGGGCTGACTCTTAGGGTGGCCATTGTTCCAATCTTCCATCAGGCAAAAGTAGTAGAGAGATCTTAAAGACAGTAGTAACCTTCCTCAAAACTGTGGAAAACAAAGGGGTGCCTTACCTGGGTAAGTACTGAATCAAGAAAATGTAGTATTGAAAGCCATAGAACAAGCTCCTAGTAACCTGAATGGCTTGTGTCACTATTGTGCATCCCTGGCCCTATTCCAGAGGGAGCAGAATAACCCCTATGAGCATACTAGCATGGCTGTGTGTGTATGTCAGTGTTCTATTGGGAGGAAGTCTGAAAAACTGAATTAGGAAGCTTGTCTCAGGCTTGGCCTCCCAGAATTTGTACTGATGGCAGAGAAGCACACTACAGACATTAAAGCAGTATAAGATACAAGTCAAAGCAGCCTGGAGCAAAGGATTACCTGCATAAAGTCACATGAGATCATCCAGGATAGGATGAAGGTCTATTTCGAAGGAAGTAGAGGAGGCCTTCATTTGAACTTCTATAAAATGTAAACAGATGAATTCCCAAGGCCACTAGTAAGCACAAGCCCAGGAAAAGAAGTAGGAACTCAAGTCAAGCTCAGATAGAGAGAACCTTACACTTCCCATTTGATCTTGATAGGAGGGTAAGCTCTGGAGGAGACCATCAGCCAAAGCAGAGCCAATTTGTAATGGCTCTCAAAGGTGCATTCTGTTTTGCATTGTTTGTTTTGATTAGCTCCTGGTATTCAAGAAAATCTGTCATATCACAAGCTGGACACAAAGAATACATAGTTCAGGGACTAAATCCAGAGATAATACTTTAAAATATTAAAATGTACACTGTTCAACAAAAAATTAAAAGATCAAAAAAGAAACAGGAAATGTTGGCCCATCTCAAAGGAAGAAGAAAATAAACAGAAACAATCAACAAAGAGGACCAGACTTTTTACTTACTGGACAAAAACTATAAAATATTATCTTCAATATGCTCAAGGAATAAAACAGAAAACATGGAGAAGAAGAAATATCTAAAAGTTATGAGGAAAACAATGAATTAACAATTTGGGAATATCTTTGATATTCTTAGTAGGAACCAAATAGAAATAATGGAGTTGAAGACCACAATGACTGAAATGAAAAATTCCTAGTGTTTCAACTGCAGATTGGAGATAGCATAAGAAAAATCAGTGAACTTGAGAACAAGACAATTGAAATGAATCAAACTGAAGTTCAGATAGAAAAAAGAGTTTAAAAGATAAAAAAAGAGCCCAAGAAACTTGTAGGATACAGTCAAGTGTACCAATATACACACTATGGGAGTCCCATAAGAAGAAAGGGGCCAAAAAAAAAAAAGTTAAAAATAATGGTAGAAAATGTCCCAAATTTAATGAAAGACGTGAATATACACACTCAAGAAGCCCAACAAACTCTAAACAGGATAAACTCAAAGAGAACCATATTCAGATACCTAGTAATCAAATGGTCCCATGCCGAGGACAAGGACAAGGAGAATATTTTCAAAGCTCAAGACCATGTTATGAACAAGGGAATCCCAATTAAGATTAAGTGCCAATCTTTCATCAGAAACCATGGAGGCAAGAAGGCAATGGTACAGAATATTGAAAGTGCTGAGAGAAAACAAACACCAACCAAGAGTTTTATATCCAGCAAGACTGTCTTTCAAAAATGAGGGAGAGATGAAGACATCTCAGATAAACAGAAGCTGAGGGATTTAATCGCCACTAGAACTGCCCTATAGGCAATGCTAAAAGTAGTTCTTCAGACTGAAAAAAAAGGACAGTAGACAGTGGTGCAAAGCAGCATAAATAAGTAAAGGTAAGCATTTAGGTAATTATAAATGCCGGGGTTGCAGGGGACTATTAACTGAAGGGATGCATTTGCTGGGCAGGCCATGAAACCTCAGTTTTGGGGAGTCATCAGAAAAGATATGGTTGATCTTCCTGATTCCCTCCTTGGGGCACTTTGGAGCTGTTCTGTGCCCCCTTTGTGGGTCCTTTGCCCAGTTTCGGCTGGGAAAGACTGACTTGGAAAAGTCCTCTCTTGGGGTGAGCCTTCTCCCAGAATTTGCCCTCCAGGCAATAGCAGCTTTTGACAACGAAATGAGTGTAAGAAATTATAGAGGCAGAGAGTCTGGCACAAAGGCTTTCCAGTTTCAGTTACCCAGAAAAAGGAGATCCGTCTCCTAGGAAACAGGAGACAACCAAACTCCTGTGAACAGAGGAACTCCAAATCAACTAGCAAGAAAACTCCAGGACAAGACAGAGGTCCAGAAAGACACGGAAAACCTAGTATATTGCATTCACCTTGGGCAGACCTTTCTGATAGGAGGGCTGAAACTAAAGAAAATCACTGCCTTATCACCAGCTGGTTAGAAAATCAAGAAACAGACATCTCAGGGAATAAATCCCAGAGTTACCATTTTAAAATATTAAAATGTACAGTGGGAATCAAAAGAGTACAAGACAAGGAAATAGGAAATTATGGCCCATCTAAAGGAATAGGATAAAAATCCAAAAACACCAACAAAGAAGATGAGAATGTGGACATAGCACACAAAGCCTTTAAAAATGCTCAAGGAATTGAAGGAAAATACAGAAAAAGAACTAATGGTATCAGAAAACAATAAGCAATATGAGATTATGAGTACATAGATAAAATTTTTTTAAAGAAATAAGGATGGTCCATTGATGGGCCCTTGATATTGATGACTGTACTTATAAACCTTTACTTTTGAAATTGAAACATAGCTTAGTATTATAGGGTGACAAAGTCTTACCTCCTGAAAGCCTCCTTTTTGCTCAAATGTGGCCTCTCTCTAAGCTGAAGTCAGCTTAGACTTAGTGTGGGACATGACTCCCAGGGATAAGCCTCCCTGGCACTGAGGTATTACTACCAAGCACCAACTAGCAATGCAACTGGAGAAAGACCTTGACCAAAAGGAGGAAGAGGTAAAGACAAATGAGTTTATATGGTTAAGAGACTTCAAAGTAAGTCAGGAGGTCATTCCAGAGGTTACACTTACACAAGTCTGTCAAAGTAAATACTACCTCAAATAGCAGGGCTCCTGAGGGCTCTGGAGACATCCAGACACTATAGTCAAGGCAGGTAGCATAGGAGTTTTGTGCCTTCCCAGTGGGCCCTACTTTGGAATTTATGCTCCCCAGTGTGACAAAATTGGACTTAGTTGTGATTTCCCTACACATAGCCCTTCTGACACTTCTATTTGAACCTATAATTTGTACTAGAGTTGATAGGTGTATGTCCAAGAGACTTAAATCTTTGGGCTGTCCTTGTACCAGCTGGGCTCTGAATCTCAATGGAGCTGCAACGCCTACTCTCCAGTTCATTGAACTCACCCAGGATAACTAACAAGGTGATGATGATGGACAACGACTATCCCAAGGAACCGAGAGAGTCTACAACTGCAAGCAAGAGAGTTCCACTCATGTGCCTTATGGGATCGAAGACCTCTGTCAATTAGAGGTGGAGTGGGCATCACCATCCCAGAATCCTCAGGATTGGGGAATGAACTATAGACAACAGTAGACTTATTGGTATTCTACTATAGACTTATTATGATTCTAGCAATGTAAGAAACAATTGTAACAAATTAACCACACTAATAAGGATGTTGTTAATGTGAGAAAATGTGGGAGGTGTAGGGAGCTGGACATATGGGAATCCCCTCTATTTTTTCTGTAACATTTATGTAATCTAGGTATTAAAAAAAATGAATTAAAAAAATAAAATTTAACATGACAAAAAAAAAGACATATGTAATAAAACATTCATTCATGAGAAAGTGATTAAACTAATCCCAAACTGTGTGTATTGCAATACACAAATGTATATGTAGCTTTTCCACAATGGTGAAGAGAGAATCTTTATAACAAGAGGAAAGTGACCTTTCTCTGGAGACAGAGTAAAGAGGATCAGAACAGGAGGAGGGGAGTGGAAAGGAGAGGAACATTCCAAGTGACAGAAGCTATTAGTAAAAATGGTACAAATAATCAATACTTGTATAGGTTATGGTAATCCCTCAGTGTTGCCTCTCAACAATGTGAAGTGTTATAAGATAAACAAATTTGTATGTGTTTATGTGCGTGTATATGTGTATCTATGCATGTGCCCATAATGTGTGTCTTAAAAGAACTGTAAGGATATTACCATTCTTTTAGTTAAACAAATATAAAAATAAATGCAATCCATAAGTTTTAAAATATTAGAATGTCTATTAAAAATATGCAGGTAATATTTCTGAAACTAGTATTGTGTCTCCTCCTTGAGAGATAATTTCCATGCCCTATTTTAGGCAGAAAAATTGACCTGATATATGGCTCTCAGGATTATTTAAAGCAGGGTTCGCAGGTACTAGCTTTGGAGATTTTGTCTCATTAGGGCAGGAGTGTGGCTCTAGAATCTCTTTGTAACAAACTCAGTCAGGTAATTCTGAGGCAGCTAGCCTGATATCAACATTGTGCAAAATACTGTTTAGGATACTTGGACCAGATGAATCCTCAAAGCCCCATCCATTCTTCTGTTCTTAACATGCAACATACTTCATGCAAAATCTAAAGGCACCATTTATTATCTTTGTATGACTTTAAAAACTAATTTTCATTGAAATAGGAAAAAATGTGGATGAAATAGGACATGGTTTAGTCTGAAAGTAAAGTGATTTTATATTCCTTTGTATTCATTTTGAAACAAGAATTTTAAAATATTTTGTTTGAATAATATTTTGAGACAGTTTTGACTATCCCTTCCTGAGATCAATGGCTTGAGTTGGCTTTTCAACTTGAAAGTACAAATACCTGACCCAGAAAAGCTCTCCAAGTTGTACTCAGTTAAAAGTTTCAAAAATAACTTTTACCTACTATATGGCTGACCAAGAGAATGGATTAAGTGAATGTTTCACAGAAATCAAATGCTTTCTTGACTGTTCAGTCAAGTGCAAAAGCCAGAATCCTTAAAAATGTACTTCTAAATTATGGTAGGTTGAATCCTGCTCTCCACTTCAATGATATATTCAAGTCCTAATCACCTATCCTTTAGGTGTGAACTCATTTATAAGTGGGATCTTTAAGTCCTAAGCCCTTTCCTATGAGTGTGAAATCATTTGTCAATAGGATCTTTGAGGATCCCGTTAAGAAGAGGCCAATCTTAAACAGGATGTGTCTTTTTTCAATGTGACTGAACCCTTGTAAGCAGATAGATTGCCAGCAAGCCACTGTCAGAATGCTACAGATTTCAGAGAAAGCAGGGCCTGAAAATACCTTCATTTTGGATTTCTATCCTCCTCCCAAACTGTGAGATAATACATTCCTGTTGTTTAAGCCAATCAGTATGTGGCATTTTGCTATAGCATCTCTGGCAAACTAAGACACAAATTGAAAACGAATTGAGTTTATTAACTATATTTATAGTTTTGGTATGGGTTGAATTATATCCCACAAAAGGATATGTTCAAGTCCTAAACCCCAGTTCAGTGAATGCGACCTTGTTTGGAAATAGGGTCATTGAAGATGGGATTAGTTAAAAGAGTCCAAACTGGATTAGGGTGGGCTCTAATTCAATTTGGATGGTGTCTTCATAAGAAGAGGGAACTTGAATGAACAGACAGAGACATGAGTGGGGAGACTGCCATGTAACAATGGAGGCAGAGAGTCAAGGAATGCCAGTAAGCCATCAGAAGCTAGGAAGAGGCAAGGACAGATTCTCCTCTACACGATTCAAAAGGCGCATGGCCCTGTGGACACCTTGATTTCAGGTTTCTAGGCTTGAGAATCTTGAAGCCATGTTTCTCTTCTTTTAAGCCAGTGAATTTGCTCTACTTTGTCACAACAACCCCAGAAAACTAAAACATGATGCAGAGTTATATGGAATTTGAAGTAACAGTTATATGAAGTAAAGTTACAGCATTGCAAATATATGGCTGGCCTAGAACACAGGATTTTTTTTTGTTTTTTAAGAATGACTACCACTATATTTAAATCAAGGGCTATCTGTCTCCTTTTCTCTGAATTTATAAAGTGTTATGATATGCGAGGTCTACTATGTGCCACATTTGTGCATACTATTGGAGGTATCATAACCAGAGAAAGAGAAGAACATGAAGAAAGGGCATAAAAGTGAGCAAAGCATTAAAGAACGAGATGCATGGAACACAGAATGAAGAGCAGTTAAACTTGTTAGGTTTTCTTTGGACATTGGAAATGCCTTTGTGATCAGAGTTCCTCACAGCTGGATTCACCCCCAAAAAGTTGCAACCTCCTTGAAAGCCATTACCACGTTAAAAAATATTGGGAGTGAGAAGTGGTGGGCCTGGGAAATACAAGTAATTTGGTCACTACACCTAAGAACCGATAAATATGTTCAGAATCTGCAATATGAAGCAGAAGAATAAAAGATTTGAAATTAGATCTGGGTTGAAAGAATGAAATTTAATTTTGCAATCTTGAAAAAGTTACTTTAAAATATATATGTCTCAATATCCTAATCTATAAAATATAGATAATGATATTCTTTGCATGGGCTGAATAAAATGCAATGCCTATTATATTTAATTGGCCTGCCCTATTTACATTATTAGCTTCCTCAGGATGAATAACTTTTTAAAGAAATTAATAATTGAAATAATGGTTCCATGTACCAAAAATGTTTCCCTTTTTTTATTGCTCATTTTTCCTGATTTTCTTTCTTTCTTCTTATTTTTTGACTATATAACGGTGCCAAAATGTTTAACTAAAATTTTAGAAAGTACTTAGGAAGCTCTATATAATATAGTAGAAACTCAATCTCCTTAGATAGAGCCTATTTTGGTTATGGTTTCCTTAGGAATGAGTGCAACTGTCCCTGATAACCTGACAGGCTGGAAGATGACTATCTAAAACATGACAAAGAGAAATAATTGTAGTAACAACTAATAGCCGATATTTAGTGAGCTCTTTCTATGAATTACATGGGCTAAATACATTACATTTTTAATCCTCAGAACAATCCTATGAAATAAGCACTATTACTTTTTTTCTTAGTTATTTTTCTTTATAAGAGAAGTTTTGGGCTTACAGAAAAATCATGCATAAAATACAGGATTCCCATATATCACCCTCTTATTAACACCCTGTATTGATGTGAAGCATTTGTTATAATTGATGATAGCACATTTTTATATTTGGTCTATTAACAATATAGTACATGGTGTAACTTAAGATTCACTCTTTGTGTGGTATAATTCCATGGGTTTTAAAAAAAATTATTCAGTTACCATATATATAATCTAATATTTCCACTTTTAATTGCATTCATATATATATATTTCAGTGCTGTTAATTATTTTCATAATGTTGTGATACCATCACCACCATCCATTACTAAAACATTTCAATATTACTTTCATTTGGAACATAAGAAAACTGAGATACAGAGAGATAAGGTTAATTGCCCAAAGGCACTCTAGCTGACTCTATAAAAGCTGCTCATAGGCAGTATTTGGTAAAGTTACCAAGACAATGCCTTTTATATTTAATTGGTCTGCATTGATATTTACATTATCAGCTTTCTCAAGGTAAATAGCTTTTTAAAAATTAACCATGGAAAACAATTGTTTCCTACACAAAGAATGATCCCCTTTTCTTATTGCCCAGTTTTCCGGGTGATTTACTTTTTTTTGACTGTGTAATGGTGCCAAAAAGTTTAATCAAACTTTTTAAGTCAAAGTCTCGTGCAAATCCTGGATAGGTGCACAATCTTACCTCCTACCTGAGAGAATTGCAAACAAATAGAAACTTAGCAAACATTTGTTATTTCATAGTTTTCATAGACTCAGAGAACATTAGAGTTGGAAAAGACAACGGAGATGATGATATTGTCCAGTAGTTCCCAGACCCCATAAGCTAGGGCTTTCCTTTGACAATGAGAGTAAAATGAGTATAGACTATTTTTGGAAAGCTAAATATATTCAGTTTAACTCTTTGTTATTAATAATATTGAAAAGTATGTATAAAATTAACAATGAAATAAATGGCTTTTCTTTATCAAATAAGGTAGATATATTTGGTGAAAATAAAAGTATACCCTCCCTACCAAGGTCAGCCATGCTACTTTATATTGTTTTGTGTTAATAAACCAGGAAATCTAGAAGTTTTGCTATCACAGACCTAATACAACTCACTCATTTTTCAGATGAAGAAAAACTGAGGCTAGCCTAAAATAAAAAAGATTTGGAAAGATTGCCAGGACCTGAATTGAAGTTATTTTGCTCCTACTTCTGTGCTCATTTCTCTTTAGTACTTCCTAATATAGGTATCTCTGCCAGCATATATTATGTTCTAGATGATTCTCTCACATTTCACAAAGCATTTAGCAGAAGGTCTCATGACCTATAAGAGAAAAACACACATCTGTCATTTAAATAATTATTTGATATTATATAGAAAAAAAAGTCATATAATTGATGTAATTATTTGCATTTTACCATTTTATCCTTTGCACTGAATTAAAAGTTCTATTGACATTAAAGCTATGTAGTTAATTTTGCTCAACTATAAATTGTGGTCCTGAATTTGGCTGGGATCCAGATACTGGAATATTTTAATCATTTCTAAAGTTTCTATTTTATTTCTACTTGAGTTTGCCAAGGAGGATAAAAAATAATTAAATCTAACAAGGAATGTTGCATCTTCAAATACAAATTTATGTTCTTATCATGACTTTGAAATATTTTAATACACATTTGGCTGAATCTACCCATCAAGTGAATTGCTGCTTTGAAATTTCAGACTCTGGGGAAAAATTGAACTTTTACAGCTCACTGGTGTATGGCAAGTTTCACTGAAGGGGAAGTTATTAGGGAGTACTCAAAAGACCAGAGCATTTCCATAGGCAGGGAAAAGATAAAGGGAATGGCAAAGTAAGAAGTAGACAACAAAAAATATCCTTGATTTTCAATCATTCCACAGTATGTTTTTTCTATCAAGTGCATACTTCTCTTCTTGTACCTATATATTTTGGGAACCCACTCCTAGACAGTGACAGGCAAAGTGTATTCATCTATTAACTGGATGAATAAATAAATTTTATCAAATATAGTAGACAAAATAATAAGAGTAGGCATCCTACTTTAGCACAATGTAGGGCTTAGAAGCAGAGGTATTAAAATGACTCAGGAAAACCTGTGTTTGACACTTTGACACTTACCACATGCATGACCTTGGGCAGTTTTCAGTTTATACTTCTAAATTTAGAATAACAACACCGATTTCAAAAGAAATATATGTGGTGGAGTACCAGCAGATACTAACTATTGGGTACATGCCCTCTTAAATGCATCCATGATGGGACTCTTGACTATATCCTTTTCTTGAACCATTTCAATCTCCCTTTTTCTACCAAGCTCCCTATACTAGAGCAATCCTAGCTTCTCTTCAATTCCTGGATCTTATATTCTTTATTGGGTCTAGAAAACTCTTCTTTAAACTTTCAACTGGCCATTTCTTCTCATGCTTCATGTTTGTGCTTAAATGTCTCTTCTTCAGGATGGTCCTTCCTAAATGCCTCCACAAAATACGTTTCCTTTTTATTTTTGAACGCTAGAATTTGTGGATTTTCTCAATAGATTCACTACACTTTTTGTTTATTTTTTATTGTTTACTGCCTTATAGGATTATAAAGTGAGCTCAGGGACTACATCTTTTATTCACCAGATATATATTTCTTTAGTAAACACTCAAATATGTTTTATTAAATGAATGTGTGAGTGAATGAATAAGTGGATGGAAGGATGGATGGATGGGTACTTGTACTGTTTTTCTGTTTGTTTCTTTTAATGAACCCTGACCAGAGTCACAGTGTTATTAAAGAACACTCAAATGGGAATTGGGAGAATCAGTTTCTAATTATGTTTTAGTCAGATGTTGGATATGTGACTTTGTACATATAGAAACCTCAGTTTCCTCATATATGAAACACAGTTTAGACTAGATTGTCTCTAAGGTATCTGTGAAAGAAGTTCTTAAACTTGATTTGAAAATGGATGCTTCTCAGGTATGTGTGTGTGTGTGTATAATACATATAAAATATGTACATATTGATACAATTTCAAGAGTTTTCACAGACCCACTGAAGTCCTTTCAGAGACCACTAGGGATATACAGACCTCAGGTTAAGAATAACCCAACCTTGAGAGCACAAACTTTTTAACTTATAATATTTCATGGGATTTGGCAGATCAGCAATTCACTTCGAAATCAGAGAATTAAACTGACTTCAGAGCTTAGAATATTAAGTATGGCAACATTATCTGGAATTTCCATTAAGCATAATTTCCTGAGAATAAATTCTTATATTACTTCATTGTTTTTTTGGTCTGTTGGGAGAGCTGCAGATTAACCACTTATCTGCTCCTTTCTTCCTTTTATAACATTGTTTCCTTGAAAACAGTGAGGAACCGATACAATATTATCAGGCATTCAGCCCCTACTGTTTCAATCACTATAGACAAACATGCATAATAGAAACACTTCAATCATTATACCCATATTGCCCACTGAGCATTTATTTATTTATAAATTATGTTCACATACTTCAAGACAATGCTAATTTTGAGCAATAGTATGTCATATAAACTATGAGTATAAAAGAGTAATTATAAAAAGTAGACAAGATAATAAGATTTCATACTTTGTTATGAGAAAGCCCAATGAAAAGTTATTTTGTCAAATTTAGAAAACCTGAACCTTCACAAAGCAAAGCATGGGGATACTGAAAAATAAGTAAGACTTCAGAAAATAGGCATTTGGAGAACCTAAAAAAGGGAGATTATTACACAATCTCAAATGGAATGAAAAGAATAAAAGCACAGCATGTTGATTTCAAAAGCACAGTATTTTGTGTTAAGGTAACATTGCATAAAATGGGATAAAAATACCCTGCACATTTTAAGCTTTAACTTCTCATTCCCTAGCACCACCCCATACTCAGGAATGAGATCATAAAATATTTGTGGTTTTGTTTCTGGCTTATTTCACTCAACATGTCTTCAAGTTTTATCCATGTTGCCTCATGGATCAGGACTTCATTCTTTTTTTTTACAGCTGAATAAAATTCCATTGCACATATATGTTACATTTTATTTATTCATTCATAGGTTGATGGACATCTGAGTTGCTTCCATCTTTTGGCAATTGTGAGTAGTGCTGCTATGAACAATGGTGTGCAAATATCTGTTCGTCCTTGCTTTCAATTATTTTGGGTATATACTGAGAAGTGAGATTACCCAGTCATATGGTAGATCTATACTTAGGTTTCTGAAGAACTGACAAACTGTTGTCCACAGTGGAAGCACCATTTTATATTACCATCAGCAATGAATGAAAAGTCCACCTGTCACAGTTGTAACCCTTCTGATTCAAAACATCTTCAAAAATGAAGCCAACAAAATAACCAAATACAATTAATAAGAAAATGAAATAATAATGATAGTTTTAAAAATAACAAATGAAATATAATTTTTAAAAATTGGATTAAAAAATGAGAAAGATATTTAAAAATTTTTTTGACATTAAGTCTTTCATCACTCTAAGATCTTTTGTCCTGTATGTACGGTGACATTTTCTTCCGTTTATTCCCCCAGTGTCTTAAATTTTTCATTTTGTCTTCAAAGAAGCTTTAGGTTACAGAAAAGTCACATATAGAATAAAGGGAAATCCCATATACCCAACATCGTCCCCATTTCCCCCTTTCCATGATTAATAACATTTTACATGTGGATGGCACATTTGTTACAATTGATATACAAATATTGAAACATTGCTACTAACTATGGTCAATGATTTATATTATGGTTTACATTTTGGACCATATACTTTTATAAATTTTGATGAACTGTAACTTGGCCTGTATCCATCACTACAAAATCATGTAGTACAATCTTCTCACCCCCAAGGTGCCCCATGTTCTATCTATTCTTTTCTTCCCAACCCCTCTCCTCTGGACCCAAAGCAACCACCAAGCTTCATTCCTTGAAAAACAAGATTCATAGTTACTTACAACAATACTGAGGGCTTGGCATACTGGCCTGACCTCCCCTAATAGGCACTGCCTATGCTCTCGAAAGACTCCCACCTCTCTATTTGAGAACATAGAAGGACTTCCCAGGATAGGAGCCCAACTCCTTCCAGCTCATTATGTGGGTCTCCACCCACTGATACAACCCACTATGATAAGATGAACACTGTCCTCCGCCAAACTGGCCTCCACAATGGATGCACCATTCTACATTCCCACCAGCAGTGAATATGGTTTCCCATTCCTCTACTTCCTCTCCAGCACTTGTAGTCTCTGTTGTTTTTTTTTTAATAGCCACCGGTCTAATGGGTGTAAGATGATATCTCATTGTAATTTTGATTTGCATTTCCCTAATAGCTAGCGATGTTGAGCATCTTTCCATGTGCTTTTTAGACATTTGTATTTCTTCTTTGGAGAGGTGTCTATTCAAATCAATTGCTCACTTTATAAATGGGTTGTTTTATTTTTGAGGTATAGGATTTCTTTATATATGCTGGATATTAGGCCCCTATCAGATATATGGCTATCAAATATTTTCTCCCATTGAGTAGGCTTCATTTTTACTTTCTTGACAAACTCTTTTGAAGTGCAAAAGTTTTTAATTTTGAGGAGGTCCCATTTATCTATTTTTTCTTTCATTGCTCATACTTTGGATATAAAGTTCATGTAAACATTTCCTGATACAAAATCCTATAGATGCTTCCCGACATTATCTTCTAGGAGCTTTATGGTCTTGGCTCTTATATTTATATCTTTGATCCATCTTGAGTTAATTTTTGTATAAGGTATGAGATGGTGTTCCTCTCTCATTCCTTTGGCTATTGAAATCCAGTTCTCCAAGCACCATTTGTTGAAGAGACCATTCTCTCCCAGTTTAATGGGCTTGGTGACCTTGTATATACAGGACATATACATGTACAGGGCATATATGTCCTGTATATGCAAGGATCCATATCAATTCTCAGTTTTGTTCCATTGGTCAGTATGTCTATCTTGTGCCAATACCATGCAGTTTTGGCCACTGTAGCTTTGTAGTATGTTTTAAAGTCAGGTAGTGTGATTCCTCTGGTTTCATTTTTCTTTTTCAGTATGTTTTTGGCTATTCAAAGCCTCCTGCCCTTCCAAAAAATTTCATAGTTAGCTTTTCCAATTCAGTAAAAAATTCTTTGATAATTTTTTTGGGGGATGTGTTAAATCTGTAAATCAGTTTGAGTATGATAGGCATCTTAATAATATTTAGTCTTCCTATTCATGAACAGAGAATATTCTTCCATTTATTTAAGTCTTCTTTTATTTCCTTTAACAGTGTTGTGTAGTTTTCTTCATACAAGTTGTTTACATCTTTAGTTAAATTTATTCCTAGGTATTTGATTCTTTTAGTTGCTATTGTAAATGGGATTTTCCCCTTGATTTCCTCCTCAGATTGCTTATTATTGGTGTACAGAAATGCTACTGATTTTTGCACATTGATCTTATAACCTGCCACTTTACTAAACTCATTTATAAGTTCTAGAAGCTTTGATGTAGAGTTCTCAGGGTTTTCTATGTATAGGATCATGTCATCTACAAATAGTGAAATTTATACTTATTCCTTTCCAATTTGAATGACTTTGATATCTTTTTCTTGTTTAAGTGCTTTAGTGAGTACTTCTAACACAATGTTAAATAAGAGCAGTGAAAGTGGGCATCCTTGTTTTGTGCCAAATCTTAGAGGGAAAGCTTTTTGGATTTCACCATTGAATATGATGTTAGTTGTGGGTTTTTCATATATACCCTTTATCATATTGCGGAGGTTTCCTTCTATTCCTACCTTTTGAAGTGTTATCAGGAAAGGGCACTGTATTTTGTTGAATGCTTTTTCTGCATCTATAGAGTTGATCATGTAATTAATTTTTTTCAATCTGTTTATGTGTGTATTACATTGATTGATTTTCTTATGCTAAACCATCCTTCCATACCAGGGATGAAACCCATTGGTCATGGTGTATAATTCCTATGATGTCTCATTGAATATGATTAGGAAGTATTTTGTTGAGGATTTTAGCATTTAGGTTCATTAGAGAGATTGATCTACAGTTTTCATTTCTTGTGGTTTCTTTGACTTTCATATTAAGGTGATGTCAGTATCATAGAATGAGTTAGGCAAAGTTCTCTATCCTATTTTGTGGAAGAGTTTAAGCAGGATTGGTGTTAGTTCTTTCCCGAATGTTTGGTAGAATTTACCTGTGAAGCCATCTGGTCCTGCACTCTTCTTTGTTGGGAGGTTTTTGATGATAAATTCTATCTCATTACTTGTGATTGGTCTGTTGAGTTCATCAATTTCTTCTTTCATCAATGTAGGCTGCTTGTGTGTTTCTAGAAATTTGTCCATTTCCTCTAAATTATCCATCTTGTTGACATACAATTTTTCAAAGTATCCTCTTTATTTCTATGGGGCCATTGGTGATATCCCCTTCCTCATTTTTTATTTTATGTATTTGCATCTTCTCTCTTTTACCTTTGTTAGTCTAGCTAAGGATTTTCAATTATATTAATCTTCTCAAAGAACCAGCTTTTGATTTTGTTTATTTTTTTCTGGTGGTTTCTTATTTTCAATTTCATTTAGCTCTGTTCTAATCTTTGTTATTTCCTTCTTTCTACTTGCTTTGGGTTTATTTTGTTGTTGTTTTCCCAACTCCTCTAGGTGTGCAGTTAAGTCTTTGATTTTAGTTCACTCTTGTTTTTTAATGTAGCATTTATGGCTATGAATTTCCCTCTCTGCAATTCTTTCACTGCATCCCATAGGTTTTGATACGTTGTGATGTTATTTTCATTCATTTCAAGGTAGTTACTGATTTCTTTTTCAATTTCCTCCTTCACCCACTGATTGTCTAAGAGCATGCTGTTTAACTTCTATATCTTTGTGCTTAATTTGCTTCTCTCTCCTTTACCAATTTCCAGCTTCATTCCATTGTGGTTAGAGAAATTACTTTGTATAATTTCAATCTTTCTGAATTTATTGAGAGTTGTTCCTTGGCCTAGCATGTGGTCTGTCCTGGAAAATGATCCATGTGTTCTCGAGAAGAATGTATATCCTGCTATATTTGGGTATAATGTTCTGTATGTGTCTATTAGGTCCTGATCCTCTAATGTATTACTCAAGGTCTCTGTTTCTTAATTAATACATATTCTGTCTAATGGTGATAATGGTGTATAAAAGTCCCCCACTATAATTGTAGAGGCATCTATTTCTCCACTTAGTTTTTCCAATGTTTGCCTCATGTATTTTGAGGTGTCCTGATTAGGTGTATAAATGTTCATGATTGTTCTTTCTTCTTGATAGATTGCCCCTTTTATTAATATACAGTGTTCTTCTTTGTCTCTTACAACAGTTTTGCATTTAAAGTCTATTTTGTCTGATATTAATATAAATCAGGAGTAAAAGACTCCTGCCTTTTACTGATTACTGTTTGCATGTAAAATTGTTCTCCAACCATTCACTTTCAGCCTCCTTGAATCCCTGGGTCTAAATATTACTCCCTTTAGTATTTCTTGAAGGGCAGCTTTCTTATTGACAGACTTTCTTAATTTCTGTTTATCTGTGAACATGTTGAGCTCTCTCTCATTTTTGAATGCCAGCTTTGATAGATAATTCTTGGCTGGAAGTTTTTTTTCTTTTAGCCACTTAATGATGTCATACCACTGCCTTCTTGCCTCCATGGTTTCAGAGGAGAAATCAGCACTTAATTTTATCGAGCTTTTCTTGTATGTGATTGATCTCTTTTCTCTTGCTGCTGTCATTATTCTCTTTGTCTTGAGTATTGACAATTTGACAAGTATATGTCTTGGGGTAGGTCTGTTAGGACTTATACTGTTTGGGGTGTGCTGTGCTTCCTGGACATGCATATCCATGTCCCTCAATAGGGTTGGGAAATTTTCAACCATTATTTCCTCCAATACTCTTGCTGCCTGCTTTTTCTGTTCTTCTCCCTCTGGAATGCTTATAATGCATATGTTTGTTCATTTTGTATTGTCATTGAAATCCCTAAGTCCCTGCTGGATTTTTTTCTCTTTTTTTTTATCTGTTCTACTATCTGTCTAATTTTAGCTGTACTGTCTTCTGCATTTCTGATTCTTTCCTCTGCCTTTTCAAATCTGCCCGATAATTAAAAGCCCTTGATATGTCTTTCCTACTAGAAATGTTCTAGAATCATTGGAGAGTTGGGCCAAAGGGGAAGTCGGGGTCATGGGACAGTGAGTTCCTGCACATGTAGGTAGGTCATAGGCGTTTTCCTTCTGGCCATGGTAGTTTCAAGGATTGCTTTTTCAGAAAAAAAAGCTCTTACTATCTTGAAGAGCTTTTAAATTAAAGCACCTCTAATCAAGGCTATTCATTTTGGATATGTCCTTCACCAGGTTATACTATTTAATTTTTAATCTCACTCTTGCAAGTTAAATATTAACATTTCCTTTAAAAGTATCTGTTCTTTGAAAGCAGATTTTCACCTGTAGTTCTTTTTAAAGTGTTTTCTATAACTTAGAGATATCTGATATTAGTAAGCTTCCAGCACTATGTGTGAGTATAGGATACTGACCTCTTCCACAGTTATTTTGTATTTTTCACAGGGTTATTTTGGTAGCCTAAACTATCAAGTTAACCTTGAGTGACTGTTGAGGCATGACTTTTTCCTGTTTTCAGCCTGTTTGAGTTGCTTGTACCCAATGAGTCTTCTCACCCAGTGAGCCCTAGTCACCAGATCTGGCTGTTCTGGGGCTCACTGGACGCTGTCTGTTAACTCGGGCTGCTGCATGTCTTTTTGAATTGAGCTCGTCACATTATATTGTGTTTTATGATCTTAACATGAAGAGAATCTGTAATGGATGGAAAACCTACCCCCCCCAAAAAAAAAAGTATGGCCTTGGGTCTGCATTAAACGGTATAATCCATGTTCGTACAAAAAAACAAAAAAACAAAAAACAAATCTGCTGTTATGTACTTCCAGTGTATTTTTTATTTCTTTCATTGTGCCATTCACAAAATGAGGGAAAGAAGAGAAATAAAGTAGGTTGAATAAATAAGTAAGTGACAAAAAAAAAAAAAGGAAATAAAGGGAAAACAAGAAACAAAACAGCAAAGAAACAATGCAGGAAAAATAGCTTTCCTCTTAGGTCCCTAGAGACCTTCTCTGGCTACTGGTACTCATTAATTAATCACCTTGCAACCTGCCCTCTGCAGGTGATGTATCCAGTTTTAGCAAAGAAAATAAAGAAAAAAGAAAGAAAAAAAAATTAAAAAGCAAAACAAAGCAGTAGAAACTCAGTCTATAACTTCCCTATCATAATATACTATCTACATGCCTTATCTCTCCCTGGAACCCTTCTTAGGGGGTACTAGGACTTGAACCAGCAATCTTCTACATATAAGGCAGGAACTCCCCCCCTGCACTACAGCAGCTCTATGGGATAAAATAGACTTTTGAAAACTTATTGGGATCTTCCTGTTCCCATTTCTCTTAGGCAAGTTGGACTTTTAATAGTTTTCAGTGGCCAGGCTAGTTAGGTGCCTATCTCTGCCCTCTTCCTGACTAATAGAAGCAGCTAGGCAATATAAATTTTCAGTTAAATAAGGTTTGTTTCACTGGATCCTAGACAACATTGATTGTTTTATTTTACAGCCAATTGGTCACTGCATCTATTCAATCTTTCACCATATATTTAATTGCAAGGCAAAATATCAGGTAATGTAGGGGGCTTCTGTGAGAAGTAGGAGCAAGATTCAACAGGATCTCTTGGAAAAGGAAAAGGAAACCAAATGACCTTAGAGTGCATTTTCTCAGTGTTCTAGGGAATATTGTTCTCTAAGCAAATGAGTGTGATACTTTATGAAAATATATTTGAAAGAGGTTTTTATCTCTTTGAGCTCTGTATTTGTACCATATTTCTGGGAGAGATCTGAATATTCACAGGCACTAGAAAAGAGGTACATCTGATACAAGTAGAATTATGCTTTTGAACTTCCTTTATGTCAATGTATTTAGTCTCCAATTGGCTTTTGGCCTTTAAGACTGTGAGTAATTAAAATACAGTGGTATTAGTGTCATTAGGAGGCTGGCATGGAATTTCATTGAAGTAAAGATGAGGGTGCTAGTGAGGTAAAGAGTGGAGGTATAATTACCAAAGTAATTTAGGCTCTAAGTCACACATCAATTAAAATGAGCTGAATCACCCCATGATTGGTTCATTCTCTATTGTACATTGTATGCATTGCGCTAATCTTAAAACATCATTATCCATCTTTTGCAACCAAGCTATGTGCTGCAACTGCAAGCCTTGGACCTTCCAGTGTTGTGGACCCCTACTGTGTGGCAGCTCAGCATGTCCTCCAATTACAGAGACCATGACTCCCTACACATTGCCAAAATCCACAGACAGGTGGCATCTGTGGCCTTTCTTTTCCTTAGTCCAGCTATTATGTAAGGCACATCAGGAAAGTGTGTACAAAATTGGCATCCAGGTGTTAAGAAAAAAGAAAAATACACTGAATGTGCCTGGCTCAAATGAACTCATTGTACTGTCTAGAACTAGCTGCCCTTCAGCCTGTCTGGACGATTCACAGCAGAGCTCTGGTAAAGTAACAAAGGAAGGTTAAGGGGATGCTTTTTAAAAGAGAACGAAAAAAAAAACTGTCTCCACTAGCTATCTTGAATTGAATAGGATATTTAGTTTTTTTCCCTTATTTTAATCATAAACAAAAAGAGTCAATAACCTTAGGGAAAAATGTAAAGGGGCTATATACCACCAGCATCAAATACCACAACTCTAAAAATGAATTATCATGTATTTCCTTTACTATGCATATGAATTATAGGGATTACATAATTCATAGAAATGGTTATTTTTTCCTTCCCTCTCTCCTCCTTCCCTTTCTTCTTCCCTCTTTCCTTCTCTCCTTCTTTCCCCTAACTCCTCTCCCGCCACCCAGTATTTTTACCAGTGCAGGAATAGAAAGCAAATAAAATGTCAAAAAAAAAACCACAAAAGCAAAAAACTATATGAATTCTGAAGCATCCTTACTGTGAATAATCTAAAGTAATTAAATAGATGTGGTAGAATAATATTTAATAACAAAGGCAAAATTTATGATACCATTGTTAAATGCAAAATAATCAGGTAGAATATGTCCAGTATGATAACATTTAAAAATATGTGTTATCTGTAAATGTATGTGTGTATATATACCCATATATCTCATTTATAAGCATATATATGTATAGTATATATAAATACATGTATGTATATATTGATGTGCAGGTATATATATCATTAGGATATAAAAATGTTGACTACATGGCCTAAAACTCTATCTGGATCACATCACAGTACACTGACAAGTTGAAAATGAGCTGATTGCATGTATACAAACGGCAAGGGATAGTTTTAGCTTACTACTTTTTACTACCTTGGCTGATTATTTGCTCTTAGGTCCCCAAAAAAGTACACAGACATAATCTATACATCTCAATTTGTAAAGGGCACAATGAGAAGTGTCATGTTCTTAGAATGAAGCAAGGAACAGGAGAAGGTGAGGTAGAGTGATAAAATCAGACTGGATAATGAGGATCCTTTTATACGTTAAAGGAGTTTGATATTGACCCTACGGGAAATTTATGTTATTAAAGGGTTTTGGGCAAGAGTGTGAATGTCAGCTCTCTTTTTGAGCACCTTCTAAGAGCCAGGCACAGCACAGAACACTGGAGATGCACAGACTGAAGTTCAGATTGCCCTACCAGTGATAAGAATAGCTTAATGTAAAAATTGCAGTGATGGAGAAATAAAGATGGTGGGTTTTAATCACCAGGGTGGCACTCTATTTAACTTAGGGTAGAGATGAATATCACTGTGTGAGGCATTGGTAGGTATAATTTATGGATAACTAATTATTGAATCTAATCATGGTCATTTTTAAAAGAGGGATCCCTTTTAAAGATAGGCCCATTTCTCATTCAGTACAAGTAGGAATTTGTTTCCACAATAGTGTGGAAGAGATTTTAATTATTTCAGATTAAGTATTATGATATATGTAAATAACCCAGAACATTGGCTGACACATAAGGTAACAAAAAAATTGTGTTTTTTGTACAACATAGGAGTGTCGGACCCAAATGCATGGTATATTTTTTCCCATACTTTCAACCTACTAGTGTCTTTGTATTTAATTCTAGTCTTTTGAAAAAAAAATATACGTGGGTCATGCATTTTTATCCATTCTGCCAATCACTGCCTTCAGACTGGACAGTTAAAAGTAACTACTGATAATTAAAGGCTTTTTCTGCTATTTGATATTTGGTCCTTGCAAGATTTATACCTTTTTGTCCTCCGTTCTTATGTAGTTCCTTTGCGGTTACCATGGGCCTGAAATTTAACATCCTAAATATAAAAATGACATTTGGTTTTATACCAGTTTAACTTCTAAAGCATAAATATACACCTTTTTTATATCCTTCTGAACACATTTTTTGTTGTATTTGTTACAAATTATATCTATATAGATTGCAAATCCTAAATCATAGATTTTTCATTATTTTAATATATTTTCATTTTAAAACCTGTATGAAGTAGAGTTACACACCCAAAAATATATTACTGATATTTGTAATTGCCCATATGGTCACTTTTACAAAAGGTCTTTGTTTCTTTATGCTCCTTTTTTCTGCTGTTAAATGTCCTAATGTTTTTTTCTTTCAGTCTGAAGAAATCACTTTGGGATTGCTTGTAGGGTAGATTTAGTGGTGATGAACTCCCTCACCTTTTGTTTATCTGGAAATGATAGCTCGCTCATTTATTTTCATTATTTTATTTATTAGAAAAATAATTAAATATTTATTAAACATTTCCCCCTTTTAATGATATACAGATATATAGTTCAATGCTGTTAATTTGTTCACAACATTGTGCTACTACCACTGCCATCCATTACCAAAACATTTCCATCATTCCAAATACGAACCCTGAACAATTTAAATTTAACCTTAAATTTCCTATCCCCATCCTGCGCCTGGTAACCTTTATTTTAGATTCTGACTCTTTGAGCATGCTTATTCTAATTGTTTCAAATCAGTGAGATCATTCAATATTTGTCCTTATGCGTCTGGCTTATTTCATTCAACATGATGTCTCAATGTCATCCATGTTGTCACATGTATCAGGACCTCATTCCTTTTAATGGCTGAATAATATTCCATTGTACATATATACCATGTTTTGTTTATCCATTCATCTGTTGATGGACACTTGGGAATTTTGGCAATTGGGAATAATGACATTATGAACCATTAGTGTGTAAATATCTTTCCAGTTCCTGTTTTCATTTTGGGGGGTATATACCTAGATGTGGGATTGCTGGATCATATGGTAGTTCTGTACTTAGCTTTCTGAGGAATAGCCTGTCTTCCACAGTGGCAGTGCTGTTTTACATTGCCACCAGCAATGAATGAGTATTCCTATTTGTCCGCATCCTCTCTAACATTTGTTATTTTCCATTTCTTTAATAGCAGCCATTCTAATGGGTGTGAAATGGTATCTCATCGTGGTTTTGATTTATATTTCCCTGATAGCTAATGATGTTGAATATCTTTTCTGGCCATTTGTATATCTTCTTTGGAAAGATGTTTATTCAAGTCTTTTGCCCATTTTTTAAGTTGTTGTGTTTTTTGTTTTGTCTTTTTGTACTTAGGTTGAAGGATTTCTTTATATATTTGGGATATTAAGCCTTTATTAGATAAGTGATTTCCAATTATTTTCTCCCATTGTGTAGATTGTCATTTTACTTTCATGGTGAAATTCTTTGAGGAACAAAACATTTAATTTTGATGGGGGATAATTTATCTATTTTTTTCCTTCTGTTGCTTGTGCTTTGGGTTTAAACTCTAAGAAACCATTACCTAACACAAGGTCTTTCCTGAAGATGCTTCCTTACCCTTTATTCTAGAAGTTTGATAGTTCTAGCTCTTATGTTTAGGTCTTTGATCACTTTGGAGTTGATTTTTGAATATGGTGTGAGGTAGGGGTCCTCCTCCATTTTTTTGCAAATGGAGATTCAGTTTTCCCAGAAACATTGGTTGGAGAGTATATTCTTTCCCAATTGAGTGGCCTTTGCCACCTTGTCAAACATCAGTTGGCCATAAATGTGAAGATTGATTTCTGAGCTCTCCATTCGATTCCATCAGTCTATATGGCTGTCCTTGTGCCAGTACCATGTTGTTTTGATTCCTTTGGTTTTGTAATATGTTTTAAGTGCAGGAAGTGTGAGTACTCCAACTTCATTCTTCTTTTTCAAGATGGCTTTAGCTATTAGTCTCACTCAGTTTTTAAAAATTATCTCTCTGGATATAAAATTCTGGTTGGCAATTGTTTTCTCTCAGCACTTTAAATATTTCAAACCACTACCTTCTTGCCTTGTCGTTTCTGTTAAGAAATTGGCATTAAATCTTATTGTGACTTCCTTTTACATAACAAGTTACTTTTCTCTTGCAGCTTTCAGAGCCCTCTCCTTATCCTTGTCATTTGATGGTTTCACTACTATTTGTCTAAGCTTGATCCACTTTGAGTTTATTCTATTTGAGGTTTGTTTGGGTTCCTTGATGTGTTTATTCATGTCTTTCATTAAATTGGGAAGTTGTTCATTTGGGTGGGCCATCATTTCCCCTTTCTTTGTCTTGTAGCCTTGTACCTTTTAATATTTTAATGTGTTAACGCTAGGAGTTATTCCTGGATATGTGTATTCTTTTAGTTTGCATTCAGCTAGTGATTTCCTTGAGTGACTGGAGGTAACAGAAACAAACAGATGTACAAAACACCTTTGACAGCCATTGCACATTGGCTTTGTGTTGGCTAGTGCTCTCCTTCAGAGTTTAGTCCTCTAGCAAGAAGATCAGTGTGAAGTGAATGTGAAGTGCAGCGTATTCTCTCTTTTCTGAGTCCAAGTCTTTTTCTGGGCTTGTTCTTGATCCTAACCTCAGGGATTCTCCCATTTACAGGAATTCTAATGTAATCACTATTCCCTGTGATATAGACTTTTCCCCTTCCTGTATGGCTTAAAGCAGCTAATCCTTTGCCCTAGTCTGCTTTGGCTTAATTATTTTTTGCACTGCTTTAGATGTCTACAAGTTGCTTCTGCCTATAGGGCAAGTTCTGGGAGAGTGAGCCAGAGACAAGTTTCCTGATTTGTCTTTCAGGCTGCCAACCAACAACTTGGCACTGACATTCAGGCACCCCAGTATGCGCACAGTGTTTAATCTGCTCCCTCAGAAAAGTGCCAGGGTCCCACAATGGGAGAGCAGGCTGGCTCTACACTGCACTAGGGTATTGGGGAATGGTCTAGCAAGTGTGCCATAGCTCCTCCTACCATATTTAAAGCCACTTTTTCTTGACTTGGCACTTGCCCAGTTACTAGAACCAATTAACTGTTTTCCAGAGTTTTGAGGAAGATGGCATTGCCAGTTGTTCAAGATTCTTTTGGGGAATAGTGCTGTGGATCATCTTTCACCATCATATTGTTCAAACAGAAGCTTAACCTATCAGTACTTATTTTTTAAAACTGTAATATATTTATTCAGTAGAAGGACTGATACAATTTAATGATGATCTGATCACCAAGAGACATATGTCTTCCTCAATCTCAGAGGGTGCCAGATTCTGTGAAAAATTATAGTCCTTTTCTGGGTGTTGGGACATATGGTAGGTTAATAATTCTGTTCAGTAGTGACTTCTTGGACCTGTATCCTATGCCCATTTCCTTCTGACTGCATTATAAATATGGGTTGAGATGCAACAGACTTGAGAACTCTATAAACACTTAGCTCCAGTTATCTCTACAAAAAGATATCCAAGGGTAACACCCAGTTCTGATTTACTAGAGACATTCAGATACAATTTGCAATAATCTCAAAAAGACAGGTGAATCTGGGAGATGCCTGCACTGAAATTCATCCTTCACCCCAGTTACCATATTTTGGTTAGATAAAATCTGTAGACTTGTTGTTGAAGATTGAATCATGTCTCCCATAAAAGCATGCCCATGTCTCGATCCCTTGTCCTGTGGGCATGAAGCAATTTTTAAGTATTATCTTTGAAGATGTTATCAGTTATGGTGTGCCCAAACTGCATGAGGCCTTAACTCAATATGGCTGAAGTCCTTATTAACAAGGGAAATTGGACACAGAAGGGGGCGCATGGGGAGCAGCCATATGCCAGAACTCAGTGGAACGTGGAAAAGAAAGGAGATGACTCTGACATGTTCATTGTCATGCAATGGAAAAGCCAAGGACCAAGCAAGGACCCTTAGCAGCCAGTCCCAGATTGCCAGTCTTTAATGAGAAAGCATTGTCTTTCTGAAGGCATGATTTTGAACTTCTCCTAGCCTCAAAACTGTGAGCCAACAAATTCCTGTTGTTTAAGCTATCCCATTGTATGGTATTTGTTTTAGCAGCTAGGAAATTAAAACAGTTGTTATACACCCACAACTTGATTCTGAAAGAACTTAGATGTGTTTGTATCTTAGCAAACCATCATGGATTAATATCTTCAACTCTGCTTTATTCTAGACATTTAGATTTGATTTGGATGGTTGAATTTGAAAAAAAAAAAAAAAATAGTCCAACAAGGAGATATGAAATGCAACCCTTCCACTCAGTTTTAACATTCTGATTGGAAACTATAGTCACTGGAAGTATGATTTTTGGTGATGTGAGGTTTGGAAGTCACCTGCTGCTTTTACATTTAAGAGTTCCCAAATTTTGCTGTATTAAGCAATGATGTGAGGTTTAGAAGTCGTTGCTGCTTTTACATTTAGCAGTTCCCGAGTTTTGCTATATTAACAATAATACTGGACATCACCAGGTGGCAGTCATGAAAATGCACTTGCAGACTTCCTGCTGCAGGGAGTATAATTAATTATGATCTCTAGCTGTTGGTCTCTGAAATCCAAAGCTGTTTGTACTCCAGCCAATGACTAAAGGTAGCAGGGTTACTAAAACATTTCTGGGATAGTGGGGCATCTTTGACAGGTACTTTTGGCTTAAGTTGTCCCTGATGACCCTGCCAAAACTTTAGGCTGCATTGGAAGTTTAGGGCACTTCAACTCAAACTTACCTCCTTCTCTCCTTTACTTGCACAAATGTCTGACTGCTCTCCCGGCTTTTTTTTTTTTTTTTTGGCTCCCTCCTTATTTTCTTTCACACAGGCATTTCCCCCAATAAAATGCTTGAGTATTTAATCCCACTTTGGCCTCTGCTTTTAGGAGGATCCTGACACAAATGGTACTATGGATGGTCTCAGAAAACTGGAGGTAATATCAGGACTTAGGGCTGACTCACATAACACTGAACAAGCAAAAAGAATGCCAAACTCATTGGTATATGGAATCTGGATGGTCCCTGGTATAAAATGTTGGCTCAGTTGCTACAAGTTTCCCTGGTGGTAAACTGGGAAAATATCTCAGGGTGGGTAATACTGTGACAGGTGTGATGCTGGCATTTGGAAAATCAAGGGAAAACAATGCCTACAAAGAGAGGACTTGGCTGCTTACTGGTAAATTTTATTAATGTCTTGCAAAGAAAATGAGAAACCAAATCTCTTATAGCAAAATGAGAGCCAAAGTTCTTCTGTGCTAGCTTACAAAGAGACAATCATCATCCCGAGGGGAAGGCTTTAGGCGAGGGAGAGGCTGCAGACCTACCTGTTAAAGTCACGAGCTCCTAGGACATTTGAATGTTTAGTCAAAGCTGATGTGTTATGCAAAAGTGAGAACCATGTTGAGGAAAGTCTGTGATCCTGAAAGCTTAAAGGAGAACATCTGGATGGATATCCCTAGGGATAACAGACTCCATAAATGCCACAACAACCAACAAGGTCAGAAGAGCAGCCAAGAGGAAATGACCCTCAGGTGGTAGAGATGGTTAATAGAGCATGGCATCCCTAAAGGGAAAATAATTACACAGCCAAAAAGGTTGCTGCTTAACATGTATTTTTTTTTAAAAAAAGCAAGATTGCAAGAACAGCCTTAGGGATTCATCCTTGTAAAAACAGATGTATTCCTTCATCAGTTCTAACACTTGAAGTAAGTTTCCAACTTAGTTGGAAAATACAAATTTGAGTCCCTACTTCTTGCCTAAAGGGATCTTATATGCAAATTATATATAAAAATATAAATTTGTGTTAATTACTATAAATTCCCATACAAATCTTATATAAAAATTTCTATTTGTTTTTAATAAAAGATCGGTTTTTAAACTCAGTTTTAAAGAAGTCAGGCAATATTATTTACATCCACATAAAGGAAAATAAAGAATAGAAAGAAATAGGTGAATCATGCATAATATTTTTATGTAATTGAGTTTATGGCCAGAGGAAATTTAAAAACAATAAAACATTTCCATTCCAAATTCGAGCTTATTTCATTTCAAAATTTAATATTTATAAAGAGGACTTCAATTGTCTGAACTATTATCTGGATTAAATCACTGGACCTTTAGGTGTTTTACAAGATGTCATGTCAGTATAGCAGCTCAAGGAAATAATACAATTCAGAAGCATGGAGAGCAAGACAATGCATGCCACTTGGTTGGAAAACATATCTAGATAAAACCATATTCTGAAAGTTAACAATTCAACACCTCTCATTCCTCAGGGCCTGTATTCTGTAGTTACTAAGAAATCTATAGGTACAAAGTAGACTTTAATTTGACTTTTTAAACTTCCCTAAGCCACTATGAACCTGGATTTTAGAGTCGATTTCTTCTGGTCCAGACATTAAATGTGCTTGAATAGTTTTATTTGCTGTATTATTTAGTTTATGTGGAAAATACCAAAGCAGACAGCAACACAGCTCTGAATTAACAAAACTCTTATGCAAATGTAGATCATGATTTCTTTGCCAATGGGCCAAAGGGAAATTAAAAGGCCTGATTCCTCTATTGTGTCTGATTAGGAGGAAGCCTTCAGGCGTGTTGGATAAAAGTATGGGGGAGTCTTTCTTGGTGTGCAATTACTGGATAAATTAGTGCCCTCACGAGTGCCATCCATGCCCATTTGTTGTCATACCGGGTTATGTCATTAGTAGGCAGCCTGAACTTATGTTTCTGTCAACAGCTAAAGGGAACTCATATCACTAAGAGGAAAATATATCCCAATATCAAGATTCCACAGTGTTTTTCACTGGGGCAGTAGTCCTCTATGGTTTTGTGGATGATCACTTCACATCTAAATTTGGTCAGTTTGGGCTAACACTCTTGGTCACAGATGTTATTGATGATCATAAATGCCATCAGTACCTCTTAAAAATCTTGCTGCATGCTCTTTCTCAATTGCTTTTTTTTATCAGTCCACCTGGACTGTCTTTTTTGTCATCAAGAATTTATGGTTTCTTGGTATCCTTTGTTCCTTACTTTAAGAGAACATAGAATCAGGAATCATGGTGTGCTTGGTACCATAGATAACATTTGAAAAGCTAAAAGTTTTTTTAAAATTATGAAATATGAATGTGGTAATTTCTGGAAATATGAATATTTTGATATTATGCTTAGAATAAAAGATAATTATGAAAAGATGAAGATTTTAAAAATTATAGGTGTGCATATAATCATTGGTATTTAATAATGTTTCTTAGCAATGTAAGTGGTAATAAAACTAATATCATATTAGTTAAATAGAAATCTTAGTGGAATATTTACTTTTATATTAATTCCTGCCCAATCTAAATGTTAAATCTAGTTTGCTTTATTTTACATAATGTCTTCTGGTTTGCACTTTCTCACATCCTGAAAACATGTTCCTTATGTTCTGAAATATTATTTAACATTTCCAAAATGATTTTGAAAAGTAAAAGTAGTGCATTTGGTAAAATATTTCTTTGGTGTGGTGGGAATAACAGTGTCTATATTATACGAAAACAAAGAATTTAATGATAAAAATGTCAATAAACCATCTAAAATTTGTGATCATTTGACACTAAATAAATTTTCTCACTTTACTGGTTTAACTGAAAGATTTCACTCTTTTTCCTTCTTCAGGCATGTCTTTATAAAATTGTCTTCCCTGTGCCCTCAGTAGTAAACTCATGTTTCAGAAAAGAATAAAGCATGCCAGAGGTTATACTTATGCAAGTCTCAGCAGGCTCTCATTGATTGCCACAGTAAACAGTGGCTGGTGGCTTCTGAGGGCTCTAGAGACATCTGGATACTAAAGGCAGGGCAGACAATCTCAGGAATTCAGCACCCTGTCAGTGGGCCCTACTTAGGGATATATGCTCCCCAATATAACAGAGTTAGACTCATTTATAATTTACCTACACGTGGCTCTTCTACCCCTTTTATATGAACCTATAATTAGCACTATACTTGTTAAATGTATGTCCCAGAGACTTAAATCTTCAGTCTTTTCATATGCCAGTTCAGCCCCGAATCATAGCAGAGTTGCAGCCAACACCTACTGTCCAGTTCCCTGGAATTGCCCAAGACAGCTAACAAAAGGATTGTAATGGAAAATGCCCATCCCCAAAACAGACTATCTACAACTGCAAGCAAGACAGTTCCATCCATCTGTCCCAGAGGAGCTAAGCACCTCTCAATCAGAAACAGAATGGTCATCACCATCCCCAAATCCTCAAGATTGAGGAATGAACAAACATAAGGGGGGAAAGCATCTATGGACTAAAGTAGACATCATTATTCTAGTAATGGAAGTACTTGTATCATTGATATAAAAGCAGTGGCCACCAGAGGTTCTGAGGGGAGGGAGAGGGAACAATTGGTGTAACATGGATGCGTTTTTGGAACATTGGAATTGTCCTGCATGATACTGTGATGATAGATACAGGCTATTATACATTTTGTCAAAACCAATAAAATACATGGGACAAATGTAAACTTTAATGAAAACTATAGTCTGTGGTTAATAACAGTGCTTCAATATGTGGTAATCAATTGCAACAAATGTACCACACTAATGAAAGATGTTGTTAAAGTGGGAAAGTGTGGGAGGGGGTAGGGTATATGGGTATCCTCTATATTTTCCATGTAGCATTTATGTAATCTAAAGCGTCTTTAAAAATAAAAAATAAAAGAATAAAGCAGTGACCATGAGTATGGAGGTAGAGATTTATTATTAAAATCCAAGAAAGGAATAAGGGTATAAAGGGGTATGCCAAACCTTTCACTCTTTTTCCTTCTCACAAGGTGCCAAAGTCAAAAAGGCAGATATTTATATTTCTTGTAACAGTTTATATATGATGTAGCAGAGTACTCTGGACAGAGCCCTCTATTACCCAGTTGGGAGATATAGATTCTTATACCGACTTTGGCACAAATCAGCTGTTTGATGCAAAACAAACATTTCCTTTCTCAGAAGTCTCATTCTTCTCATCTCACCTATTTGTATTAATTTTTTTGTGGAATCTTAGGGATTCCAAGGAAGTCTTTGAGCTACCCTCTCATATGTAAACTCCAAGAAAGGAGGATTTTATACACTCTTACCAGTCTTTTTCCAGTTCTTGACATTTACTGGCACATAGTAGGCAATAAATTTGACGAGAGAATTGTTAAATAGTGATGGAGTGAATGGAATCAAGGCAAGCATCTATCACTTTCTATCACTTTATTAAAAATATATTTTTTTCTGCTTTATATGTGAGGTTACTATTAATGTTCTGTTTCTGTTAAAAGTTCCAACATTTAAAAACAGGTTGGTAGACATTGGACTTGATGACCTTTGTAATGTCTTCCATTTAATTAAAATGAGGCTGCAACAAGTTTTTACCTGCCCTGGATTTTGAAACTGTAATAGAGATGTCATTAGAACCCAACCTAACATGGTTATCATGCTTTTCCCCCTGTAATTAGTCAGATCTGCCCAAAGGGATGTGTCATTAAAAAATGATTATTCAGCCTCCTTTGAACTCTTATAATGTGTTTTAAGGGTAGCCATGTGTTTCTTGCTCAGCCTTGCCACTTAAAATCATCTTGGATAGGATATATTTTAGTTATTTAATGTGTAAAAGAGGAACAGCAATAATACTTCCTCATGGGTTTCTTGTGAAAATATAAATGTTATAACAGCAGATTAGAAAGAACTAAGGAATCAATAAACTGTAAATTAACTCAGAATTAATCATCTGTAATGTAACACAGAGTAAAAAGATGAACAATAGGGAAAAAAGAGGTTAAGAGATACAGAAATTATCAACAATATTTTAAAATACATTTAATTGTAGTTCCAGAAGAATGGGGAAAAAAGAACAGGGCAGATAAAAATTTGAACCCAAATACCTTCGGTAAATTCAAGAAGCTGCAAGGATACTAAGCAGAAAAAGTAAAAAGTTAAGTTGATTGAGATACATCATTTAACACTACAGAACCTCAAAGATAATGGCAGAAAGCAGCTAGTGGGCTGGGGGGAACAGTGGAAAATAGTTTATCTCCAAAGATCTGGTGCTTAAATTAACTAATTTATCAACAGCAATAATAGAAATCAAAAACAGAGGATTGGTATCTTCAATATGTGAAAGAAAAATCTTCCAACAGAGAATTTTATAGCCACCAAAAATTACTTTAAAGAATGAATTAAAAAAATAAAGACATTTCAGAGAAACAAAAACAAAGTTTGATACAGTAGCCCCTCACTGAATTAAATTATAAAGGAATACTACATATATAAAGAAAGAGATTCTACACAGAAGAAATATAGAGCAAGGTAATTAGTAAAAACAGGCAAATAAAAAATGACAATCATATAAAACTATATCAACAATAATTCATGATGCAGTTCTAGAGACAGAGTAAAATACTAGTGAGAGAAGCACTCCAAATTAGGAGGAATACATAATAGTTCAATTATTTTTAAGGTCCTTTTAGTCTTCAGAACATAAATATATTAAACTATTTTATCTTATAAGTACACACGTTGCCTTTCCTAAGGAAAAAAATAAAAATAGAGATTGTGCCTTCTAAACTACCTGCGGAGAATAAACACAAAATGAAATAAAAATTTTCAATCCAAAAAAGTAATAATATTAAGGAAGAAGAATTAAAAATAGAATGAGCTGGACACACATAAAGCACAAAGTAAAGCAGTGGATATAAATTCAAATATAGTAATTATGACATTAAATAGAATAAAGTCTCCAACAAAAACCAAAGATTTAAAAATGGATTTAAAAAAATAAATCTAATTTGTTATATGTTCTACAGCATAAAGAATATAGAAAAAGTAAAAGTAAAATATTAAAAATGCAAATAATAACCAAATGAAAGTTTGTATGGCTATATCATACAAAATAAATTTTAAGGCAAAATACATTATCAGAAATAAAATAGTCATTTTATACTTTTAGAAATTTAAACTCAATGTGTGATGTAATAATTAATATATTCATCTGTTATAGTATACAGTATATAAAGCAGAAACAGAGAAATCATAAGCAGAAATAAACATATTGTATGAGGAGTTTTTTTTAAACATATTTCTCTCAGGCACTGATAAAATAAAAGCTAATAAAAATAAGTAAGGGAATAGACAAAGAGAACAACACATTAACAATTTCAACTAATGAACATTTAAGAGATTTCAGACCACAAAAATTTAATTTATATAATAAAGAATTGACTTTATACTGGGTTATGAAGCAAGTTTCAAGAAATTTGAAATGACTAAAATGATCAAAGTATATTCTTGGACCATAATACCATTAAGCTATAAATAAATAACAAAAATATAACTGAAATGCCATATATTTTTAGAATTTAGAAAACGTTTCTATATAATTCAAGCCACAAATGTGCAGTAAATTGTGCAATAGTCAAAATTATAAAACATTCTGAACAGAATGATAATAAGAATATTACATTTAAAAACCTATGGAGTTTTCTGACTACAGATCCTTTATGTCCTGGTTAAATAGAATAGTGCAACCTCTGTGGAAGACAGTTTGGCCGTACTTCAAGATGCTGAATATAGAATTGCCATATGATCCAGCAATACTGTTACTAGGAATATATTCAGAAGAGCTAAAAGCAAGCGTGCAAACTGACATTTGCACACCAATGTTCGTAGCGGCATTACCCACAATTGCTAAAATAAGGAACCAGCCCAAATGTACATCATGGATAAATAAAATGTGGTATATACATACAATGGAATACTGTTCAGCTGTAATGTAAGAAGAAATGAAATTGGGATACACATGACTACATGGATGAACCTTGAGGATATTATGCTGAGTGAAATAAGCCAGACACAAAAGTACAAATATTGTATGGTCTCACTAATATGAACTAAATATAATGAGTAAACTCACAGAGGTAAACTCTAGAGCATAGATTACTAGGAGATAGAATGTGGGTTGAGAATGGGAGTTGATGCTTAATATAGAGCTATTGATAAGGTTTATTGTAAAAGTGTGGAAATGAATAGAGTTGATAATAACACATTATAGTGAGTATAATACTGCAGATTTATAAATGTGACTGGCTGAAAGGGGTAGTCTGTGGAATTAAATGTCAATTGAAAGGAAGATAGAATAATCTAGGGGATTTATAATAGTGATTTCTGTGGTGGGTGAAGACTGTGGCTAATAGTGTAAATATAAGAATGTTCCTCTTTTACAAAATGTTAACAATATGGCCATACACAGGGAAATTACAACTAATGTAACTTATGGACAAGAGTTAACAGTAATATTATAATATTTTTGCAGTGATGGCAAAAAGATACATCAATTCTATGGTACGACAATAGGAGGGTATAAGAGGGTATGGGATTTTTCCTTCTGGAGTAAACAAAATGTTCTAAAATTGAGATGACAGCACAACTTTGCGATGAAAATGGGAGCCATTGTATGCACAATTGATTGTACAAAGCATGGAACTATATAACATAGATAATCCTGTGGTGGAAGATGGACTATGGTTAACAGAACAAATATAAGAACATTCTCTCATGAACTATAACAAATATATAATACTAACACAGGGTATTAATAATCAGATGAATTGAGAGATAAATACTTCAATGTAAGATATGGGTTCTAGGTAATATTTTGATGATGCTCTTTCATAGTTTGTAACAAATGTGTCACAACAATACAAGGTGTTGGTGGTGGAGTAATGTGTGGGAGCCCTGTATGATGATATGCATGTTTGTTTTGTAAGTTCACAAATTTGACTCTACACTTATTGTTTATATATGTTCATGTATGATTAATATACTTCAATAAAATTTTATATAAAATCACTTGAATCAGATGAAAAGACAAACTACAGACTAGGAGAAAATATTTTTAAAGCACATATCTGACAAAGGACTAATATCTAGAACATAAGAAGAATTTTCAAAACTCAACAGCAAAATAACCACAAAAAATACAATTAGAAAATACACAAAAGAAATAGATATTTTACTAAGTGTGATATACAAATACTCACAGGAAAGGATGTTTAAAGTCATTAGCCACTAGACAATTGCATGTTAAAACCAAAATTAGATGTCACCACATACCTATCAGAATTTTAAAAGAAAAAAGAAAGAAAAAAAAATCTATGGAGCAGAACTTTGGGGATGATGGCAGAATAGAGAGTTCCAGGACTTGGTACTTTCAACAAAACAACAATTTAATAGGCATAATCTATCTGAAATAACTATTTTGAAACTCCAGAGGACAGAAGAACACTTAGAGCATCCATGGAAAAGCTTGAAGAAGTGGCTGATAAATTACAGTTAGGAACCGTAAATTGCTTTCTCTGCAATTTACTGGTGGCTACTGGTGTCCATCTGCCACTCCCGTGGTAGATTGCTGCAGGGTTCAGTGCCTGGCTGGCAGCTGGTGAAAGAAGGGATGTAAAACTTATTTTCCCCAGGAAAAGGAGTATGCAAAGCTGATCACTGATCAGTCCTTGTGGGAGAACGTTAGCTAAATGGATGCAGTGCCCTACCGGACATAGGTAACTTTGGAGTAGGTCTGCACTCCCTTGGTGAATCCTTGACCATATTTTGGCCAGAGAAGACTGACTGGGGAAAGATCTTTCCAGGGTGACCCTACTCCCAGAATTTGCCCAGCAGACAAAAGCAGCATGTGACAATGAAAGGAGTGTAAGAAACTATGTTGGCAGAGGGTCTGGCATGGTGGCTTCAAGCAGATGGGAGAGGGAGGTTTGTTTCCTGGAAAAAAAGAGGGGACAATCAAACTCCTATAAATAGGTGATCTCTAAAACAATTAGCAAGCAAAAGCCCAGGACAAGTCAGGGGACCAAAAAGACCGGGAAAACCCTACATACTGCATTCACATTGGGCAAACATTCCTGATAGGAGGGCTGAAGCTCAAGAAAATTACTGTTTTATCACCAGCTGGTTACAAAATCAAGAAAGAAATATCTCAGGGAATAAAGCCCATAATTAATGTTTTAAAATATTAAAATATACAGTGAGGGAAAAAAGGTACAAATCAAATAAAGAAACAGGAAATTATGGCCCATCCAAAGGAAGAGGATAAAAATCCAGAAAACACTAACAAAGAAGATGAGAATGTGGACATACTAAACAAAGCCATTGAAAATGCTCAAGGAATTGAAGGAAAATATAGAAAAAGAACTAACCTCTTAAAATATATGTGTATATATATATAAATAACATTTTTGTAAGCAAATACACATATATGCATATATATTTATATATCATTTTGCAAATGTTTGTATGTATTGTGAGAATTTTGATTTTTACCCATAATAAAAAAAAAAAAAAGAACTAACGATATCAGGAAAACAATGAATGAGTAATATGACAGTCTAAGTAAAGAGGTAGAAATTTTAAAAAGGAACCAAACAAAGCTACTGGAGTTGAAGACAGCAATAACTGAAATGAATAATGCCCTGGAGGATTTCAAGAGCAGATTGGAGCTGTCAGAAGAAAGAATCAGTGAATTTGAAGACAAGAACCTTTAAATGAGTCAGGCTGAGGGAGGAGAATGAAAAAAGAAATATTAAAAGCAAAAATAGTCTAAGACAGCTAGGGAACTCCATCATGCATACCAATGTACATATAATGCAAGTCCCAGAAGGAGAAGAAAGAGAAAAGGGGGCAGAAAGAATATTCAAAGAAATAATGGCAAAGAACTTTCCAAACTTAGCAAAAGACATGAATATGCACATCCAGAAAAATTAGATAACATCTGTGATGGTTAGGTTAATGTGTCAATTTGGCCAGATAATGGTGCCCAGTTGTTTGGGCTATTTGTAATACTAGTACATTTCATAGACTTTAATAATCAATGAGTTGGTTGCATAGATAGCTGGTCACATCTACAACCACCTGAGGAGTTGTCATCATCAATGAGAGACATATCGTCCAAACAGTTGAAGGCCTTAAAAGCGGAAGTGGTTTCAGCATTCAGAGAATTTCCATTGCTACTGCAGATAGCCAGCATCTCCTGGGAAGTTATCAAGAATCTTCCTTGGAATCCCTGGTTTGCAGCCTGCCCTACAAAAATTTGGACTTGTGCATCCCCACAGTTGCATGAGACAATTTTATGAAGTCTGACACTATTTACAGATATCTCTTTTCAGTTCTGTTTCCCTAGAGAAACTTGACTAATATAGGTTGTTACCACGAGTGTTTCTTTAGAAATAGAATCTTAAAAATGGGATTTCTGAATTGGTTCTGGAATTCTAGCAATTGGCTCTCTACTCTTCCTAGATTCAAGGGCACTAATAACTCTCTTTCCAATAACCAAGAGGCCACTGATAGACCATGGCATGAGTTGGCAATAGAGATGTGCAAAATATCACTAAGGACATGACTACTTCCATGCTTATAATAGACAAGGAACTGGGTAAGAGTGTTTTTTAACACCATAATGGAGTTTTGTAGAGTTAAAAGGTAAAATGATGTTGACTGCCTGTTCTTAAATACTCTGTGTCAAATTACAAAAGAAAGGGATGAGCTGAAGGCTTCAAATTTGCAACTTAAGTGCCTCATGAATGATGTGAAAGTTTCTATGTGTGCTCTGAGAGAAAATCTTCTTTTCTATAGCCACAGACTTGAGATCCCTGAAAACCAGACTCAGAGGCTCATTGTTGAGTGCAGAGTTGCAGTGGAAACTAAAATCTCTACACTGCAGGGTGTCTGCTGTTAAAGTGAGGGCATTGATTGGAAAAGAGTGGAACCCTGAGAATTGGGATGGAGACATGTGGGTTGATGATGATATTGATGGGGACATTGAAACCCTACATTCTGCTGAGACTTTGCCAGATAAACCAGTAATGGTCTGCCCTGAGGAGACCATCCATGGTCAAGTTTACATCACCCAAATTCCAGTCGCTCCAAGGAGTCCAGACCTCCTCCTGTCCTGGGGCGGGTCCCACCCAACCTAAAGCCTGCACTTCCCAATCTCCAGTTTGCACCGAGGAGTCTCCACCTCCTCCCTGCCCTGAAGAAACCATCACCCAACCTCCATCCTGCCCAGAGGATTCTGCCATGGAACCCAAGCCTGAAGAGATTAATCCTGTCTCACCAAACAAACTGCAAGGAAATGCCCTGAGATCAGTAGCTGGCACAATATTTCTAATTCTTCTCCTTATCCATCCCAACCACCCCTCTTCTCTTCCAGACCTATAACTAGACTAAAGCCACAACAAGCCCCCAAAGGTGAAGTACAAAGTGTGACCTGTGAGGAAGTACAGTATACCCTAAAAGAGCTGCATGAGTTTTCCAATTTATATAAACAGAAATCAGGGGAAATTTGTGTGGGAATGGATATTAAGGGTATGGGATAATCGTGGAAGGAATATAAAGTTAGATCAGGCTGAATTATCGATATGGGCCCACTAAGCAGAGATTCTAGATTCAATGCTTTAGCTGGAGGGGTTAGAAAGCACTCTAACACTTTGTTCGGGTGACTACAACGTGGACCAAAAGATGGCCTAGAATGTCTGAGGCTGAGATGCCCGATTTACCCTGGTATCCAGTAGATGAGGGGATCCAAATTCTTAGAGAGATTGGAATGGTAGAATGGATTCACCATTTAACACCTGCCTATCCACCTCAGGAATTTCCAGAGGCCATACCTTTCACCAGGACTGTGAGGAATAAATTCGTGAGACTAAATCCATCTCTCTGAAGAGCTCTGTGGTTGCTCTTCTCTGTAGGCCAGATATTACTGTGGAAACTGCTGTCATAGAACTAGAATCCTTAAATACACTGGGGATGATTGGATCTGGTGCTGGTAGAAGCCAAGTGGCAGTACTTAATTACCAAAGACATGGTGGGTGTGGCTACCAAAATGAAAGACAAACTTAAAGCAGCAATCAAAAAAGCCTGAGTGCATAGATCTATGATGTTGACTAATAGACTGTGGGATACCTAGTAGTAAAATAAATGGGCAGTCTACTAAATCCCTACTTAATTTGTATAAGCAGGAGTGTTCTAGGTCAAGTGAACAAAACTTGAATTACAGAAACAGAGTCACAGCTCCTTAATCACTTCCCAGACTTGAGACAGTTTACAGACCCAGAGCTCTTTAAATAGGGAAAGGCCAGGTCCCCTTGGGGAAGAACCCTGTTATACTGCCAAAAATGTATATTGTTAATTTTCCTCCAGGCTTTCCCCAAAGAGACATATGGCCTTTTACCAAAGTAACTGTACATTGGGGAAAAGGAAATGATCAGATATTTTGGGTAGAGTTACAGTGGCTCAGAAGTGACATTAATTCCAGGAGACCCAAAATGCCACTATGGTCCACCTGTCAGAGTAGGGGCTTATGGAGGTCAGGTGATTGATGGAGTTATAGTTCACATCCATTTCACAGTGGGTTCAGTGGGTCCCTGGCCCCATTCTGTGGTTATTTCCCCAGTTCCAGAATGCATAATTGGAATAGACATATTCAATAAGTGGCAGAATCCCCACATTTGCTTCCTGACTTGTGGAGTGAGGTCTATTATGTTAGGAAATGGTAAGTGGAAGCAACTAGAACTACACCTACCTAGCAACATAGTAAATTAAAGCCAATATTGGATTCCTGAAGAGATTGCAGAGAACAGTGCCACCATCAAGGACTTGAAGGATGTGGGGTGTTGATTCCCACTACATTCCTATACAACTCTACTATTTTGCCTGTGCAGAAAACAAATAGATCTTGGAGGATGACAGCGGTTTATCATAAACTTAACCAGGTGGTAACTCCAATTGCAGCTGCTGTCCCAGATGTGCTATCATTGCTTGAGCAAATCAACAAATTCCCTGGTACCTGGTATGCAGCTATTGATCTGGTAAATGCTTTTTTTCTCAATTGCCATTAGTAAGGACCACCAGAAACAGTTTGCATTCAGCTGGCAAGGCCAGCAGTATACCTTCACTGTCCTACCTCAAGGTTATATTAACTCTCCAGCCCTATGTCATAATATTGTTTGCAGGGAACTTGATCATCTCTCCCTCCCCCAAGACATCACAGTGGTCCATTATATTAATGGTGATATGCTGATTCACCTAGAGAGCAAGTACTATACTTATTGGTAAGGCATTTGCATTAGAGAGGAAGGGAGATGAATTCAAAAAAAAATAAAGGGGCATTCCACCTCAGTGATATTTCTAGGTCTCCAGTGGTGTGGGCTATGTCTAGATATTCCTTCTAAAGTGATGGATAAGCTGTTGCATCTGGCCCCTCCTACAACCAAAAAAACAGGCACAACACTTAATTAGTCTCTCTGGATTTTGATGACAGCATATTCTTCATTTGGTGTACTACTCCGGCCCATTTACCAAGTGACCAGAAAAGCTGCTACTTTTGAGTGGGGACCGGAATGAGAGGAGGCTCTGTGACAGGGTCAGGCTGCTGTGCAAGCTGCACTACCACTTGGGCCATATGATCCAGCAGATCCAATGGTGCTTGAAGTTTCAGTGGCAAATAGAGATGCCATCTGGAGACTTTGGAAGGCCTTTATAGGAAAATCAAAATGTAGACCATTAGGATTTTGGAGCAAAGCCCTGCCATTCTCTGCAGATAACTACTCTCCTTTTGAGAAACGGTTTTTGGCCTGCTACTGGGCCTTAGTAGAGACTGAATGCTTAACCATGGGCCTACAAGTTACCATGAGACCTGAGTTGCCTGTCATGAGGTGGGTATTATCTGACCACTAAACCATAAATTTGGGCATGCAAGCAGCACTCCATCATAAAGTGTAAGTGGTACATACGAGATAGGGCTTAAGCACATATTGAAGGCACAAGTCAGTTACATGAGGAAGTGGCCCAAATGCCCATAGTCATTAGTGCTACCATATTACCTTCTCTTTCCCAGCCCACAGCTCTGGCCTCCTGGGGGGTTTCTTACAATCATTTGAGGAAGAGAAAACTCAGTTCTGCTTTACAGATGGTCCTGCATGATATGCTGGTATCACCCAAAGTGGACAGGTACAGCACTGGAGCCCATTTCAGGAATGTCTCCCTGGAGAACAGTGGTGAGTGCAAATCCTCCCAGTGGGGAAAATTTCGAGCAGTTCCCCTAGTTGTTCATTTTGCTTAGAAGGAGAAACGACTGGAGGTGCATTTTTACACTGTTTCCTGGGCTGTTGCCAATAGGTGGACCAGATGGTCAGGGACTTGGAAAAAAAAATGATTGGAAAATTGGTGACAGAGGTATAGGGAAGAGGTATGTGGATAGACCTTTCTGAGTGGGCAAAAAACATGAAAATATTTGTGTTCCACGTAAAGGCTCACCAGAGGGTGCCTTCAGCAAAAGAAGATTTTAATAAGTGGACAAGTGGATAAGATGACCCGCTCTGGCTAGCACTCAGTCTCTTTCTCCAGAGACTCCTGTCATTGCCCAGTGGGCTCATGAACAAAGTAGCCATGGTGGTAGGAATAGAGATTATGTATGAGCTCAGCAACATGGACTTCCCCTCACCAAGGCTGACTTGGCTACAGTCATTGCTATGTGCCCAATCTGCCAGCAGCAGAGACCCACACTCAGCCCCCAATATGGCACCTTTCCCTGAGGTGATCAGCCTGCTACCTGGTGGCAGGTTGATTACATTGGACTTCTTCCATCACTTAAGGGGCAGTGATTTTTTTCTAGCTGGAATAGACACATAATCTAGATATGGGTTTGCCTTCCTTGCATGCAAAGTTCTTCCAAAACTACCATCTGTGGACTTACTAAATGTCTTATCCACTGCTATGTTATTCCACAAAACATTGCTTCTGATCGAGGGACTCACTTCCCAGCAAATGATGTGTGGGAATGGGAACATGCTCATGGAATTTTTACTTGTCTTACCATGTTCCCCATCATCTGAAAACAGCTGGATTGATAGAACAGTGGACTATCCTTTTGAAGACTCAGTTACAGTGCCAATTAGGTGGCAATACCTTGCAGGGCTGGGACAATGTTCTCCAGGAGGCTGTTTATGTTCTGAACCAGCATCCACTCTATGGTGCTGTTTCACCCATAGCCAGGATTCATGGGTCCTGGAATCAAGGGGTGGAAATGTGGGTGACACCACTTACTATTACCCTTAATGATCCACTAGGGAAATTTTTGCTTCTTGTTCCTGCATCCTTAAATTCTGTTTGTCTCCAGGTCCTAGTTCCAAAAGGAGGAGTGCTTCCACCAGGGAACACAACAGTGATCCTATTAAACTGGATGTTAAGATTGCCACCTGGCTACTTTGGGCTTCTCATGCTTCTGAACCAACAGGCAAAGAAGAGAAATACTGTACTGGCTGGGGTGATTGATCCTGACTATAAAGGGGAAATAGGACTGTATCTACACAATGGAGGTAAAAAAGAGTTTATCTGGAATACATGAGATCCGTTAGGGCATTTCTTAGTCTACAATGCCCTGTGATTAAAGTCAACGGAAAATTGTAAGAGCCCAATCCAAGCAGGACTAAAAGTGGCCCAGAATCTTCTGAAATCAAAGTTTGGGTCACCCCACAAGGAATAAAAAACACAGCTAGCTTGAGTTGTTTGCTGAGGGTAAAGTGAACATGGAATGGGTTTTGGAAGAAGGTGGTATTAAATACAAATTTCAACCACGTTATCAAAGTTACCGACATGAGGACTGTAATTGTCATGAATATTTCTTCCTTGTTTTGTTGTGAGTATTGTGGTAGTGTGAGATTATTTATGAATCCCAAAAAGAGAAGATTACATTTGCAAACTAATCTATTCCTCTGGGTGTGATACCCTTTGATTGTATTAAATTCAAAGGTTTTAAGTTTACTTGATAATATCTCTTTAGGGCTTTTGATTTGACCATATCAGTAGTGTGTAACTCTTCCCTCAAGATTGGGCAATGAAAAATAGATTAAGGTAGACATTATTTTTCTATTGTAGACTTATTTTTATTCTAGCAATGGAAGAACTCTTATAATTAATATAAAGGCCATGGACACCAGAGATTCTGAGGAATGGGAGAGGGAAGAATAGGTGTTAATATGGGAGCATTTTCAGGACATTGGAGTTATCCTGCACAACATTGCACGGACAGATATAGGCCATTGTATATTTTGCTATAACCTACAAAATTGTGCAAGACAGAGTGTAAACTATAATATAAACTGCAATCCATAGTTGGTAATAATGCTTCAATATGTGTTCATCAATTTTAACAAATGTACCACACTAATGAGGGATGTTATTGATGTGGCAAGGTATGGGAGGGGTAGGGAGTAGGGCAAAAGCTTCTTTAAAAATAAATAAACTTAATTCATATAAAAAAAGTATTGGACTGTAAAAAAAGATACATGAGGCACACACTGGCAAAACTGAAGGGATAAATAGACATATCTACAATAATAGTCAAGACTTCAAAACACCACTCAGCATTGGGTAGAACATCTAGACAGAGGATAAATAGAAAGCTTGAACAATATAATAAATGAAGTAGACATAACAGACATTTATAGAGCATTGCATACCAAATCAGGATATACAGTTTCAAGCACTCATGGATCTGTCTCCAGGATAGACTCTGTGTTGTGTCACAAAATAAGGTCTCAATAAATTAAAAAAGATTAAGTTATTCAAAACACTCTCTCAGATCGTAATGGACTGAAGGTGGAAATCAATAAAAGAAAAAGGGAAAATTCAAAAATATATGGAGATTAAACAATGCACTCTTAAATAATCAGTGGGTCAAAGAAGAAATTGCAAGATAATTTAGCCAATATCTTGACAGTCATGAAAATGAGAACACAACATATCAAAACCTATCAGGCACTACAAAGTCAGCACTGAGAAGGAAATTTATAGCCCTCAATTAAAAAAAAATAATATAGTTTATTTTAAATATATATATATATTTAGATTACATAAATGCTACATAAAAAATATGGGGGATTTTCATAGGCTCTGCTCCCTACCCCTCCCACATTTTCCCACATTAACACCATCCTTCATTAGTGTGGTACATTTGTTACAATTAATGAACACATTTCAGAGCACTGCCACTAAGCACAGATTATAGTTTACATTGTAGTTTACACTCTCCCCCTTACAATTTTGTAACTTATGACATGATATATAATGGCCTTTATCTGTCATTGCAATGTCATTCAGGACAATTCCCAAGGCCTGAAAATGCCCCCATATTACACCTATTTTTCTCCTTTCCTTCCCCTCAGAACCTCCAGTTGCCACTGTCTCTACATCAATAATAACAGTTCTTTTATTGCTGGAATCACAATAAGTCTCTAGTAGAATAACAGTAAGTTTACTCTAGTCCATCATTCATTCCCCAATCCTGAGGATTCTGGGATGGTGATGCTCACTCCACCTCTAATTAAGAGGGGGCTTAGATACCATGGGGCAAATGGATGGGACTATCTTGCTTGCAGTTGTAGACTCTATTCCTTGGGGTGGTTGTTGTCCATCATCATCTCCTTGTTAGTCTTGGGTGAATCCAATGAATTGGAGAGTAGGTGTTGCAATGCTGTTGAGATTCAGCTGGCACATGGAAAACCCAAAGATTTAAGTCTCTTGGATATACACCTGTCCACTCTAGTAATAACTATAGGTTCAGCTTTTGGGGCAGAAGAGCCATGTGTAGGGAAACTGCAACTGAGCCCAATTCTGTCACACTGGGAGCATAAATCCCAAAGTAAGGCCCACTGGCAGGGCTCCAAACTCCTGAACTGTCTGCCCTGACTATAGTGTCTGGATGTCTCCTGAGCCCTCAGGAGCCCTGCTATTTGAGGCAATATTTATTTTGGCAGTGTATGTGATCATGCTGAGAATGTATATAAGCATTACCTCTGGAATGACCTTCTGACTCACTTTGGAGTCTCTTGGCCATATAAACTCATTTGTCTTTACCCTTTCCCCCTTTTGGTAAAGGTCTTTTCTCAGTTGCATTGCTAGTTGGTTCTTGGTAGTTATAGGCCTGAATTTTTGTTACATTAAGAAAAAAGAATTGCTAAAAGCAAAGAAATAACTGTATACTTGGAGGGAACAAATGATATTGAGAATAGAAAAACAATGCAGAATCAACAAAACCAGAAGTTTGTTCCTCAGGAAAACCAACAAAATCAGCAAACCCTTAGCTAGACTGACAAAGAAAAAAGAGAAGATGCAAATAAACAAAATCATAAATGAGAAGGGTGGCATTACCAGTGGCTGGACAAAAATATGAGACATCAGAAGAAGACACTATGAACAACTGTATGCCAAAGAGCTTGACAACATAGATGAGAGGGACAAATTCCTAGAAACACAGGAACATCCTACACTGACTTTAGAAGAAATGGAAGACCTGAACAAACAAATCACAACTGAAGAGATTGAAACATTCATCAAAAACCTGCCAACGATTAAAAGCCTAAGGCAAGCTTGGCTTCAGAGGTGAATTCTACCAATTATTCAAAGACAATCTAATATCAATCTTGCTTCATCAAGCTTTTCCAAAAAATTGAACAGAAAGAACACTACCAAACTCATTCAATGAAACCAACATTGCCCGAATACCAAAACCAGATAAAGATACTACCAAAAAAGAAAAATATAGACCAATATCTCTAATGAATATAGATGCCAAATCCTCCATAAAATACTTGCAGACCAAATCCGAAAGCAAACTAAAAGAATTATACACCACAATCAAGTGGTTTTTATCCCAGCTATGCTAGGTTTTCTCAACACAAGTAAAGTAATTAGTGTAATAAACCGCTTTAATAAATTTAAGAAGAAAAATCACATGATCTTTTCCATTTATGCAGGAAAGGTATTTGACAGAATACAGCATCTTTTCTTGTTAAAAATACCCCAAAAGATAGGAATAGAAGCAAGCTTTCTCAATATGATAAAGTGCATGTATGAAAAGCCTTCAGCTTGCATTGTACTCAATGGTGAAATATTGAAAGCTTTCCTGCTGAGATCAGGAACAAGACAAGGATGCCCAGTGCCACTGACAATACTGTGTCTTGCCCAGTACTGATGTTATTCAATACTGTGCCAGAAATTCTTACTAGGGCAATTAGGCTAGATAAAGAAATAAAAGGAACCCAAATATGAAAGGAGTCTTAGTAAAACTTTATTCACTGATAATATACTATATTGAGAAAATCCTGAAAAATCCACAACAAAGCTACTAAAACTAATAGGTGAGTTCAGTAAAGTAGTGGGATACAAGACTAATACACAAAATCAGTCGCTTTTCTATACATTATTTGATAAGCAGTCTGAGGAGGAAATAAAAAAAATTTCCATTTATATTAGTGACTAAAAGAATAAAATATTTAGGAATAAACTTAACTGAGGATGTAAAGGACTTGTATTCAGAAAACTACAAAACATTGGTAAAGAAACCAAAGAAGAACTAAATAAATGGAAGGACATACCATGTTCATGGATTGGAAGACTAAAATATCATTAATATGTCAGTTCTACCTAGATTCAATGCAATCCCAACAAAAATTGTGGCAGCCCTTTCAAAAGAAAAGGAAAAGTCAAGTATCAAATTTATTTGGAAGGATGAGGGGCCCAAATGGCCAAAAACATCTTAAAGAATAATGAATTTGGATGTTACTCACCTCCTCATATTACTTACAGCATAGTATGGACATAAAGATAGATGACCAATAGAATTGAACTCAGAGTTCAGTAACAGACCTTCACATCTATGGTCAAGTGATTTTTGACAAACTTGTTAAACCCACACAGGTGTGCCAAACCAATCTTTTCAACAAATGGTGCTGGGAGAACAGGATAACCATATTCAAAGGTTATATAAAAAGTCACACAAAATGGGGCACAGGCCTAAATGTAAAAGCTACAACCATAAACCTCCTAAAAGAAAACGTAGGGTAACATCTTCAAGATCTTGTGGTGGGTGGTGGTTTCCTAAACCTTACACCCAAAGCATGAGCAATGAAAGAAAAAATAGATCAATGGGGCCTCCTCAAAATTAAATAATTTTGCACATCAAAAAACATTTTCAAGAAGGTGAAAAGGCAGCTTATTAATTGGAGAAAATATTTGAAAACCACATATCAGATAAGGGACTGATTTACATGTTATTTAAAGAGCTCGTACAACTAAACAATAAAAAAGACAAGTAATCCAATTAAAAAAAAGGGCTAAAGTTTGAGTAGACATTTTTCCAAGGAGGAAATAAAAATGGTCAAAATCATTTGAAAAGAAATATTTTCAACATCACTATCTACAAGGGAAATACAGATCAAATTTACAATGAGATACTATTTCTCACCTTATAGATGTTATAGTTTTATCACTGCTAAGGGTCAACAATAGGGAGGTATAAGGGGGTATGGGGCTTTTCTGTTTGGAGTAATGAAAACATTAAAAAATTGACTGAGGTGATAGTGCAACTCTATGATGATACTGAAAACATTGAGTGTACAATTTGGATGTATTGTCCATAGCATGGGACTGTATAATACAGTGAAATGTGGTAGAAGATGGACTGCAGTTAATAGTACAAATATGAGAATGTTCTCTCATAAACTATAACAAATGTGCAATACTAATACATGGTGTTAATAACAGGGTGTTTTATGGGGAAAATACACCAAATGTAATTTATGGATTGTAGTTAGCATAGTATTTCAATGATGTTCTTTCATAATTTGTAACAAAAGTTCCACAACAATGCAAAGTGTTGGTGGTAGGGAATGATGTATGGGAATCCAGTGTGTTATTCATGATTGTTTTATAAACTAACAACATATATAATAAAAAAAGACTTACAAAGGCTAAATAGCAAAATGGTAGAATAAAGACCTATATTATCAGTAAAGTGTCTTTAAATGTAAATGGATTAAACTCTCCAGTCAAAAGTCAGATGTTTGCACGATAGATACAAAACCATGACCAACTATATGCTGCCTGCAAGAGACTCATTATAAAGTCAAAGACACAAGTAAGCTGATGGTGAAAGAATGGAAAAAATATACCATGCAAGATGTAACCAAAGAAGAGCTGGGGTGGCTGTACTAATATATTAATACCAGGTAAATTAGACTTTAAGTAAAAAACAGTTATGAGAGACAAGGGTGGTCATTATATACTGATAAAGGGGATAATTCCATAAGAAGATGTAACAATTATAAATATATATGCACCTTAGAGCAAAGACCAAAAATATATCAGTGAGGTCATGTAATATTTGTCCTTCAATGACTGGCTTGCTTCACTCAACAGAGGTCCTCAAGATTCATCCATGTTATTCCGTGTGTTAGTACTGTATTTCTTCTTACAGCTGAGTAATATTCCATTGTATGTATAACACATTTTGTTTATCCATTCATCTGTTGATGGGTATTTGGATTGATTCCAACTTTTGGCAATAATGAATAATGTCGCTATTAACATTAGTGTGCATATATCTGTTTGTGTCATTGTTTTCGATTCTTCTGGGTATATACCCAGCAGTGGAATTGCTGGCTCATTGGTGTGGGGTGTTAGTGATGGGGATACATGGGAGGAAGTTCACCTGAGTGAACCTGAGTATACATATAAGGCATATAAATGTGTTTAAATGTTCATGGGGCATTGCCACAGTGGGTGAAGATTCTCACTATAACCAAAAGAATATCAAATTCACATCCTGGGGAGCTCTGCCACATTCTCTAATGGAACAGTAATAATCCCCCAAATACAAGGGCAATGACTAGTGAAGGAGGATGGTCCATTGATAGGCCCTAGATATTGATGATGATGCTTATGAGCCTTTGCTCTTGAAATTGAAACTTAGCTTAGTCTTGTAGGGTGCCTAAGAATTACCTACTGGGAGCCTCCTCATTGCTCAAATGTGGCCTCTTTCTAAGCCAAACTCAGCATATTAATGCAATAACTTTCCCCCAACATGGGGCATGACTCCTGGGGATTAGCCTTCCTGGCACCGAGGGATTGCTACCAAGTACCAACAACCAATGTAATTGGAAAAGAAAAAAAAGACCTTGACCAAAAAGGGGAAAATGTAAAGACAAATGAGTTTACATGGCTAAGAGACTTCGAAGTGAGTTGGGAAGTCATTACAGAGATAACGCTTATGCACATCTTAGCAGGATCTCATTGACAGCCAAAGTAGATACTACCCCAATAGTGGGGCTCCTGAGGGCTCTGGAAACATCCAGACACTATAGTCAGGGCAGATAATTTAGGAGTTTGGTCCCTTGCCAGAGGGCCCTACTTTGGAATTTATGCTCCCCAGTGTGACAGAGTTGGACTCAGTTGTGGTTTTCCTACACATGGCTGTTCTGTCATTCTATTTGATCTTATAATTAGTACTAAAGTTGGTAGTTGTATGTCCAAGAGACTTAAATCTTTGGACTGTCCCTGTTTCAGCTGGACTCTGAATCTCAATGGAGTTGCAACAACTACTCTCCAGGCCGTTGGACTCACCCAGGACAACTAACAAGGAAGAGATGATGGATAACCAACATACAAAGGAACCAAGAGTGTCTAAAACTCCAAGCAAGAGAGTCCCCTCCACTGGCCATATGGGATCGAAGACCCCCTCCATTAAAGGTGGAGTGGACATCACCATCCCAGAATCCTCAGGACTGGGGAATGAACTATGGATTAAAGTAGACTTACTAGTATTCTACTATAGACTTATTGTGACTAGCAATGGAAGTATTATTATTGATGTGGAGGCAGAGGTCACTGGAGGTTCTGAGGGTAGAGAGAGGGAAAAGTAGGTGTAACACGGGGACTTTTTTGGAACTTGGGAATCGTCCTGAATGACATTGCAACAACAGATACAGGCCATTATATATCTTGCCGTAACCTACAGAATTGAGTGGGAGAGAGTGTAAACTACAATGTAAACTATAATCCAGGTTTAGTGGCAGTGCTCCAAAATGCATCTATCAATTGCAATGAATGTAGCATACTAATGAAAGATGTTGCTAATGTGGGAAAATATGGGAGGTATGAAGAGCAGGGCATATGGGAATCCCCTATATATTCTCTGTAACATTTAGGTAATCTAAGTAGCTTTTAAAAAATGGAAAAAAAAAAAAAAAAGAAAGAAAGAAATATATGAAGGAAATATTGACAGATTTAAATGAAGAAATTTACATATCTACATTAATAGAAGGAGACTTTAACAGACCACTCTCAATATGGATAGAACATCTAGTCAGAATATCAATAAGGCAGTAAAATAATTGAATTATACACCAAACCAACTAGACCTAACAGACGTATGTATGGCACTGCAATGAACAAAAACAGAATACATATTTTTCTTGACTGTACATTCTGCAGGGTAGACCATATGTTGGGGTGTAAAACAAGTGTAATTAAATTTAAAAATATTGAAATCATACAATGTATAGTCTTCTAAAACAACAGAATGAAGCTAGAAATCAATAACAGAGGGAAAAAGGGAAAATTCACAAATATATGGAAATTAAATAACATACTCTCAAACAACCAATGAGTTAAACAGGAAATCAAAAGTGAAATTAGGAAATATCTTGAGAAAAATGAAAACGTAAATACAACATATGAACATGGGATGCAATGAAGGCACCACTGAAAGGGAAATTTAAAGTTGTAAATGCTTACGTTAAAAAAAAGAAGAAAGACTTCAATTCAGAGACCTAACTTCAAAATTGGAAGAACTAGAAAAAGAAGAGCTAACTAAACCCAATGCAAACAGAAGGAATAAATAAGAATGATTAGAAGGGAGATAAATGAAATAGATAACAAAAAATCAGAAAAAAAGAATAAAAAAACCATAAGCTGGTTCTTTGAAAACATCAACAAAATCTGCAAACCTTTAGCAAGACTGACGAAGGAAAAAAAATAGGATACAAATAAGAAAATCAGAAAAGTGGTCATTACTACAGACTCTGTTGAAATAATAGAACTATAATTGGATACAATAAACAACTATATGCAAATAAATTAAATATCGTGGATGAAATGGACAAATTCTTAGAAACACAATGTACTTATATTGGCTCAAGATGGAATAGAATGTAACTAAAATAAATATGTAGGAATAAATATAACCAAGGATGCAAACAATTTGTTTACAGAAAACCACAAAACATTCCTAAAAGAAGTTAAAGAAAACTCAAATAAGTGGAAGGATATTCTGTGTTCATGGATTGGAAGATTATTATCATTAAGATGTCAATACTACCCAAAGTGATTTATAGATTCAATGCAGCCTCAATCAAAATTCCAACAACCTTCTTTGCAGAAATGGAAAATCCAATCATCAAATTTATATTGAAGGGTAAAGGGGACCTGAAAGCCATCTTGAAAAAGAAGAATAAAGTTGGAGGACTCACACTTCCCGATCTTAAAACTTATTAAAAAGCTTCTTCAAAAATGAAGCCATTAAAATAGCCAAATACAATTAATGGGAAAATGAAATGATAAGTTTAAGTATAAGAAATAAAATTTTAAAAACTAAAAATAAAATTAGGTTTGGGATATTAAAAAATAATAAAAATATCTGGTGTCCTGTCTGTACAGTGGTATTTTCTTCCATTTATTCCTGTGTCTTACTATTTTTCATTTTATTTTCAAAGAAGTTTTAGGTCACAGTAAAGTCACACACAGAATACAGGGGACTCTCACATACCCAACATCCTCCCCTTTTCCTCCTTCCCTTATTAATACCTTTCAATATGTGGATGGTACCTTTGTTATACCTGATATACAAATAGTGAAACATAGCTACTAAATATGGTCAATAACCATCCATGCTCTCAAGAAACTCCAGCCTCTCTATTTGTGAACAAACTGGTCCTCCCAAGGATGGGAGTCCAACTATTTCCTGCTCATTATGTTGGTCTCCACCCACTGATACAACACATTATGACAAATGATCATTCACACACTCCCTAGAAGCCTGCTGCAGGTGTGCCCTGTCCTATATGCCCACCCCCCCATCCAACACCCTAAACCAGAAACCCTTTCTTGTCATATTGCCATAAGAGTATTCCCAACTTTGTACTTTCAAACACAGTGATGGGGGACACATGGGAGGAAGTTCACCTGGGCATACATATAAGGTACATAAAAATGTTCAAATGTTCACAGGGCATTGTCACAGTGGGTGGAGGCTCACACAATGACTGAGAGTATATTGAATTCCCATTCTGGAGAGCTCTGCCACGTTCTCTAATGGAGAAGCAATTGTCCCCCAAGTATACGGGCAATGACTGGTGAAGGAGGATGATCCACTGATGGAACCTTGATATTGACAACTATGCTTATGACCTCTGCTCTTGCAATTCAAACCTATCTTAGTGTTGCGGGGTGTCTAAGAGTTACCTCCTGAGATCCTCCTTGTTGCTCAATGTGGCCTCTCTCTAAGCAATTTTTAATAACAGCCATTCTAATGGGTGGGGTTGTGGACAAACAGGAACACTCATTCACTGATAGTGGCAATGTAAAATGGTGCAGTTGCTGTAGAAGACAATTTGGATGGTTCCTCAGAAAGCTGACTATAGACATTCCATATGACCTGGCAATCATACTACTAGGGATATATCACAAAGAATTGAAAGCAGGGGCTTGAATAGATATCTCCACAATAATGTTCATAGCAGCAGCATTCAGTTTCCAAAAGATGGAAGCAACCCAAGTATCCATCAACTGGTGAATAGATAAGTAAAATGTGGTATATGCATGAAATAGAATGGAAGGAAATGAATAGAATAGAAGGAAAAGAATAGAAGGAAATGAAGTCCTGATACATGTGATAACATGATGAACCTTGAAGACATCATGTTGTGTGAAATCCAGACAAAAAAGAACAAAAATGTATAGCTTGTTATACCTGAAATAGGAAAGAAGAAAGGCATTCACTAATATTTCATCTCATGAAATTATATAATGAACAGTAAAATAAACTGAACCAACATTTGTAAGAATGAAACAGTAAAGAAATCAAGGAAAATAATATATGATGCAGTAGCTCAACATGTCTAAAAGGTGATTCTCTATAAAGAATATAAGATGACAAAATTTTAATGAGATCAGTCAGAACAAAATGGAGAAAGCAAAGATAACCAATAATAGAAATGGAAAAGTGATATTACTTTGATGCCATGGGCATTAAAACACTCATCAGAACCCCAAAGTATAAATTATTGTGTCCAGCAAAAGATATGCTCAAGACTATTTGGTGAAGCTTTATTTCTATTAAAAAACACTAAAAACAACTCAAATGTCTATCAACAGTAAAAATGGTAGTTAAATTTTGGTATCCTCATAAAATAGAATTATACAGAAATTTTCTTATAAAACGCAACAGCTACATACAACTATATGGATCATTTTCCCAGACATAATACTAAGTGAAATCCAGGCACAAAAAAATACATTTCTAATGATTACATTCATATAAAATTCAAACTTAGTCAAAACTAATCTATAAAGATCAAGTTCAGAATTGTGACTACCTTTGGGAGGTACCAACTCAGAAGGGTCATGAATAAACCTGTTGGGATGCTAGATTTTTTTCTTTATCTTGATCTGGGTGGTAATTCTACTTCTAGTAAAAAGTCACAATTTGTACACTTAAGATTTGTGACTTTATATAATTTATAACTTAAAAGACAGTAGGAAAACATCATGAACAAATTTATGCCAATAAATTTGAAAAATATATGTTCCTAGAAAATATGTAAGTGCCTAGAAAAATATAATTTACCAAAACTGACTCAAGAAGAAATTCAAAACCTGAGTTACCATGTACCTACTAGATAATTGCAGTAAAGGTCAATCACACCACACAAACGTATGAACACACACACACCCCCCTACAGATTCAAGTGGTATTGGTAAGTTTTATCAAACATCTGCAATAACATAATGATAAAGAGCTAAATGAAGCGAAGGGAGAAAGAGAGGAGTTAACAAAATGGAGACAGGCTGACAACAAGATGAAAATTCAGTAAAAATCACTGGTGTTAAATGACTAAGTGGCATAATGAATTTTTTTTCCATTGATTTTTTTTTTTCTAAAATTTTTCAGTAATGCATACTATTTTATGAATAGATTTTTAAATTGTGCTAAGAGTGGGGAAATGAATTTCAGAGGAGAAATGTTCACATATAATATGGTGTATTTCAGAATGATACCTATAAATGTGTTGTAGTTTCTTGGCCACAAAAGCAAATACCATGCAATTTGTTTACTTAAAACATAGGAATTTATTGGCCTGCAGATTTGAGGCTGGGAGAAGTTAAAAAATCAAGACGCTATCAAGGCAATGCTTTGCCTAAAACACTGTGGCATTCTTGGTCCTTGGCTTTTTTTATCACATGGCAGTGCATATGGCACCCTCTCCTTTCTTTTCAGGTTCCATTAATGATCAGCTTCTGGCTGTTCCCTCTAATTTCCTTTCTCTGTGGCCTTCCCTATAAGGCCTTCAGTAATAGGATTAAGACCCATCCTGTGTCAGTTGGGCCACTTGCTAACTGAAGTACCCTCATCAAAAGATCCTATTTTCAAAAGTTCACACCCACAGGAATGGATTTAGTTTAAGAACATGTTTTTCTGAGGTACATAGCTGAAAACCACTATTAACTGTTAAAAAGGCATCCACAAATTCAAGGACTTCATAACAGTAAAGCAGCTTGAAGAGGGCTCTGATTTGCTATGATCTATAGCACTGGGAAAGAAATTCATTTACTTAAAATCTATAGTGGTCAAGAACAACCAATACATCTTGGTGATACCACATTTTGCCTTTTAGTTTCTTAAAATAAATGCTGGTCTTGTGTGAATAGCACGCTTGAAGGAAAGGTGAGGGTCCACCATAGATGGGAAACAGAGTAAAGGATTAAATCATTCATTATCTCATTTTAGTGATTTATAAATTAGTTTTCACTAATTTGTAAGTTCCATATGGGCAGAGAACATGTCAATCACATGTATCTCCACCCTTAGAGACATATTATTGTAATACAAGCTTGATATTTCTGTGTTACATTTGCTTAAGTCCATAAAAATTAGAAAACTCCAATTGAAACATTTATATTGTTGTCATGTCTAAAAATGACTATGAAATTCCATGTTATGTGGTTATTTTACACTTATTTTAATGTATTGGGAATTCAGAATATATAATGCTAATTCTGAAATCTTATATCCATACAGTTTGTTGGATATTTCAGTCATTGGAATCTTACAATGGTCTCTTCTAACAGGTCCTAGAAGGCCTTACAGAGTCCTGACAGATTGTTCTGTGTTGCATTAGCTTTGTGGGACTGTATAGTTTTTTAATAGTTCTTTTGAAGGTAAATCTATGTAATGTTTTGGCACTAATTAGTTCTATCACTGTTCAGCACAGTTGAGCTCTGGAGATTGCTGTAGGTAGGTTTGACAGTTAAGCTAAGTAGATGGACTTTCTTTAAATGTGTGTTTTAAAAGTGAGTAATATGATCCCTAATTCTAAAACAACACAGTCATGGAATTTAATCAAATTGGATGTGAAATGGGAGAGCTGTTGATTAATGCATAATTCAATGGTAATGGCTTGGGATATTGGTTTTTTGATGAACTTTTTTATGTGCTAAGTGCCAAAAATAGTGATGCTAGATGTGATACATGTGTTTGTAGTTTTATCACCTAGGCATTTGCCTTCATATTTTAATATTTCTTCCTTTCCAATGGTAATTTTCTATTTTATTTTTCCTTGTATGTGGGTTCCAAAAAAGGTGTAAATTCCTTGACATATTTGAGTTAACTCCAACTCTCTCTTCTTATTTTATCACTGAGATCCTTAAGCATTATTCCAGTGACCCATGCAGTTGGCTCATAATGGAGCAACTTGGAGGAGAAAAAGAGTTTATTATTCTTAGGAGGCTCTGTGAGAAATAGATTTATGCAAAGAAAAGGTGACTATATTCTGGTCTGGTATATTCTGATAAATCCATTAATTCTTCTCTCAGTTGACTAAGTCTTTAGGAAATAACATACTTCTCCCTGAATCACCACTGTCCCCTACTCCTTTACCTTCACAACTTCTAGTAAAAAAGGAAGAAATTTAGAAAGCCTAGTTGATATGGGTGTGCTTCCAGGTTGCTGTGTCCTCAGAGGAATCAATCTTTGGTGATAATCTCTCTCTCTCACCTTTTACATAATTCTCCAAAGACAGGAAGGAGGAACCTACTTTTGCTTCAAATTCTCTTCCCCCTCACATAAATTTTCCTTTCCCTGATGCAAACATTTAAAATTTTTTTTTGCTAAGCTTTAATGGAAAAATAGGGCATTTTAAAATTGGTAATAAATGACTCTGGGATTTTTAATTATCTTTTTATTTATTTATCTATTGGAAATATTGTAGGTTTAGAGAAGAATCATGCTTTAGAGAAGAAAATGCAGTTCCCATAAACCTCCTTGTGAAAAGTTGTCCCTATCATAAACATTTTGCATTTGTGTGCTACCTTTGTTAACAATTGATGATATATTACTATAATTATATTATTTACTACAGTCCATAGTTTACATTAGGCTTCATAGTTTGTGTTGTAGAGTCCCATGTTGTTGTTGTTTTTATTTTTATTCTGGTAATATGTACAAGCTAAAGTTTCCCCTTTTACCATATTCAAATATATAATTCAGCACTGTTAATTAAGCTCACAAAATATCTATGGATAGGAAAATTAAAAATGGATTCAAGAAGAAGCTCTAGTGCATTGATCAGTCATACTCATTGACTACTCATTTGGCCTTGAATTTGTGATTTAAAATGTCTCACATCTGTCCCTGACATAATAGTACACTGGATGCAAATTGTTAAAGGCATTCTTTTTTTCTGTCATTTTATTTGCCTCAATAAAGTTCATTGAATAGTGAATATTCACAGTTATTTCAACTATATAGATGTGGGACCCCTAGCCCTTCCAAATACATTTCATAATTAGCTTTACCAATTCATTAAAAATGCTGTTGTAATTTTTATTGGGACTGCATGAAATCTGTAAATCAGTTTGTGCAGGACAGACATCATAATGCTGTTGACTCTTCCAATCCATGGACATGGAATATTCTTCCATTTATTTAGGTCTTCTTTGATTTCCTTTAACATGTTGTATATTGTATAGTTTTCAGTGTACAAGTCCTTTACATCTTTATTTAAGTTTATTACTATATATTTGATTCTTTTAGAATGTATTGTAAATGCATTTTTTCTTGATTTCCTCCTCAGATGTCTCATAAATGGTGTAAAGAAATGCTACTGATTATTTTGCATTGATATTATAACCTGCCACTTTACCGAACTCGTTTATCAGCTCTAGAAGCTTTGCTGTAGATTTTTCAGGGCTTTCAATGTATAGGACCCTATCATCTGCAAATAGTGAAATTTTTACTTCTTCCTTTCCAATTTGAATACATTTCATATCTTTTTCTTGCCTAAATGCTTGAGCAAGTATTTTTTTTTTTTTTTTACCGGGAGGTCCCAGGGATCGAACCTGGGTCCCTCCATATGGGAGACGGACGCCCAACCATTTGAGCTACATCCATCCCCTGAGCAAGTACTTTTTAACACAATGTTAAATAAGAGCAATGAAAATGAGCTTCCTGGTCTTGCTCCAGATTTTAGTGGAAAAGCCTTTAGCATTTCACCATTGAATATGATGTTAGCTGGGGGTTTTTCATATATACCTTTACCATGTTGAAGACATTTCCTTCTATTCCTATTTTAAAGTGTTTTTTTTTTTAATCAAGAAAGGATTCTGTATTTTGTCAAATGCTTTTTCTGCATCAATAGAGATAATCATATGATTTTTCTCTGTCAGTCTTTTAATACGTATTACATTTATTGATTTTCTCATGTTGAACCATCCTTGCATACCAGAGATGAACCCCACTTGATCATGGTGTGTTATTCATTTGATGTGTTGTTGAATACAAGTAGTGCATATTTTGTTGAGGATTTTATCATCCAGGGTCATTAGAGAGATTGGTCTGTAGTTATCTTTTCTTGTGGTGTCTTTATGTGGCTTTGGTACTAGGGTGAATTAGGCAATGTTCCCTCCACTTTTATTTTTTTGAAGAGTTAAGTAGGGATGGTGTTAGTTTTTTCTGGAATGATTGGTAGAATTCACCTGTGAAGCCATCTGGTCCTGGGCTCTTCTTAGTTGGGAGGTTTTTGATGACTAATTCAATCTCATTACTTGTGATTGAACTAGTGAGTTCATCAAATTCCTCTTTTATCAATGTAAGCTGCTTGTGTGTTTTAGAAATTTGTCCATTTCATCTAACTTATCCATCTTGTTGTCATATCATTTTTGAAAGTATCCTCTTACGATATTCTTTATTTCTGTGGGATCAGTGGTGATATCCCCTCCCTCGTTTTCTATGTATTTGCATCTTCTCTCTTTTTTACTTTGTTAGTCTAGCTAAGTGTTTGTTTATTTTATTAATCTTTTCAAAGAACCAGCTTTTGGTTTTGTTACAAATTTTCTAGTGTTTTTTTTTTTTAATTCTCAATTTCATTTAGCTCTATAATGTATTATTCAAGGTCTCTGTTTCTTTATTGACCCTCTGTTGAGATGCTCTTTCTAGTGGTGATAAAGGTATATTAAAGTGCCTCAGTATAATTGATCCACTGATTATTTAAGAGTGTGTTGTTTAATCTCCATATATTTGTGAATTTTCCCTTTTTCTGCCTCTTGTTGATTACCAACATTATTCCATTATGATCAGAGAAAGTGCTCTGTGAGATCTGCTTTGTGACCCAACATATGATCTATTCTAGAGAAAGATCCATAAGCACTGAAAAGGATATGTATCCTGCAGTTTTGGGGGTGCAATGTTCTCTATATGTCTATTAGGTTTAGTCCATTTAACATATTATTCAAGCTCTTTGTTTCTTTATTGATCTTCTGCCCAGATGTTCTATCCAATGTTAAGAGTGGTGTTTTGAAGTCTACAAATATTATTGTAGAGAGATCTATTTTTCGCTTGTTTTGCCAATGTTTGCCTCATGTACCTTGGAGAATCCTGGTTAGGTGCATATACATTTATGATTGTTATTTCTTCCTGGTGAATTGCCCATTTATTAATATATAATGTAATTCCTTGTGTCTAATAACAGTTTTGCTTTTAATGTCTATTTCATGTGATGTAAGTATACCTAGTTCAGATTTTTTGTTTTTTGGTTACTGCATGTGTGGAATATCTTTTCCCAGCCTTTCTCTTTCAATCTATTGGTATCTTTATTAGTCAGCCATAGGAGTGCTGATGGAAAATACCACAAATCTGTTGACTTTTGTAAAGGGCATTTATTTAGGGTAAAAGTTTACAGTTACAAGGTCCTAAAGAGTACACCTCAAGGTTACTTACTCACCCAAAATCAGTTACCATGTGTTGAAGCAAGATGGCAGGTGATATATGTGAGGGTTCAGCCTTCCTCTTTCCTCTTAAGGCTCCATGGGCCCAGCTTCTTCTGATCTCAGTTGTGGTCTGGCGTAGGGCTCAGTTGCTCTGTCTTCTTCAATTTCAAATTATCAGGCAAATGGTTCATTTCTCTCTGGGGCCGCAGGATCATGCTGGCCAAAATTGCCTGCTGCTGCCCAGAATGGCTGAGGAAACACAGCTCCCCTCTTATCTTACTTGGGGGCGGGGATGGAGCTATAGATATCTGACTATGTAGTCTGTGAAGGCTGAAAGCACCTGCAGTTTCCAGAGAGGCTGAAGAAACACAGTTCTCCTCCTATCCTACTGGGAAGCAGGGATAAACCTACAGGTATCCCACTATTCAGTCTGTGCTGGCCAAATGTGCCCGCAGTTACCGGGAGAGGCTGTGCAGATCCTGCCAGCTTCTCCCTGCCAGAGGTAGGGCTGGAGCTTAGGCTAAGGCTGTAGTCCGATCTGGGTGGAAAGGATCCAGTCCCTACCATCACCGTGATTTTCAATAGCCCTGCTTCCCCTCATGCCGGGGGCAGAGTTAAAATGGTGACCACTGGCCTCTTTCTGACTTGGACAGGTTTAAAGTTTGGCTGTTCTTAGAATTATGCTTTAGCCAGCTGAATTTACTAATCAGTACTGAAGTTGATGCACAACTATCTCTTCCTTCATGATTTTGGGGGACAAAGCTCTCAATTACAGCCACAGAATAGCTCCCAAGGCAGCTTGTGCTGCCAGTGGAGGATGGGCACTGGCCTCAGTGGCATGGAGTGCTCTACTCATGAATCATCTGCTCTGCAGATGGGCAATCTCCTCCTTCCATTCTTTCAAGGATGTTGCAGGATGCTTTTCTAGTCTCCCGGGGTCCCCAAACAATTGCTTTAGATAGCTCTGGGTGATTACTAACTGTCCCATAGTGTAGCTGTTGGGCAATTTGATGTAATTATGAATTCCAAAAACATAATTTGATCATGCTTGTAAACTGGTCTGCTAATCTGGGCATGATTAAGTTATGATTAGGGTATTAACTGGGCCACATCAGTAGGGCGTTGAGCCCCATCCCTTGATGGGTGGGGGAATTAAATATAAAAGGCAAGGCAAAAGACAGAGAGAGCAGTTTTTGATACTGGAGTTCTGGTGAGGAAGGAAAGAAGGGCCCGGGATAGAGATGAGCCATTTGCCTGAGAGTTCACAGCTGGTCTTGTGGAGAGAAGCAAAGCCTAGAGAGCCTCATAGTCTACAGCTGACCTTGTGGAGGAAACAGAGGCACTGAGCCTGGAGAGAAATGCAGCCCTGGGAAGAGAGGAACCCAAGAAGCCTGAACCCTGGAAATGTCAGCAGCTGTCTTGCTCCAACACGTGGCAATGGACTTTGGTGAGGGAAGAAACTTATGCTCTATGGTCTGCTAACTGTGGATTTCTACCCCCAAAAAATACCCTTTATAAAAACCAACCCATTTCTGGTATTTTGCATCAGCACCCCTTTGGCTGACTAATACAGAATTTGGTACTGAGGAGTGGGGAAGTGTTTTTGCAATTACCAAAATGTTGGAACGGTTTTATAAATGAGTAAGGGGTATTTTCTGGAGGAATTGTGTAATGCTCAATGGAAAAGGCCTAGATTGCTTTGAAGAAATTGTTGATAGCAATATGGACACCAAAGAGACTTTCTATGATGCCTTAGAAGTAAATGATGAAACTATTATTGGAAACTGGAGGAAAGGAGATCCATGTTTTAAAGTTGCAGAGAACTTAGCAAGATTAACTCCTGGTGTTAAATATGGAAGACAGAATTTGAATTTAGCTGAAGAACTTTCCAAGGTAAACTCAGAGAATGTGGCTTGGCTTATCCTTGCAGCTTATAGCAAAATACTAGATGAGTGAAATACACTAAGGACTGAACTTTTGGGCACAAAGAAAACAGAAACTGATTCCAGAACTTCCAAGTTTCTGGAAACCAAATTCCCAGATGAAAGTGCCCCATTTTAAGACTTAGCTAAACCTGGAACTTGTAAATCAGGACTGAAAATGCAGTTATCTCGGAAAGACTTGTGGAAAGACTTACTGTCTGTTGGCTTGGACCCCTGTTTCTTGCCTGCTAAACCAACAAGGTTTTTGAGATCACTGTATGGACAAAGCCACTGTTTCCTTGGACTAAAAAGGACATAGAAAGGAGAGATGTAAGAGGAAACAACTTTAAGAGGAAAACCATAGAAGCTGAGATCTGGAATTAAGACATCACCTTGTGCCAAGAGAGGAACCCCACCCATGTGTATAGAGGGTGAGTTTGTCCCAGCAGTTGAAGAGGGTGGATGTTCCTACCAGATGTTCAGGAAGAGTTTTGCTGCCCTAGGGTACAGGGAGGATGGAGCACATTCCTCAAAGATTAGGGCAGTTAAGGTCAGCACCCCATAGGTCTGAGAGGGGTGCTCCTGTCCCCCATGGATTAGTGAAGGCCAGGTGGTCAGCCCATTTCTCTGAGAGGGTTGAACCTGTATGCCAGAAGTTAGGGGGAATGTTGTCTTCACCTCATTGTGCTAGGGGGGCTAAGACTCTAACCCAAAGATTGGGTAAGGTGTGGCAATCACTCCAACACTCTTGGAGGGTGAGGTCTGGAGCTTGGTCAACACCCAGATGTTTGATGAGGGTGGAACCAAGAAAATGGCCATTGGGCAAGCCTGTGGAAAGGGTGGGTTCCCATGTGGCCTCAAGGAGAAGAAACCATCATCTTAAGAATGACTCTCAGACTTTGAAATCGAATGGAGGTTGCCCTGCTGGTTAACTGAACTCTAGAGGACCCATGACTCATGTTTAACAGCCCAATTTCTCCTTATGATAATGAAAATGTTTGTCCTTTGTCTTTCCATTTGTGAATTGGAAGCAGTTTAATGGTTTTGTATATTTCAGAGATTATAGCAGACAGGACTTTGCCCCAAGACAAATTGTATTTCTTTAAACTCCCTACGATATGATTTTGTACTTGAATTGTTACTGATTTAAGGTTTTTTGAATATTGTAATGTATTTTTGGAATTCAGAGGGTGGAGTGTAGCCATTGGGCAATTTGATGTAATTATGAATTCCAAAAATATAATTGGATCATGCTTGTAAACTGGTCTGCTAATCTGGGCATGATTAAGTTATGATTAGGGCATTAACTGGGCCACATCAGTAGGGCATTGAGCCCCACCCCTTGGTGGGTGGGGGAATTAAATATAAAAGGCAAGGCAAAAGACAGAGGGAGCAGTTTTTGATATTGGAGCTCTGGTGAGGAAGGAAAGAAGGCCCCGGCATAGAAATGAGCCATTCGCCTGAGAGTTCACAGCTGGTTTTGTGGAGAGAAGCAAAGCCTAGAGAGCCTCATAGTCTACAGCTGACCTTGTGGAGGAAACAGAGGCACTGAGCCTGGAGAGAAATGCAGCCCTGGGAAGAGAGGAACCCAAGAAGCCTGAACCCTGGCAAACGTCAGCAGCTGTCTTGCTCCAACACGTGGCAATGGACTTTGGTGAGGGAAGAAACTTATGCTCTATGGTCTGCTAACTGTGGATTTCTACCCCCAAAAAATACCCTTTATAAAAACCAACCCATTTCTGGTATTTTGCATCAGCACCCCTTTGGCTGAGTAATATATGTAGGATGAGCTGACTTTTGGAGCTCCTTACTCTGCCACCTTGTCCCTCCACTAAATCCACCACATTTTCTATGTGACTTTCCTGTAACCTAAATTTCCTTTGAAGATAATATAAAAAAAATAAGAAACTGTGGGAACATATGGAAGACACTTTCCTTGTGTCTTTTATAAGATATAAATGATATATCTTATAGTGATGGAAGACACAATAAAGTTTTATTTTATTATTATTATTTTTTATTTTTTATATATTTTTTACTTTTAACTTTTTTTGTATTTTATTTTCTTGGTGTTTTTGTTCATTTTTTTGACTTTGTATTTGGGAAGGTTTTGGATCACAGAAGAATCTTAACCATGGCAGGGGAGGATCACTGGTGCAGGGTGTCAATGGTGAGGGATGTGTGGGGAGGTGTGTACCTGGGGCATGCCTCTATGTCATATATGAATATGTCTAAGTGGTCATGCGGCATAGTCTCAGTAGGTGGAGTCCCACACAATAACTGAAAGAATATTGAATTCTCATCCTGGGGTGTCTGGCTACATTCTTTTCTAAAGCAGCAAGAATTCTCTGAGTACATGGGCAGTGCCTAGCAAATGGACAGATTATTACACCAGGCCCTTGGTATTGATGGTTGTACTTATGACCCTTGTCTAGTGAAATAGAAACTTAACCTAGTATTATATATTGCCTAAGAGTTACCTCCTGAGAGCCTCCTTGTTGCTCAAATGTGGACTCTCTCTAAGCCAAAATCAGCATAGAAGTGCACTACCTGTCCCCTTGCATGGGATATGACTCCCAGGATGAGCTTTCCTAGAACAGATGGATTATTACCAAGCACTGACTAGTGATGAATCTGGGAAAAGACCTTGACCAAAAGTGGGAAATATTAAATACAAATGAGTTTTGATGGCTAAGAGACTTCAAAGTGAGTCGCGAGATTATTCCAGAGGTTATGCTTATGCATGTCTCAGCAGGATCACTTTGACTGCCACAGTAAACAGTGCCTCAAACAGTGGGGTTCCTGAGGGTTCTAGAGACATCTACACTATATAGGCAGACAATATCAGGAGTTCGGCACCCTGTCAATGGGATTTACTTTGGAATATCTGCTACCCAGAAACAGAGTTAGACTCATTTATAATTTCCCTACCCAAGGCTCTTCTGTCCCTTTTATTTGAACCTATAATTAGCACTATACTCATTAAATATATGTCTCAGAGACTTAAATCTAGAATCTTTTCAGATGCTGGTTGAGCCCCGAATCTTAGCAGAGTTGCAACACCAACTTATCAGTTCATTGGACTCACCAGGCAAAACTAATAAAAGGATGATAATGGACAATGCCCGTCCCAGGAAGTGGAGAGTGTCTGTAACTGCAAACAATACAGGCCCATCCATCTGCTTCATGGGACATAAGCCCTCTCTCAATTGGAGGCAGGGTGGGCATCACCATCCCCAAATTCTCAAGATTGAAGAATGAACAAACATAAGGGTGAAAACAAGTATGGACTAAAGTAGACTTATCGTTATTCTAGTAATGGAAGTACTTGTATCATTGATATAAAGAAAGTAGCCATCAGAGGTTCTGAGGGGAGGGAGAGAGAAAAATAAGTGCAACATGGAGACATTTTTGGGATACTGGAATTCTCTTGCATGACATCACAATGACAGATACAGACCATCATGCATTTTGTCAAAACATATAAAATTGTATAGGGCAAAGTGTAAACTATAATGTAAAGTACAGTCTTTGGCTAGTACAATGCTTCAATATGTGTTCATTTATCGTAACAAATGTACCACCCTAATGAAAGATGTTGTTAATGTGGGGAAGTGTGGGAGGGGAAGAGAGTGGGGTATATGGGCATCCCCTATATTTTTTATGTAACATTAATATAATCTAATCTAAATCTATAAAAATTTTTAAAAAATTAAAAAATTAAAAAAAAACAAATGTTTAAAAAAAAAAAAAAGGAAGAGTGAGTTCTAATGGAATAATTTAAAGTGTATTTGGGCTTTCAGTAATGGCTACCCATCCATGGAAACAGCTATGAAAGCTTGTGAAAGTGTATTTTAAAAAATCTTTTTGAAGGCATGGAGAGCTGTGGCAATTCGATATTATTGATGAATTCCAAAAAGAAATACTTACTATGTTTGAAACTGGTCCTTTCCTCTGGGCTAGTGATACCCTTAGATTGTATTGAATTCAGAGGTTTCACTTTTACTTGATTAAATTATGACTAGGGCTTTGACTGGGCCATGTAAGTAGGATAGCGAGTCCCTGCCCTCTTGGTGGGCAGAGACTCACAGAGAAAACAGCAAGGCAGAGGAGTCAGTTGGAGTTTTAATGCTGGAACCCCAGGAAGTAAATCACAGAGAAGCAGATAAGTGAGGAAAGAAAGAAGGCTCCAGTAAACATGGCAGTGGCCCCAGGAAGAGAGATGAGCCATTTGCCTGATAGTCTACAGCTGGCCTCGTGGAGAGAGCAGAGCAGTTGAGCCTGGAGAGAAAAGAGCCCCTGGTGAGAGATGAGACTTATCCCAGCCTACAGCTGATATTGGAAGAAGCTGGAACCACGGATCCTTGAGAGGAAGAGGAAGCCTGAATCTTTGCAGATGTTGGCAGCCATCTTGCTCCAACATATATATGGCAACAGACTTTGGTGAGGGAGGTAACTTATGCTTTATGGCCTGGTAAATATAAGCTTCTACCCCAAATAAATACCCCTTATAACCTAACAGATTTCTGGTGCTTTGCTTCAGCACCCCTTTGACTAATACAAGAGCCAACAAGGCAACAATAATTTATAGGCTAGGACATGAGAGAAAGATACCTAAAAAGTTCATCATTTGGGACTACTCTTCCCCTAAAGGCATCTATTCCTGAAAAGCATCTGAGAACTTGAAATGATGGTGATAGATATTGACTATCTTGTAGATCTAACAAGATAACAAGAAAGGCCATTTAGATATAGGATATCCTGGAAAATCTCACTTTGTGATGGGTCCCCAAATGGCTATTTTCTGGGGTCAGGAAGAGATAAATATAATGACCCTTAAGGACAGAAGTATAGCTTTGCGTTATCCTATTCCTTGAAATTATATCTATGTGATCCAAATTGCCAGTGTTGTCAGCCATCTTCCAGAAGCCACCATAACTTTTTTCTGAAGGTAAATAACTGTACACATAGACTACAGTCTTTTTCAAAATTTTAAAGATGCAATGTCTATCACTCAAACCAAAGCAATCAGGTACATGAGGATAAAACAACATAAAATAGAAACAAATCATGAAGATATTGAAAGGATCTCTGTAAGCTTCTACTGCAAATAAAAACCCTTTATAAAACCTAACAGATTTCTGGTACTTTGCATCAGCAGAGATTTGTTTTTTTTAAAACTATGCCTAATATGTTAATAGAAATGAAAGAAAATATTAAAAGTTTGTTAGAGAATGGGAAACTATAAATCATAAACAAATTTCTAGAACTGAAAAACACAATGATAATAATTCAATGGGTTTAAGAGCAGGCTTGACATGGATGAAGGAGGAATTGTTGCTTTAGAAGATAGTTCATGAGAAAATATTAGGAATGAAGCATGGAGAGAAAAAAATGGTTAAAAAACTACAGTAGAGTGCATTAGAGGCATAAGAATATAATAAGAGGGAGAGAAAGGTAGGTAGTGAAGGAAGGAGAGAGAAAGAAGATAAAGCAAAAACAATATTTGAAGAGAGAATGGCAGAGATTTCCTTTAGAAGCGTGAAAGATATCAATCTATAAATTCAAGATATTCTATCAACCAGTAGTGAGTTAAGTAGACTGTACTTAAAACTGGGATGTAAGAGGAAGGGCAGAGGACTTACCCAAGTTATTTATGGGATCTTTGAATATTACCTACTCACAGAATAAAGTTGACTCTGAAAGGGTATGGGTAAAATAACAACAGTAATAAGCTTCAGTAGAATACTTTCTATATTATTTAATCTACTTAATAGTAGTTTCTTGTAATTTACAAATGAGAATATTTAGAAATGTTTGTTCAAGATCACACAAAGAGAAATACATGCTACTGGAATTGCAATTCATGATAGTCTGATATAAGTACTCAACCTCTTTATAATAAGTTATACAATATCTCATTTGTGTTGACCTAATTTTTCTTTTAGCCCTCCAAATTTATGATTGTTTAGAGAGTAGATGCAAAATAGCAGAGTAAGAAGTTGTACAGTTCACTGCCTTCACAAGATAAATGAATAAGCTGGAAAATGAGATTGGATTAAATAGTTGGTAACCCTGGAATCAGGCTGGACATTGAAAATAAGTCCTGGATGAAGAGAAAGGCTGCAAAGCTTTCATGATTTTGTAAGTAAGGATGTGCGTTAGCCAGCAGCCATTCTCCATTCTTCATGCCCAAGGTAGAAGCTATGGAAATGGTGACCCACATTCCAGGTGTGGTCATTGGGAACCAAGACGGGTCAGGGCAACCTCCTCCGTCAAAAAGTTGGTTGTAAGTTGAGGTTGGTCTAGCAGGTCCCTGTAGGATAAAAGTAAAATGCTAAGCCTCAGTTTCATCTATCTTGGTATTAGCAGCTTTTGGCTTCTCACAGGGTGAACTGGAGATGCAGTCTACCTTTCTATTTCATCTCTCTTCCCCCCACCCCATCCCACCCCATCACACTGTCTGTCTATCATGCTTTTTTTGGTTAGTTGGGTCCCTAAGAGATCAGTGCAGACACTAGCTTCAGTTTTGACCTTCTCTGCAGCAGAAACTTCTGGCTTCCCACCACTACCTATTAGGAGATTTGGAGGGGCAGCATACCTTTTGTATTATATTGTTTTATTCATTTCTTGCTTAATTATTTTTTGAGGTCTGGAGAATCCCTGAAGAAAAGTGTAGCAGTTTGGCAGTTTGATATAATTATGAATTCCAAAAATAGATATTTAATTATGCTTGTAAACTGGCCTGTTCATCTGCATAGTTAGTTATCATTAGGGCTTTGACTGGGCCACTTCAGTAGGGTGTTGAGCCCTGCCCCTTGGTGGGTGGGGTCTCAAAGATAAAAGATATGGCAAAGGACAGAGTTGGAGTTTTTTGAGTTGGAGTTCTGATGCTGAGTATTAATGCTGGAGCCTGGGAAAGTAAGTACACAGAGGAGCTTGGCCACAAGGAAGGCGAGAAGGCCCCGAGAAAAGAGACAGAGCTGTTTGCCTGACAGTTCACAGCTGGTCTTGTGGAAAGAGGCAAAGCCTAGAGAGCCTTATAGTCTACAGCTGACCCTGTGGAGGAACTAGAGGAGCTGAGCCTGGACAGAAACGGAGCCCCAGGGAGAGAGGAACTCGAGAAGCCTGAACCCTGGCAAATGTCCGCAACTGTCTTGCTCCAACATGTGGCCATAGACTTTGGTGAGGGAAGTAACTTATGCTTTATAGCCTGATAACTGTAAGCTTCTACCCCCAAAAAAATACCCTTTATAAATACCAACAGATTTCTGGTATTTTGCATCAGCACCCCTTTGGCTGACTAATACAAAAAGTAAAATGGATGGTTTGAGCTCTCAACAAATAAACATTAGAAATCCCTGAGGATTGAGGAGTGAGAGAACTGGATTTCCAGACTGACCACAATATAACACTCAGAATGTCCAGTTCTTAACATAAAAGTATAAAACATACAAGGAGATAGGAAAATGTGGACCAAAGGATAAAAATAATTCCACAGAAATTATCCCTAAGGAATCTCAGTCACTGTAACTAAACTCTCGTAAATATGAAAGATATAAAATATGAAATAAGATATGAAATATGAAATATGAAAGAACTGAATGAATTCAAGGGCAAAGAACTAAAATAAATCAGGAGCATTATATATGAAAAAAGAGATTTTCAATAATGTGCTAGAAATTGAAAAGAGGAAACAATTAGAAATTCCTTGTCACAACACACACTTAACTAATGAGTTAAAGGAAAAATCAAAAGGTAAATTAGAAAATACTTTGAAATGGATGAAAACTAAAACACAACATGCAAAATTTATGAGATGCTGCAAAAGCAGTTCTCAGAAGGAAATTTATAGCTGTAAATACTATAAATTGGTTTCATAAATGTGTGCTGTTTATTTGTGAATTTTCTACTTTTCTAGTTCTCTTTCTGTAATTGATTCCTAGCTACATACTGTGGTGGTAATAGAAGATACTTTGTATGGTTTAAAACTTTTAAAAATATATTGAGACTTGATTTGTGAGCTAACCTGTGGTCTAGTCTAGAAAATGATCCATGTAAAAATGGAGAAAGATCTCAAATCAATAACCTAATTTTACATCTTGAGGAACCAGAATAAGAATAGCAAACTAAACTCAAAGATAGGGAAAGGCAGTACATAATAAAGATTAGAGTAAGACAAATGGAATAGAGAATAGAAAAATATTTGAGAGAATTAAAGAAATTAAATTTGGCTCTTTGAAAAGATCAATAAATTTGACAAATCACCAACTATATTGACAAAGAAAAATGAAATTAGTTGCAAATAACAAAAATCACCAATTAAAATGATGAAATTACTACTGACCTTACAGAAATAAAAAAATAATATAAGAGAATACTATGAACAGTGGAATTCCAACAAATTAGGTAATCTACATGAAATGATAAATTCCTAGAAACACACAGGTTACTTAAACTCACTCAAGAAGAAATAGAAAATCTCAACCCACCTATAACAAGTAAAGGGAGTGAATGAACAACCGCAGATTTTCCATCAAAGAAAACTCCAAAAATAGAAGTCTTCACTAGTGAAGTCTATCAAACATTAAAAAAAAAAAAACCACCATTTCTCAAACTCTTTTTAAAAATTGAAGAAGAGGGAATACTTCCTAACTCATTCTATTTGGTAAGAATTATTCAGACACCAAACCGGCTAAAGGCAGCACAAGAAAAGAAAATTACAGACCAATCACCATTATATATTTAGATGGAAAGTCCATAACAAAATATTAGCAAACTGAATCCAACAGCATATTAAAGGATTATGCACCGTTACCAAGTGGTATTAATCCCAGGATTGCAAAGACAGTCCATCATATGAAACTCAACCAGTGTAATACAGCACATTAAGAGAAAGGAGGAGAAATAAAACACATGATCATCTCATTAGATGCAGAAAGGCACTTAACAAAATTCAATATCTTATCATGATTAAAACATTCAGAAAACTAGGAATAAAAAGAAACTTCCACAACATTATATAGGACATTTATGAAAATTCCACGGCTAACATCTTACACAATGGTGAAAAAAATGAAAACTGTCCCCTTAAGAACAGGAATAGAACAAGGATGCCTGCTTTCACAAATGCTATTCAGCATTGTACTGGAAGATCTGCCCAGAGAAATTTGGCAAGAAATAGAAGTAAAAAATATCCCAACTGGAAAGGAAGAAACAAAACCATCTCTATTCACAGAACACATGATTCTACATATAGAAAATCCTCAAAAAATCCACAAGAAAACTATTAGCACTAATAAACGAGTTCACCTAATTTGCAGGTTTAAAGATAAATACACAAAATATCAGTTGTGTTTCAATAAACCAGAAATGAACATTCCAGAATGGAAATTAAGAAAATAATTCCAGTTACAATAGCATCTAAAATAACAAAATATCTGGAAATAACTTTAACCAAGTAGGTAAAAGACTTGTACACCAAAAACTATAAAACATTGCTGAAAGAAATAAAATACCTAAAGAAATGGAAAGATACCTTGTGTTCATGAAATGTAAGACTTAATATTGTTAAGATGTCATTACTACCCAAAGCAAGCTACAGATTAAACGCAATTTTATGAAAACTCCAGCAGCCTTTTTTTTCAAGAAATGGAAAAGCTCATCCTCAAATTCATATGCAATTGCAAGGGGCTCCTGATAACCAAAAAAATTTTGATGAAGTAGAAAAGTTTCAGGTCTCACATTCTCCAAACTACTACAAAGCTACAATAATACTAATAAAAAAAGGTATAAGATTGGCACAAGGATAGACATATAGGCCAATGGAATAGAATTGATAGTCCAAAATATGTCCACAAATCCATGTGCTCCTTCTGTGTTATGTCTGTGTTCCTATCTCTTCTCCTCTTCTTGTAAAATCACTGGTCATATTGGACTTGGCCATACCCTAATCCAGCATGACTACATGTTAACTTAATTAACTCTGCAAAGACCCTATTTCCAAATGAGGTCACATTCATGGGTTTTTAAGATTAGGACGTCAACAAATCATTTTGGAGGGCACAATTTAACCCATAACATCTGCCATAGTTTCATAGAGGCTGGCAGAAAACACAAGTCTCCTTGACCAGAGACAAGGGACTTTTATTACTCATGGCACAGCAGGTACTATGTCTTCATGTTAGTGCCAGTTCCCTTTGCCTCCCAAACTATAACATGGAATGGCCCAGAGGGATATTTTACATATGGTAGGTTTATATCATTGCTGAAGAACCTCAAAATTAGGAAGCCCTAATCTTTTTATAATGGGTTGCAAACGTATCCATCTGCTATCCTGGAGGGAGACATTATATTTCTTATACTGGAAAGCAAAGTAACCTGTCCATTGCTCTGAAGGGAGATACCATCTAGTTCTTCCAAGAGTGTTCACTATACAAACTTCCTTGTAAGGGAAACATCCTTGTATAGATAGTCTAGAACAAAAGGGTGTCAGTGCCTCTGCTAATAAGATGTGCAGGAACATAAGCTATCCATGGATAATTATTTCTCAATTATCAGAGATTCATCAGACAAAAATTCCTTCTTTGTGAAGCTTTCAATTCTAAGACAGAAAACAGTAAACTAAAATGTAATCAATTAATAGTATTAATATACCAAATCATAGAATTACCCCTGCTTTGTGACAACATGCAATCCAGAGCAAACCTCTGTTTACTTGCATCTACCTTCATATCACCTAGCACACCCACAATTCCTATAAGTCTTCTGAACTCCTCTGACAGGGATGCCGCATGGTTCCTCATGGCACATATTCTCCCTAGCTGCAACACATTAATAAACTTAACTATGTTCAGCTAAAAATAAAGGTTATCAATGCTTTGGACAAAAAATAATTGTGTGGATAAAGAAAATTAGGTATGTTTGAGGAATGCAATTTAATTGGATTGGTCAAGGTAGACTTAGATGAGAATGTAAAACGAGCAAAGATTTGGACTGTTGAGGGGGAAATTTCCCCTGCATATTGCATTTTCACTTGCTGTTATCTTAATTTATTCTTGGGAAAATGCATGAACTTAAAAGAAAATATATTCCTAATTTTGGTTGTTTCTGATAGAGGTCTAACAGAAGAAATGTAGGAGAAATGAAAAGTAGAAAACATTTTTATATATGGTATTTACCACAGAGGAATATATATATTTATCAGAATGTGATTAAAAACTACATTCAAGCCCCAAAATGTTGATCTGGAAAAACAATTTTACTTCCCCAAAATATTTTGACCTATTTTATAACACTTTTGGTACCCGCATTATGGGAAATAAGAAACTGATTTTTCTTAAGAGAACCAAGAAAACATAACCTCATCTCAAATCCCCAGAGGTTCAGAGGGACTTTGCAATTTAATCCCAGGAGACAAAATTGTTTCCAAACTTGGCAATATACATTTTTCCTGCTTGTGATATCTTTTCTGGTCATTACCCATCATGCTCTCCCAACTCACAGTTAATTTATAAAAACTCTCTTGCATCCTCTGGGACTAAATTGGGAAGTTTGGGCCTCCTTATGGCTGCAGGAAATACTATTTTGTATGTTTTCGGGGAACAAGAAAATGATGACTTAGATACTGTAAAAAATCCTGCAACCCCTTGAGGACAATATACTTCACATACAACATGATGATAAAAAGATACAAAAGGTTTTTTTCCCTCTGATCCACCAAAATAAGCTCAGAGATATAATTATAGAAAATTTATACCTCAATGTAACTGGTTATAATATATATGGCATATATAAATATCTGAATTATGTTTAAAGACTTAGTGAAAATTAATGTACTACATATAATTTACTAAAATAAATTTCCTGCTTACTCAGCACCTGGAAGATTACTTGCTTGACAGAGAGTATAAGAAATATAGTTCTGGGTATAGAATTGGTCTCTTTTTATCACTTATTTTTCAAAATAAAGTTATATTTATGACCAGAAGTTTTATAAACTCTAGAGATTTTGCAGCTGCTAACCCCTAAAATGATTGCCTAAAGGTACAATGTTTCTGATGTGTAAATTAGGATTTAAACACTGTCAAAAATTGCAGCAAGACTGCCTTATATATATATGGACAAATTTATTTGCCTTCCCAAGTAAATGCATCCACCACTTATCTCATAGAAATGTGAAAACAGTTTCTATCTTCCACTCATAAGCGAAAGGATATAACAGTGAATGTGCTTACTTGAGAAAAGACATGTAAAATTAATTTGCATTCTGGTTTATTTGATGAAATTCTTTTATCTTTTCTGAAGTTGATTCTGTGCAATTACATAGTATTCTATAGCCCTAGGATTTGTGCATTTAGGGATAAGTTTTGGAAATCAAAGTAACCTGCTGTTTAAAGAACGTATTTTTCGAACATTTGAATTATTTGTTTTTGTAATATTTTGTGACATTTTAATAAATTCTATAATTCACTCAAATTATAGTGAACAAAACATATATGAGAAATTGAAGTAGGATACAATATTGGACAAGATATATTTGGGATGCTGGAAGACAACTCCACTTCAAGGGATATGGTGTTTAAAAACTATGCCTGACTACTGAATTGCAGCACTGAAATTTTTCTGCTATAATAACCTGAGTAAAACAGATAAGAAAAGGAAACTCATGCAATATATGCAACATTATATATATGACTAAATATAATGTTTTTTATATATATGAAAACACATACATATAATATAGTGTTGAACTGACTCATTTTAGCCATCTTATTTCATAAAACTATGTATAATAAAATACCCATTTATCGTTTTTATGTATTTCCAAAATACATATACTGTATAACCTCATTTGATACTCACAATAGATATTTAAATTAGACTGGCTAAGAAGATCAGCTTTTGACTTCTGGCTACTACAGAGTAACTGTTACCAGTTTAGACCTCCTGTTGTAAGTAGTCATATAATTGTATAAAATATGTGAGCAACTGTTTATAAACATTGGAAACTACATAGTCTATGAATGTGATTACTGGGAGAAGAAGAATTCATGAGGTAAGCTTTATGACCACCTTGGTTCTTGGAGAAAAATTTCCATGGCATGAGCAAACTGGCATGGGAGCAGGGCATGGTATTCTTCCTGAGCTGAGGAGGCAGAGATCAGAGTTTGGGGCGACTGAAGGGGCTGATATTGGTGGAGCAATGCACCCAAGAGAAAGGGGCTCAAGAATCTGAGGGAGGATTCTCTCTGACTTCTTGTCTGAAGGATAAGTGTGTGTGCTCAGAGTGAGACTACACAAGGTTACCAAAGAGCAGCTGGCAGGGGTTAAAGGTGGAGCTGAAGTATTAGAGATCTTGTTTGGAATAATGTATATTCACCCCAGTCAGAATGGAAAGCCCTTCTTAGCACACTGGGGATGAGCTGAGACACAAGAAAGGCTGTACTTTAGGAAGAAGAACCCATTCTAGGCAAAGTCTATTCTAGACACACCTTAACAAAGCCTAAAACAAAGCTCTAAAAATGTCTGAAGGCCAGTATGAGCTTGGTGATTGAGTACTTCCAAGTTAGAGGGGCTTGGGATTGCCACAGATTTGTCCTGACAAAGGTAAAGGTGATCAATAAGTAATTGAACTACTTAATAGAATAAAAATCATCAATCTTCAAATTAAGATAGTGGAGTGTCTATAACACACCTCATCTAAAATATCTAGTACACAATAAAATACATGCAAAGAAATAGAAAACTTCTATCCATAGTCTAGAAAAACTCAATAATAGAAAGGCAAAAAAATATAAAGAGTGTAAATGATTTGCAGACATATTAAAATGTGGATATATGAATGATCAACAAACACACAAAAAGATGTTCCATATCATTAGTTACAGTGAAAATTTAAATTATAATTAAGTACAAATTTTCCCTATTAGAGTTGCTAAAATTGAAAAAAAAAAAAAAAGAAAGAAAATGTCAAGTGTTGGCAAGAATACAGTGCAACTGGAAATTTCGTATGTTGCTGGTGAGAATGCAGAATGTTACAATGATATTGGAAAGCTGCTTGGTAGTTTCCTGTAAAGTGAAATATATCTTTATCGTATGATTTTGAAATTCTACTTTTAGGTAGATTATCCCAAAGGAATGAAAACATGTCCACAAAACTTGTATTTTCCTCATTTTTTAAATTTGCTTGATCAATCCATAACCCAAATAAATGTATTAAAATCTCTCTCTGTGAATTTTTCTATTTCTCTTCTATTTTTTGGTTTCCATATTTTGAATTATGTCATAAAGTCTATATACATTTAGAAGTTTTTATTCTTCATCTGGATTGACACTTAAGTCATTATGAAATGCCTCCTTATTTCTAGTAATATTTCTTGACTTTATATCTTCTTGGACTTGTATTAATATTGCTATACTGGCTTTCCTTTGGTTGTATTAGCATAGCATGCTTTTTTATCCTTTTACTTTCAAATTTTCTATGCTCTTATATTTAAAGTGTGTCTCCTGCATGTAATATATAATTGAGGCTATTTTTCATAACCCAGCCTGATCATCTTACTCTGTTAAATGAATTCAGTCCAATTAAATAACATTAAAATGTAATTATTAATAAGCTAGATTTAAATCAGTTCTCTTGCATTTGTTTTCTATTAGTTTCCTTAGTGTTTTGTCTTTTGCCTTTTTATTAAACAAATGCTTTTCTTCTAATAGCTTCTAAATTATGCGTTCTTTAGTCTTCTACTTATTACCTTAACATGCCAGTTACTGCACTGTTGTCTCTTAGTTTCAAAACTATTCTTTTTTACTGTGCTCTCTGATGCTGGAGCCAAGACACTACAGATGCCATTTTTTCTTTGTCAGAATCCTAACTCCCTGTTAGATTTTGCTCTGGAGCCTTTTTCCTTTTTTTTGCTAGCTGTTCCTGTTAGCATTTCCCCAGAAATAAGACTAGCCATTAGTTCTAGTCCCTAGATTCTTTAAATATTACCTGAACCAGCTTTATCATGCCCCTTGTGATATCATGTACCAGGACCAGATAAGCAAAGTCCCCACCTCAGAATTCTTAGTTCCAGTTCCACGAGGCCTCACACCTAGTTTGTTCATCTGTGTGTTTAAAATAGGACCTAATTTATATGTTTGTTTAAGGATTAAATGAGTTAATACATTAGAACAGTGTTTCAGTATTGTAAGTACTCCATATCATATATATATCAATATATCAATATAACAATATCTATATCTTTATCTATATCTATATATATATAGATATATAGATATATAGATATCTATTCCTTGGCCTTGAAAAGAATATTCTATACGAATGGATCTGTTTAGATTTTTTTTTATGAAACGCTAATTGCATCTCATTAGGAATGCTTTAAACAGATCCTCAAAAAGAATTATTATAGGTTTTTGTGAAAATATAGAAGGGACCATATATATTTATTGATTCAGGTATTAATAGATAAAATAAATCAAATGTTTACTTAAAAATCATTAATTAGAGGATAACAAAATGCATGCAGAAATGAATATTTTTACTTCTGCATTGTAGCGTATAATTTTCCAATAAATATTTAAAACAATACCTTCTCCCATGTAAAGATGATTCATGTTGAATCTTGATTTCATAGGCTAATTTTTATTCAAAGAAAATGTTCTTCATAGCAAGCATTTTAAATTATAGTCTTGGAGACATTCTTGCTTTAATCATAACATAAATTATACTGGATGTTGAGAGAACTCTAGAGCATTTCAAGGAACATAATCTATAGAATTAGATAAATTATTTATAATTAGCTCCTAATAAGCTTAATAGCATCAATAGTTAATAATTTCCCAAATTCATAGCAAAATGCTTTATTTTTTCAAAGGACTTTCTTCATATTTTTTTATTAGATGCTTATATCAGTGCCCTGAGGTACCTTGAGAAAGCATTACCGTCATATTGGATGAAAAAAACTGGGTCTTGCGGATTTCTGATGACAGGTTGATTATCATTTGAGTACGTCAGGAAAAAGAGTATTCTGACTCTAGGGGCACAATCTTCATCACAAGATTGCAGTGAATAAAATATAACATTGATTTCTCAGTACCTACTTCACAGTCTGTGAAATATCATTAACTTTCATTGTGTATACACCTGCTTCTTCTGGTCCATTACAACTTACAATTGTTTATAAAGTCAAACAAACATATGTACCACACTTAAATACAAACCAAAGAAATTAGAACAAATCAAAACAAACAAACAACTCCCTGAATATGGCTTGAGGGATTTGGACAGAGGAGAAAATCTGTGAACTCTTGAGGGAAAAAAAAGAGGGGGTGCTCTGAATTGAAATAATAAATATCCTCATCCTTTAAAAAAAAAGAAATGCAGAAAATAAGGAAAGTAAAAGAAGGCATTAAAAAAGAAGAAAGAAAAAGAGAAAAAAGGAAAAGAGGAAAGGAGGTAAGGAAGAAAGGGGAAAAGAAGGAAAGAAAGAAAAAGGAGAAAGGAAAGAAAGACTCTTTAAAAAGGAAAGAAAATCACAGCACTGTCCAGTGGGAAGAGTCCAACGTCCACTTTGACATTAACTGCAGAGAACATAAAGTAGGCCCATGTGCAGCTATAGAGCTAGCAACTATTAAACAGAGCCCCTCAAAATGATAGAAAATATCCCTTTGGTATTGCTGAAAAATACCTGGAGGGATGAGCACTGAGAACATCTCAAAGGAAAATTACTGCCTATTTCTTAAATGGCACCATCATCACAGCTTCATCATGTCTATTATTTTTGAATGTGCCTGATTAATGCTGAATGTTTAAAAAATATTGTCTACCTTATTCTTAACAGTGTTTCATGAGGTAAATTGGATTTTTGTTTTGGTTTTTATAGATGAGAGAACTGAAGATTAGCGGGGGTAAGTTGATTTAGTTTCCCAGCTTCTAAAACAAATAAGGTACAATGGGTTGACTTAAACAACAGGAATTTATTGGCTTATCGTTTTGAGGCTAGGAAATATCCAAAATCCAGTCATCAGCAAAGTGATGCTTTCTCCCCAAAGACTCTGGCATTCTGGAATATATAACTTCAAGCTACCTCAGTAAGTAATTTGCCTAAACAGTAAGAGGAATGCAGTCTGTGTCTTCCACTCTTTATAAAAATTCCATTCTTCTAACCACCTGTTGGGGACTGAATCATGCCCCACAAAAGGTATGTTCAGGTCCCAACCCTTGGTACTGTAGACGTGAGTCCATTTGTAAATAGGACATTTGAAGATGTTATTGGTTAAAGGGTGCCCAGACTGGATGAGGGTGGGCCTTAATTCAATCTGTCTGAGTTCTTAAAAGCAAAGAAAATTTGACATGGGAAAAGGAAGCCCCAGTATGGCCAGAATCTTGAAGTCAACGGACCCTGGAAGAGAAAGGAGAAGACATTGCCATGAGCATTGCCACATGACAGAAAAGCCAAGGAACATCAAAGATTGCCAGCCAACCAGAAGATACCTACCCCAGGGGAAGCAAACCTTCTGTCCTCTGAAACCGTGAGCCCATAAATTCTTGTTTTAGTGGCAGAAAACTAAAACACCCCCAAAGCAAATCCCTCACATAAAGTTAAATCCCTCTTTAACATTAGGAGTTCAAAAACACGGTACAATTCACTTAATGCAGCTGAATCAAGTAATCCTATAAACAGATCATCTTTATATGAGATCTTTCGTGAATCACACTGGACAACAGCATACTAGTGTGAGGAGAGAATTGCTAAATTTTCCCTAAAATTATCAAAGTCATTAACTGAATCATATTACTCGACTCTCTTCTACTAAATAAGGAATTTGAAACACTTTTACTTCTTCACCCATTCCCAAATCTTTATTAAGAAACTTTGAAATTATGGACACTCATGATTACCAAATTATTCTCACGTTATATATCTTCTCTTTGAAGTATCATTTTGACATCTTCATTTAGGCCTGTAGCCATATTAATAGCAATTTTCTAGGAATGACCCTGTTGTTACCACTGACAATTCTTCTATGTATTGTTTTCCCTGTCTTAAGATTGTGTATCTATCAGTTAACCATAATAACTCTTCGATATTTCACTATTTAAAATACATATTTATCTCTTTATTTAAGATTTATTTATTTATTTACTTTATCCCTTTTAAACCCTTCTTCTCATCTATTGTCTTCACAACCTTTGTTATGTTCTTTATATCTAAGTCTACTCACTCTAAGATTACAAGCCCCTGTTTCAGAGAGGACATATCTTTCATATACTCAGGAGGATACCAAGTCATTTTTATAACATCTTTTAACTATAATTTTTTAGCACTTATGTTCCAGGCCCTGTATAAAGTGCTAGCAACAGAAAGCTGAACAAAACTTATGTCTGCTCTCAGGGAATAAGCAGGACATAAAAGCAAGGTACTTGATCTAGTCAGATTCATTGCTCTTTTTGTGGTTGTTTTACAGTAAGTTTTCATATGGACCATGCTTTATTTTGTTTTGTTTCCTTTTTTATACATTAAAAAGAAAAAAGCAAAAAGGGAAATCCCGTGTGTGCTGATAGGTTGTAGTTTGTCATGGGTAGCACTCATTGCCCACTTATGTGTCAGATTATATACAATTCCTGGAGTCCGTATGGTACATATGATAATTATGTTTTCTAGAAAGATAAGCTGGCAATCAGAACATGACTTAACAGCCCTTGGAGGTCTATCTAGAGAGAGAAAACAGGGTGATAATGAAGGGTACATGTGCTGCTGTTCCTGTGACAGTTACATATTTCACAGTGGATTCATCATTTGCCATTCTGCATGTATAAGTGTCTCAAGAGCTTGCTTAATGTATGCCTACCTCGGAGATACTAATGGCCTCTTGGTTTGCTGATAAAATCAATGTGCTGAGCCAGCAAACTAAAGGGCCCAATCTGAAGCTTAATAAATTCATCAAGATAATGAATTTAACCCCCAGAGGCCTCTTGCCTGTATTCTTGTATGCTTTTACCAGGCAGATGATGTAGAAACCAGCATTACTCTTCCTCTAAGCATTTTTTTCCCTTTAAAATTTCTACCAGTGGATACAGACTGTAATGGAAAAGAGAAAATCAAAGACAACAGGTATTTTGATAATATGGGTAATCTAATTTTTATTTTTTAATTAAAATAAATTTAATTAAAATTATATCATCTCTGAAGGCTGACCTATGTAACTATAAAATAAATAGTACAATAATTAGCACTGGAATATAAGATCATCAAAGGCAGTAATTGTAAACAATTCATTGTATCCCTAGAGCCCAGCACAGTATTTACCACTTAGTAGGTACTTAATAAAGTGTTGAAGGGATAAATATTTTCATGATAATAAACTATTAAATTAACAGATGCCCAGTAAACAAATTGCTTACCTGATAAACCGTTATATGTACTCTTGATCTTTCATGGGCCCTTCCTATTATTAATTTTTGATGATTCTTGTTGACTAAGGGGACTGAATAGTAAAACATCTTTCTCCTCTGAGTTTGTAAATGAACTGAGGATATAAATAGGCATCTGCTAGGAAACAAATTATGATCCTCACTGGTGGTATGGCTGGAGTGGTGAACATGGTAAAAGTGCCATCAGTCCATATTTAGATCTTGATGTGTTTCCTTTTTTTCTCTAAAGTCACTGAGAACCTGATTTATGCCAGGGAAATTGTACCCAAGACTATTGATTGTGCCTGAATATTGTTCTTTCCTTTTCCCCTAGTAATAAAATCTTTGGGTACATGGTCTTCAAGAATAAAGACTATATGTCCTAGTTTATTTTTTAAGCAGATATTACCAAGTAAAAATGTGCTAGCCAGTTGTTTAAAGTAGAAGTGGTCTGTAACAGATTTGAGAAATTGTTTCCTCTGCCTTCTCTTCTTTGACCCTTCTCTGTCCATATTCTTGGAACACAGATATCATGGTGGGAACACGAACTCCCATTTTGACCACTGAGAATGACAGCCACATCTCAGGGTGACCAAGCAATTAGCTGCACGTTGACCAAGTCTAAGTACTTGGTGCTGCTGTTGCCATACAGGAGCTAAACTGCTTACCTGTTAGGTGAAAGAGCTAAACCCTTTTTAATAATTCACTGATATTGTATCACATTTCATATTCATACATTTGAACAAATGGATATATATGGACAAAGAGAAACACTGAAAGAGCCGTGGAAATTTCTGCCTTATTTGCTTATATCCATTAAAACATGATAGCCGGGGCTATCAGAACTCAACTGTGGTCCAAGTACACTAAACGTTTGAAAGTGGAAGCAGAGCAGAACATGATATGTTTATACTCGGAATAATGTAAAAAAGAGAGCCCAGAAGGAACAGAGACACCTATACTCAGTTCCTATTCTTTTCAATCAGATAAGCTACTTCTTTTTAGGAGGCATTAGTAGGAGGCAGAAAGGAAGCAAGTAGTTTAAGTCTGTATGTCTCAAGTCCCTTTATAGAATCCTGAGAATAAGGACATAGTGATCCCACAACATTTATATGCTTAAAGAAAGCTTTGGTGATGCCTGCCAGTCAATAAGTCAACAATTTGCTTTCTGTTTTATTTCTAGTTTACCTTTTGAGCTACCTTCCCCTGAATTTAACCACAACTATGACTGTTTGAATCAGAGTGAATACCTGACCCAAAACATGCATTTCCCAGGAATTGGAATCAAGTAGTATGAAAGGCTGAATCAGATTTTACAAAGACTGTGAGTTTCTTTTACAAACATAAAATAAGTAACAACATTTAAATAAAATAATAGCAGAAAATTTTTTTCTAAATGAGCCTAGGGGAAACAGTGATAAAATCTCCCTAGTGGGTTCTAGGAGGGAAAAAAAAAAAAAGGAAGGGAGTAGGATGTTCTGGGTACTAAGAATGAGAAGGAAGTGTGAGGCATGGTTGGTATTACAAAGTATATTAAAAAGTTATTATAAAGGACATGTGTATCTGTTGGCACAGGAAAAGGAGGAGAGTGTTCCTAGTGACCTTTTTTCTTTATTAGAGAAGTTTTGGATTTAAAGAACAATCATGCGTGAAATAAAGGATTCCCATATGCCACCCTATTATTAACACTTTGCATTGGTGTGGAACATTGGTTGCAATTGATGATAGCACATTTTTATAATTGTACTATTAACTATAGTCCACAGTTTAATTTAGGGTTCACTGTGTAGTGTAGTACACTGTGTAGTGTAGTGATTTGTTTTAAATTTTATTGTTACCATATATACCATCTAATATTTCCCCCTTTTAATAACATTCAAATATATATTTCAGTGCTGTTAATTATGTTCATAATATTGTGCTACCATCACCAACAACTATTACCAAAACATTTCCATCATTCCAAATAAGAACCCTGAACATTTTAAGCCTTGACTTCCCATTCCCTATCACTACCCAGTCCCCTGGTAATCAATATTTTAGATTCTGCCTCGATGAGTTTGCCTATGCTAATTGTTTCCAATCAGTGAAATCGTTAAATATTTGTCCTTTTGTGTCTGGCTTATTTTACTCAACATGATGTAGTCAAGGTTCATCCATGTTGTTGCATGTATCAGGACTTCATTCCTTTTTACAGCTGAATAATATTCCAATTATGTACATACCACATTTGTTTTTCCATTCATTGGTGGATGGACACTTGGATTGCTTCTACCTTTTGGCAATTGTAAATAGTGCTGCCATGATCATTGGTGTGCAAATATTTGTTCGAGTCCCTGCTTTCAGTTCTTTGGGTATATACCAGGTAGTGGGACTGTAAGGTCATATGATAGCTTTCTACTTTTCTGAGAAACTGCCAAACTGTCTTCCATAGCAGCTTTACCATTTTACATTCCCACCAGCAATAAATGAGTTTTCCTATTTTCTTGCATCCTCTCCAACACATTTATTTCCTGTTTTCTTTTTTTAATAACAGCTATCTTAATGGGTGAGAACTTGTATCTAATTGTAGTTTAGATTTGCATTTCCCAGATGGGAAAAATGTTGACCATTTTTTCATGTGCTTTCTGGCCATTTGTATCTCTTCTTTAGATAAATGTCTGTTCAAGTTTTTTGCTCATTTTTAATGGGCTGTTTTTCTTTTTCTTTTTTTTTTTTTTTCAGTTGGAGGATTTCTTATATATTCTGGATACAAAACCATTATCGGATATGTGGTTTCCAAATATTTTCTACCTTGGTGAAGGTGGTTGTTTTACTTTCATAATAAAGTACTTTGAAGATCAAAAGTTTTTAATTTTGATGACATCCCATTTATGCATTTTCGTTGTGGTTGCTTGTGATTTTTGGCCTAAGAAAATCTAAGAAACCATTACCTAACACAAGGTCCTGAAGATGTTTCTGTATGTTTTCTTTCAGGAGTTTGATAGTTCTAGCTCTGATATTTAGGTCTTGATCCACTTTGAGTTGACTTTTGTATATGGTGTGAGGTAGGGACCCTCTTCTTCTTTTTTTTTTTTCCTAATGAACATAAAATTTTCCCAGCACCGTTTGTTGAAGAGACTATTCTTTCCCGATTGAGTGGTGTTTTCCTCCTTGTCAAAAATCAGTTAGCCAGAAATGTTATGGTTGAATTCTGAGCTCTCAATTTGATTCCATTGGTCTACATGTCTGTCCTTGTGCCAGTAGCATGCTGTTTCCATTAACGAGGTTTCCTAATAAGTCCTCCCCAAGATGGCACCCTTGTCTGTTTGCTTGTTGTTTGTGCTCATTGTTCGTTTGTCTTCTTTAGGATGCACCAGGAACCAAATCCAGGACCTCCCATGTGGGAGGTGGGTGCTCAACTGCTTGAGTGACATCCGCTTCTTCTAATAAATTTGAAGACCTGGTAGCTGTGAGACGTCCAACTTCATTATTCTATTTCAAAATGGCTTTAGATCTTCGGAACTCTTTACCCTTCCATAAACATTTGATAATTGGCTTTTCCATTTCTGCAAAGAAGACTGTTGGAATTTTGATTGGGTTTGCATTGGATCTATAAATAGCTTTGGGTAGGATTGACATCTTAACAATATTTGTTCTTCCAATCCATGAATGCAGAATATCCTTCCACTTTTTTTTTTAGATCTTCTTTGATTTCTTTTAGCAATGTTTCATAGTTTTCTGTGTACAAGTCCTTTACATTCATGGTTAGACTTATACCTAGATATTAGATTATTTAGTTGCTAATATGAATGGAAATTTTTCCTTGATTTATTCTTCCAACAGTTCATTGCTTGTGTATATAAACACTACTGATTTTTTGGTGTTGATCTTGTACCCCACCACTTTATTGAATTCATTCATTAGCACTGTAAGCTTTGTTGTGGATTTCTAAGGAATTTTCTGTATATAAAATCATGTCATATATTAATATTGAAAATTTTACTTCTTCTTTGGGAATTAGGATGGCTTTAATTTCCTTTTCTTGCCTAATTGCTCTAGCAGGAACTTCCAGTACAATGTTGAAAAATAGTGGTAATAATACACATCATTCTCTTGTTTCCTGATCTTAGAAAATTTTGTCTTTCATCATTAAGTAGGATGTTAGCTGTAGGCTCTTCATCTATGCATTTTATCATGTTGAGGAAGTTTCCTTCTATTCCTTGTTCTAAGAGTTTTTATCACAAAGGGGTGCTTGGTTTTGACAAATGCCTTTTCTGCATTGAGATAGTCATGTGTTTTTTTCCCCTTTATTGTGTTAATGTAGTGTATTATATTAATAGATTTTGTTCTCTTGAACTAACTTTGCATATTGGGGATAAATCCCACTTGATCATGGTGCATAATTATTTTAATATGCCTTTGGATTTGGTTTGCTAGTATTTAGTTTTGGATCTTAAATATTTTTAAGATATATAGGTCGGTAGTTTTCTTTCCTGTTCTATCGTTATCTGGCTTTGGTATGAGGTTGCTATAAATTTTAGTTATACATTTCCCTTTCAGTCCTGCCTTCACTGAATCACATAAATTTTGATATGTTGTATTTTCATTTTCAAAATTCACCTCAAGATATTTCCTAATTTCCCTTTTGATTTCCTCTTTAACCAATATATTGTTTGAATATGTTGATCAGTTTCCACATACTTGTGAATTTTCCCTTTCTCCATCTGTTACTGATTTTGAGCTTCATTTTTTAAAAAATGAAATCATTATATGATTTCAATACTTTTAGTTTATTAAGACTAGTTTTGTGACAGAACATATTATATCCTAGAGAATGATTCATGTCTCTAGAAAAAACTGTGTATTCTGTTTTTGTTGGGTGAAGCGTCCTATATATGCCTATTACGTCTACTTGGTTTAGAGTGTCATTCAAGTCTTGTTTCCTTACTGAACTTCTTGCTAGATGTTATAGCCATTATTAAAATTGATTTATTAAAGTTATAGAGTCCACTTATCCTGACAATTTGCTTGATATAATTTGAGGTTCTGAAGTTAGGTGCAAATACATTTATAATTGTTGCATATTCTTCTTGCATTGTTCCCTTTATCAGTATATAATGACCACCTTTTCCCCTTGTAACTGTTTTTGATTTAAACTCTATTTTATCTGATATTGGTATAGCTACTACATCTCTCTTTTGGTTACTACTTGCATGGTATATATTTTTCTCATCCTTTCACTTTCAACCTACTTGTGTCTGAATTTAAGTTCAGTGTCTTGCATGTACTTGGGTACACATTCTGTCAATCTCTGCCTTTTGATCAGAGACTTTATTCCATTAGCTACTGATAATGCAGGACATTCTTCTATCATTTTTCCATTTAGCCTTTGTATGTTTTATAACTTATATGTCCCTCAATTCTTCCACTAATTCCTACTTTTATATGTATTATAATTTTATGAGTACCTAGGACTGGGGATTTATCCCAGGACCTATATACGGGCTGATGCTCGAACACTGGATCACATCGGCTCTTCTGAGTTGGCTTTTTCATTTGTTTTGCTTGTGTTTGTTTTGTTGTTTTTCTTAGGAGGCACTGGGAACTAAATCTGGGATCCCTCATGTGGGAAGCATGTGCTCAACTGTTAGAGCCACATCTACTCCCTTAATGAACTTTCTGTGTTGTACTATTTTGAATGCCTTCTCTTCTATCTGGATAAATTTTTCATCTATTTTCCTTATGGTCTCATCAGGTTAAAATTTAACATCTTAAATATATAGCAATTATATTTGTTTTGATATCAACTTAACTTCAATAGCATACACACATACTTTTCCTATAACTTTCTGTCTTCCTACATTTTAATTGTACTTGTCACCAGTTATATATTTATACATTGATAAAGCCACAGATTCATCATTTCCTTTTTTATTCTATTATTTTCTTAATAATAATTAACTATTTTTAGAGAAGATTTAGATGTATAGAAAAGTTACCCTGAAAGTATAGGGAATTCCCATATAACCACACCCACACTCACACACATTGTTTCCCCTATCATTACCATCTTATATTACTGTGGTACATTTGTTACAATTGATGAACCAATATTGAATCATTGCTACTGACCAAATTCTATAGTTTACATTTTAATTTACCCTTTGTGCTGTACAGTTTTATTTGCTTTGACAAATATAAAATGCATGTGTCCATCATTTCAATAACATATCAAACAATTTCAGTGACCTAAAAATGCCTTGTGTTGAACGTTTTCATCCCTCTTCCACCCTTCTGAACTCCTTGCAACCATTGTCTTTGTATCAATGTTATAAATTCTTCCATTACACAAGATAATTATTACAATATCAAAAAGTCTACTTTGGTCTTTGGTTACACTCCCCCCTTATGTTTATTCATTCCTCATTTATGAGGAATTGGGATGATATCTGTTCCGACTGCTTCAGGCTGAGATGGGTTTTATACTGTATGAGGAAGATGGAAGGCATTATTTGCTTGCAGTTGTAGATACTCTTTGTTTTTTGGGGTGGGACTTGTCCATCATCATCTTCTGGTTAGTTGTCCAGGGCAAGCCTGAATAACTGGAGAGTAGGACTTGGCCACAACTCTGCTGGGATTCAGGGCTCAACTGGCATGTGAACAATCCAAAGATTTAAGTCTCTGACAGATATACTAATGGGTATATTGAGAATTATAGGTTCAAATAAAATGAGTAGAAGAAACATGATTAGGGGGATTATATATGAGTGTAGCTATGTTATATTGGAGAAATAGCTTATCATATATTCCCAGATAGGACCTGCTGAGGGAGTTGCTTTTACAAGGCTGTGTGCCTTGTCTCAAGTGTCTGGACATCCATAAAGCCCTCAGGAGTGCTTTTGTTTAAGGCTTTGTTTACTGTGGCAGTTAGTGAAATCTGCCTGAGACATGCATAAGTATAACCTGTGGCATGACCTCCTGATTCACTTTAAAATCTCTTAGCCATAAAAACTCTTTTATATTTAATGTTTTCCCCTTTTTGTCTAGGTCTTTTTCCAAATGCATCACTCTTAGTGCTTGGCAATAATCCCTTAGTACCAGGCAAGCTCATCCCCGGGAGTCATGGCCCATGTCAGGAAGAAGATAGTGAGTTCATTTGCTGAGTTTAGCTTGGAGAGAGGCCACATTTGAGTAACAAGGAGGCTTTCAGGTCATAACTCTTTTGGACTATTTATAATTAGGCTAAGTTTCATTTTTACAGGAATAAGGTTCATAAGTACAAGCCTTAACATCGAGGATTTGGCATATCTGCCAGTTTTCATTTGTTACAGCGTGGCTTATATATTCCAGAGATTTTTGCCATTTTATTAGAGAAAGTAGCAAGACTTCTCCAGGATAGAAGTTTAATATTTTGTTAGCTACTGTGTGGGCTTCTGTGTATCAAGATAACATACCTATGATGATACAACTACATTCATATCCCATAGAAGTATGTTTTAGGTGTATTTTTCCCAATATATCACCCCGCTCTCTATAACCTGTACTAGTTGTGTACCTTTGTTACAGATTCTGAAAGAACATTCTTATATTTTAATTCTTAATCACCATCCTCAGCCACCACTGAGTAATATAGTCACCCATTTTTTCCTCTAACTTTCCTTGTAGGATCATGGATGACCCAAAACTCCCCTTTCAACCACATTCACATTCACACTTCTGTGCTGTTAATTACACTCATCGCTGCACCACAATCACCTCTATCATTTCCTTTTAAGCATTTAAGTAAGAAGTGGAAATACATAGCAAACAATGCACTACAATAATACTGGAATTTAGAATTACCCAAATGGTTACCTTTACCACAGGTCTTTATTTCTTTATGCAGCTTTGAACTACTGTCTAATGTCTTTTCCTTTCAATCTGAAGAACTCCCTTTTGCATTGTTTATAAGACAGTTCAATTGGTGATGTACTCCCTCTGCTTTTGTTTATCTGGGAATGTTTTAATCTCTCCTTAATTTTTAAAATGTCTCACTGGATTTGTTTGTTTGGCAGTTGTTTTCTTTCACTTTTAAGTATTTCATCCCTTCATGGTTCTTGATAAGAAATCAGCCCTTAATTTAATTATGACTCCCTTGCATGTAACACACTGCTTTTCTCTTGTAGCTTTCAGAACCTTTTTCTTGTTCTATCATTTGATAGTGCTGTCAGTATATGATTGGGTGGATTTTCATTCATGTTTATCCTGTTTGGTGTTCTCTGGGCTTCTTCGATGTGCACATTCATGCCTTTTGCTAATTTTGGAGGGTTTTCTGTCATTATTTCTTTGAATATTCCCTTTGTCCCTTTCTCTATCTTTTCCTTCTGGGATACCATAATGCATATATTTATATGCTTGATGATGTCCCAGAGGCATCTTAGGTTATTTACGCCTTTTATAACTCTGTTTCCTTCCTGCTCCTCAATGTCATTTTAAGTGTCTTGGCTTTGAGTTCACTCATTCTTTCTTCTGCCAGCTCCAATTACTATTGAAACCCTCCTGGGAATTTTTCATTTGAGTTATTGTGTGGTCTTTACTCCAAAACTTCTGTTTGGTTCCTTTGTAAAATTTCAATCTATTTATTAAAATTCTCACATTGCTCATTCATTGTTTTCCTGATATCCTGCAGTTTTTTCTTTCTATTTTCCTTCATCTGCTTTAGCATTTTTAAGATCATTTATGTAAAGGCTTTTTCAGTATGTCCACATTCTGGTCGTCTTCATTGCTGTTTTCTGGATTTTTATCCTCTTCCTTTGCATTGGCCATCACTTCCTGTTTCTTTGTTTTTCTTGTAGTCTTTTGTTACACACTGTACATTTTAATATTTTAAAATGTAAACTCTGGAATTTACTCCCTGGATTGTTTGCTTTCTGGTTTTGTAACCTCGTAGTGGTAAGACAGGGATTCTCCTGAGCTTCAGAACACGTAATAGGGAGGTCTGCCCAAGGTGAATGCAGTGTGCATGGGTTCCCTGTCTTTCTGGGCCTCTGTCTTCTCCTGGGCTTTTACTTCTTAGTTATTTCAGACTTCCTTGTTCATAGGAGTTCGGTTATCCTCTCTTTTCCCAGGACACAGACCTCTCTCCCTCTTATGTTTGAAGGCAACAAGATTTTGGCACTGACTTTCCCCCTCTATAGTTTTTATACTCCTTTCTTTGTTTCAAGCCTGAGGGTAAATTATGGGAAGAAGTCCACACTGGGTTGGACCTTCCCACATTAGGCTTTCTCAGCTAAAACAGGGCAAGGGACCAATGAACAGGGCACAGACCAGCTCTAAAGTGTTCTGGGGAAGGGTTCAGGATGGGACACCAGGAGCTTCATTCCTGGCTCCTCAAAGGTGAGCTTTCCTGGGCTGCCCAGCAAATGCAGCCCATCAACTCACTGTCCCCCAGAGTCCTGCAGAAGTGTAGCATCTTTAAGACTTTAAGTGGTCTTTGGTCCTTGGCTTTTCTGTCACATGGCAATGCACATGGTGGCCTCTCTTGGCTTCTCCTTTCTCTTCTAGGTCCCAATGACTTTCAGCTTCTGGCTGCTCCCTATGGTTTTCTCTCTCTCTGTGACATTCCCTATAGGGCCTTCAGTAATATGATTAAGACTCATCCTTATTCAGCTGTGCCACATCCTAACTGAAGTAACCTCAACAACAGGTCCTTTTTATAAGAGTTCACACCACAGGAATGGATTAAGTTTGAGAACATGTTTTTCTGGGGAACATTTCTCCAAACCACCACATGACCATATAAAAAGATTGTCTGCCATACATATAATTAAAAAGTTTTTTCCTTCCTTTTAATAAAAATATGGAATTAATCTTCTCTGACTACCAAATAAGATATTTTAATATCCTTTATAACATTTAAATTTGTATGTATATTTCAATATGCAAAGTATTTAACACTTAGAAAGATCCAGTAGGACATTATGCTTTCTTACTATATAACGTTAGTATTAGCAAAAAAAGAGGAAGTGACCCTATCTCTTCTCAAGTGAGGATATAGAATCTTGATTAGCTATATCTTATTTGCGGTAGTGCTTGTCCTTAGCTCCTGACATTTTCATAGTCAGAAATAACTTCTACTCCCCAGCAAGAAGAGCAAGATAGGAATTTGGTGTCTCCCTCTTTTTTCTCTGCTCTATACAGAAGAGGATTGTTAGGGTGTTGATTGTTAGAGGCAACCCCTAATCAGGATTGACCAATTCTCTCCTCTTCTGTCTTTTAAGTTTACCTTGGACACTACTGTCTTTAAAGGAGCTATGCCTGGAGTTGGAGGTGGATTAATTCATTTCAGCCAGAAATATTAGAGAGAGCAACTCTAAATTCAGTTCAAGCTACACTCTCCACTTCAACTTTATTAGCAATATCTTTTCCAATCTTTTTATCTTTAGTTCTCTGACTTTGCTTTATTTCTCAATTGTTTCATAACTCAAAGAATGGAGAAGGGTAGAATCAATTTTACATCTCAAATTCTAACACATCAGCCAATCATTTGCCGTGAGAGATGCTCAAGTCCAGAGCATTCTCTGTTCCTTGAGAATATTGCCTAGTCATAGTGGTTCCTCAAAGGTGGGATGCTAGTCAATGACCTATACAAAGACCTCTTCTACCACCAGCCCTGCCCAACTACCAGGATAATAGGGTAAAATACAGAAAAAAATTAAAAAACCCTCACACATGAGAGCTAAAACTATTATGGTAATATCTGAATATTTCAAAATATTATTTTATACATAGAGAAAGAGTATTGTAGCAAAATCTTTGGACGGATATTTTTTGTCACCTGCAACTTACAGCTCATTCTTTATTAAAAACAAAATAATTTAAACAATCTCATAAAAATTCATTTTTAAAAAATTTTGGCCAAGGATCAAAACCATATCATGGTAAGCATGGCCTTTTAAACACCACTTCAATTTCAAGTGTCACTTTAGTCTACAGGTGGAAATCACTGTTAAAAATTTTCCCATAGGCTACTTAAATGTACTTTTGTGTTCTTTTTTTTCTGTCGAGAAAAATTTCTCTTCCAAAGAAAAGTGTCAAAATAATTTTTAAATACTTGAATATTATATTTTCAGTCAGATATTTCTTAATTGCTTGCTACCCAGAAAGACTGTAATTTATGAGAACTTGAGACAAATAAATGCACGTCAATTTTAAATTTAAGTAGCTTAAGTTTGTACAAATAATTGACTTCTGAGATTATAGGAATGACTACTTGTCTTTACAAATAAATTAACTTATATATCTAAGAGTCAGTCACAGTTAATAGTACTATACAACCAATGTAGATTCTAAAAGTTTAGCTTTTAAATTGTTATTTTTAGATACTCTGCAAGATATGTAAAGTGCTTGAAAATTTAGAGCACTTTTTAGCTTTATTTTTACTTGTCAAATAATGTTTGCATCAGAGAGGAAGCTAATATGTAAAATTGCTATTCACACAACCACACAGATGCTCAGAGATAAGTACAAAAATGAACGTGGAAAGTAGAATTTTTTTGTGTCAAAATTTTTTTAGGAGGTACCAAGAATTGAACCCTGGACCTCGTACATGGGAAGCAGGCACTCAACCAATGAGCTACAACTGCTCCCCAGTGAAAGTCCCGGGACCACGTACATGGACAGCATGTGCTTAACCACTTGAGCTACCTCCGCTCCCCTACTTGAAAATTTTGGGACCAACTTGTATTAACATAAAAATCTATAACCTTAAATACCTCAATATCAAAAAATAGGAAAAAAGGCATGTCACAGTTATAATGAAAAATTGAAAGAACTACATAAACCCAAAGAAAATTGAAGGAACAAATAGTAAAGATAAGACCAGAAATTTGTGTAATAGACAATAACAAGAGTTACAAATTTGATTAAAATATCTTTGTGATTATAATTTCTACACTATTTTGACACAAATTTGAAAACCTATTATTCTTAAAATACTTGGAGATTCGGGAGATGATTTCTTAGAAAATATACATTATAAAAATTGGCCGAAGAAGAAAGAGAATTCTGTAATATACAAATATCTGTAGATGACATTGGAGAAAGTGATTATTTTTTTATTTAAAAAGCCACTGAGGCCAGATATTTCATAGAAGAATTCTATCTAATTTTTAAGGAAGAGAAAATTTTTCTGTAATTTAACTATTCCAGGATATGGAAAAATATTAAAAAGTTTTCCTTTTAAGACTCTAGCAGAATCTTTTTTTTTTTTAACTTTATTTTGTACATTTAATAATTGAAAACATAAGCAATTAAAAACTAAAAAGTAAACACAGATGAATAAATATATACATTTCTCAATTAAATGTAATGGATACATGTAAATTTTTTTGTTGTTTTGTTTTTTGTTTGTTTTTTTGTTTTTTTGTGTGTGTGTGTGAATCAAACAATATATTACACAATATATTTGGTTCATAGTAATGCATTCATACAGTGTTTGTCCTTTTGTGTCTGGCTTGCTTCACTCAACATAATGTCCTCCAGATTCATCCATGTTGCCATATGTTTTATGACTTCATTTCTTCTTACAGCTGTATAATATTACATCGTGTGAATAGACCACAGTTTGTTTATCCATTCGTCTGTTGATGGACACCTGGGTTGTTCCCAACTTTTGGCAATGATGAATAATGTGGCTATGAACATCGGTGTGCAGATGTCTGTTCGTGTCACTGCTCTCAGGTCTTCTGGGTATATACCCAGTAGTGGTATTGCTGGGTCATGTGGCAAGTCTATATTCAACTTCTTTAGGAGCTGCCAAACAAACAGTTCACCATAGTGGTTGTAACATCCTGCATTCCCACCAACAGTGAAGAAGTGTTACTATCTCTCCACATCCTCTCCAACACTTGTAGTTCTCTGTCTTTTTAATAGTGACCATTCTGATAGGTGTGAAATGGTATCTCATTGTAGTTTTGATTTGCATTTCCCTAATCATGAGTGATGTTGAGCATTTCTTCATGTGTTTTTTTGCCATTTGTATTGCTTCTTCGGAGAAATGTCTATTCAAGTCTTTGGCCCATTTTTTAACTGGGTCATTTGTCTTTTTATTGTTGAGTTGTAACATCTCTTTATATATCCTGGATATTAAACCCTTATCAGATATGTGATTTCCAAATATCTTTTCCCATTGAGTCGGCTGCCTTTTCACCCTTCTGACAAAGTCCTGTGAGGTGCAAAAGTGTTTAATTTTGAGTAGGTCCCATTTATCTACTTTTTCTTTTGTTGCACGTGCTTTGGATGTGAAGTCCAAGAAACCACCACCTACTACAAGGTCTTGAAGATGTTTCCCTACATTTTCTTCTAGTAGTTTTATGGTCTTGGCTTTTATATTTAGATCTTTGATCCATTTTGAGTTGATCCTTGTATAGGGGGTGAGATAGGGGTCCTCTTTCATTCTTTTGGTTATAGATATCCAGTTCTCCCAACGCCATTTGTTGAAGAGACTGTTTTTTCCCATCAGTGTGGGCTTGGTAGGTTTGTCAAAAACCAGTTGACTGTATAGGTGAGGGTTTACTTCTGGATTCTCAGTTCTGTTCCACTGATTGATATGTCTATCTTTATGCCAGTACCATGCTGTTTTGACCACTGTAGCTTTGTAATATGTTTCAAGGTCAGGCAGTGAAATTCCTCCCACATGGCTCTTCTTTTTTAGAATACTTTTGGCTATTCGGGTGCACTTACCCTTCCAGGTGAATTTGGTAATTGCCTTCTCTAATTCTGTAAAGTAAGCTGTTGGGATTTTGATTGGTATTGCATTGAATCTATAAATCAGTTTGGGCAAGATTGACATCTTCACGATATTTATTCTTCCAATCCATGAACATGGAATGTCTTTCCATTTGTTTAGGTCTTTTTAAATTTCTTTTAGCATTGTTTTGTAGTTTTCTGCATATAGGTCCTGTACTTCCTTGGTTAAATTAACTCCTAGGTATTTGAGATCTTTTGTTGCTATTGAAAATGGAATTTTCTTCCTGATTTCCTCCTCAGATTGTTCAGTACTAGTGTACAAAAACATTACTGATTTTTGCATGTTGATCTTATATCCTGCCACTTTGCTGAACTCATTTATTAGTTCCAGTAGCTTTGTTGTGGATACTTCAGGATTTTCTAAATACAGGATCATGTCATCCGCAAACAGTGAGAGTTTTACTTCTTCTTTTCCTATTTGGATGCCTTTAATTTTTTTGTCTAGTCTAATTGCCCTAGCTATAACTTCTAGTACAATGTTGAATAACAATGGTGATAGTGGGCATCCTTGTCTTGTTCCTGATCTTAGGGGGAAAGCTTTCAACCTTTCACCATTGAGTATGATGTTGGCTGTGGGTTTTTCATATATGCCTTTTATCATATTGAGGAATTTTCCTTTTATTCCTATCTTTTGAAGTATTTTTATCAAAAAAGGATGTTGGACTTTGTCGAATGCCTTTTCTGCATCTATTGAGATGATCATGTGGTTTTTTTCCTTCAATTTGTTAATGTGGTGTATTACATTGATTGATTTTCTTATGTTGAACCAGCCTTGCATACCAGGAATAAATCCCACTTGGTCTTATTGTGAAAGTCTTTTGATATGCTGTTGGATTCGATTTGCAAGTATTTTGTTGAGAATTTTTGCATCTATGTTCATGAGAGAGATTGGTCTGTAATTTTCTTTTCTTGTGGGAATCTTTATCTGGCTTTGGTATTAGGGTGATGTTGGCTTCATAAAATGTGTTGGGTAATTTTCCCTCCTCTTCAATTTTTTGGAAGAGTTTAAACAGGATTGGTGTTAATTCTTTTAGAAATGCTTGGTAGAACTCACCTGTGAAGACATCTGGTCCTGGACTTTTCTTTGCTGGGAGAATTTTGATGATGGATTCAATCTCCTTAATTGTGATTGGTTTGTTAAGTTCTTGTATTTCTTGTTGTGTCAGTGTAGGTTGGTTATGAGTTTCTAGAAATTTGTCCATTTCATCCAGGTTGTCTAGTTTGTTGGCATATAGTTTCTCATAATATCCTCTTATGATTCTTTTTATTTCTGTGAGGTCATTTGTAATTTCCCCCCTTTCATTTCTGATTGTATTTATTTGCATCTTCTCTCTTTTTTTCTTTGTTAGTCTAGCGAGGGGTTTGTCAATTTTACTGATCTTCTCAAAGAACCAGCTTTTGGTTTTGTTGATTTTCTCTATTGCTTTTCTATTCTCATTTTCATTTATTTCCACTTTAATCTTTATTATTTCTTTCCTTCTTTTTGCTTTGGGATTGGTTTGCTGTTCTTTCTCTAGTTTCTCAAGTTGTTCAGTTAAATCTTTGAGTTTAGCTCTTTCTTGTTTCTTAATATAGGCATTTAGGGCTATAAATTTCCCTCTCAAGACTGCCTTTGCTCTATCCCATACGTTTTGATACGTTGTGTTCTCATTTTCATTTGTCTCAATATATTTACTGATTTCACTTGCAATTTCTTCCTTGTCCCACTGAATATTTAGGAGTGTGTTGTTCATTCTCCACACATTTGCAAATTTACTTTTTTCCTGTCTGTTATTGATTTCTAGTTTCATTCCATTATGATCTGAGAAGGTGCTTTGTATAATTTCAATCTTTTTATATTTATTGAGAGCTGTATTGTGACCTAACATGTGGTCTATCCTGGAGAAAGATCCATGGGCACTTGAGAAGAATGTATAATCCGCTGAGTCTGGATGCAGTGTTCTGTATATGTCTGTTAGGTCTAACTTGTTTATCATATTGTTCAAGTTCTCTGTTTCCTTGTTGATCTTCTGTCTAGTTGTTCTATCTAATGATGTGAGAGGGGTGTTGAAGTCCCCAACTATTATTGTAGAAATGTCTATTTCTCCCTTCAGTTTTGCCAGAGTTTGTCTCATATATTTTGGGGTACCCTGGTTAGGTGCATAGATATTTATGACTGTTATATCTTCCTAGAGGATCATCCCTTTTATTAATATATAATGGCCTTCCGCATCTCTTATCACTTTTTTGCCTTTGAAGTCTGTTTTGTCTGATATTAGTATAGCTACCCCTGCTCTTTTCTGTTTACTATTCACGTGGAGTATCTTTTTCCAACCTTTTACTTTCAGCCGGCTTGTATCCTTGTGTCTGAGGTGAGTTTCTTGTAAGCAGCATATGGATGGCTCATGTTTTTTTATCCATTCTGTCAGCCTGTATCTTTTGATTGGGGAATTGAATTTAATCCATTCACATTCAATGATATTACTGAAAATGCACTCTTTATTTCCTCCATTTTATTCTTTGGTTTTCATATGTCATCTTATTTTTGTCTTTCCTTTTACTCTTTTGGTTATCTTTCTGCTTTTCTTTCTTCTATACTCTCCTCCAAGCCTCTCTCTCCTGTCTTTTTCTTTCAGGTTCTAAAGCTTCCTTTAATATTTCCTGCAAAGGTGGATTCTTTCTTTGCAAACTCTCTTAGTTTCTGTTTGTTTGTGAATACTTTATATTCACCTTCATATTTGAAGGACAGTTTTGCTGGGTAAAGAATTCTCGGCTGGCAGTTTTTCTCTTTCAGTTTCCTAATTGTCTCATAACACTGTCTTCTCGCCTCCATGGTTTCTGAGGAGAAATCGGCACAAAGTCTTACTGGACGTCCTTTGTAAGTGATCGTTTGCTTCTTTCTTGCTGCTCTGAGCATTTTCTCTTTATCTTTTACATTTGACATTCTGAATAATATGTGTCTTGGTGTAGGTCTATTTGGATTTATTCTTATTGTGGTACGGTGTGCTTCTTGGACATGAAAGTTCATTTCTTTCATGAGAGTTGGGAAATTTTCAGCTATTATTTCCTCAAATACTCTTTCTACCCCTTTTCCTTTCTCTTCTCCTTCTGGAACTCCAATGACACATATGTTCTTGCGTTTTGTGTTGTCATTCAACTCTCTGAGCCCCTGCTCAATTTTTTCCATTCTTTTCTCTCTTTGTTCTTTTCTCTCTTCAATTTTAGCTGCTCTGTCTTCGGTATCACATATTCTTTCTTCTATCATTTCAAGTCTGCTGTTGTATGGTTCAAATATATTTTTTACTTCACCTATTGTGTCTTTCATTCCCATGAACTCCGTTACTTTTCTGTTCAGGATTTCAAATTCTTCTTTACGTTCGTGCAATGACTTCTTGATGTCATTGATCTCTTTAACTATATTCTCTTTCATCTCATTAATTTGATTTTGGAAATGTGTGCTCATCTCACTGATTAGTTCTCTCAAATTCTGCATCTCTCCTGGGACTTTGCTGTATTCCTTTCTTGGGCTATGTCTTCTATTTTCTTAGTATGGCCCGTAATTTTTTGTTGGTGCTTAGGCGTCTGGTTAGTTTGTATTTTACTTAGATGCTCTATCTCTTTCTCTTTTATGGCGTTTTAGTGGCAGGAGGCTGTGAGTTACCACAGCTCTTTGATTTTTGGCTCAACCTTGATTGTTAGGATTGTTTCTGCTGGTTGCTCAAAACTGGGCACCGGACCCAGTAATTGGTTGTAGAGTCGTTTCCTAGGGCCTTGGGCAGGGAGGCTATAGAGGCCAGGAAAAGGCTCTCTTATTAATTTTCTTATGTGTACTTCCTTGGTCTGTCAGGAGATGGCGCTTGTTGGCTGCTCTCAATTCAATGCCTGGTCGGAGCATATTTGTTGTGACACAGACCAGATCAATGTGATAGAGCTTCCTGTCTGGGGGCTATGAGCCCTGTGATTCAAACTTTCTGTGACAGTTCTCTAGACTTCTCTCGTAGTGCCCCCCTTTTCCCAGCTAGGAAATATTTCCACTCCTTTATGAATCCTCAACAATCAGTCCCTGTTAGTAGAGGATGAGATTGGGAGGTTTGTATATCTTTAGCCCCTTGCAGGCTCCAAGGCAAACAATGGCGCAGCCCCACCCAGCCTGGAAGGGCTCTCGGGACAGGGCAGACCAAACCTGGGAGTCCAAAGCAGGGTCAGCCCCAGGCTCTCTCTCCCCTCTCTCGTGGTGTCCTCAACAATTAGTCCAGGCTAGAAGAGAGGGAGGTTGCGAGGGTCGGATTTCTCCAGTCCTTTCTAGGCTTCCAGGCAAACCACCATGTGGAAGGGTCCGTGGGGCTCCGCAGCCCAAATTTCAGGTCAGAACCTGAGTCAGCCTAAGGCTGTGTCCCTCTCTCTCCCCTTTCTGGGAGTGGCAGATCCCTGAAGCCCCCTTTGTCTGTGGTCGCAGGCCCAGGGGCCCGAGAATTCTGAAGAGTGTGGGGGAGGGTGCCGGCAGCAGCAGTAGCTGATACTTGCAACTCACAGTTCTGTAGTCGCGATTGATTTCCCTCTTCTGTCCCTCTCTCCTCTGGGTGGTGTGCAGCCTTCACCTGCTGACCTAAACCCTAGAAGATCTTTTTCGGGGCTGTTTCAGCTTGTCCTCTAGCTATTTTTCTGGAGAAGAGATTCCCGTGTCTTTTGGTCCGCCATCTTCCTCTAGCAGAATCTTAATACTAAAACAAGAATAAGATGGAGAAAGAAAAAAAAAAAGCCAAGAAAAAAAATTCATGGGCTAAAACAGAAATGTAAATTCTAAACAAGTCATTAGAAAATATTACCCAGAGAGTGTAAAAAGGGAAAGCATGTTGTGACTAAACTTGATTTATTCTAGGAATGTGTATTAATAATTTCATACCAGAAAGTCTGTTACTATCATGGACTCCATTATTAAGTTGAAGGAGAGAAAGCCATGCTATTACTTCTCTCTCTGTCTCTCTCTCTCTCTCGTCTCTATCTCTTTCTTCTCTCTTATCCTCACCCTACCATATTTTAAAATCGCAATTTCATTTGCAATTTTATCTTGGTTATTGGACTCCAGTGTGGTATGTGGTAAATATATTTATTTATTCCTTTCATAACTGAAAATACAGTTCTTCTGATCTAATGAGAAAATGATAATTTGGATGGCAATATGATTCTTGGTTCATCAGCTCTATTGTCTGTAACTTTGAATACACTGTCTTCCCTCTCCAGTTTTGCAGATAAATTCTGGTAATATCCTTCATAAAAAACTTGCTCTTCATAGCTGCAGCTTTTAAGAGAAGATTTTTTATTTGTTCTGAGTATTTAAAAATTTGTATAGTATACATCTATGTTTTTGTCAATTTAATATGTTTTGTCCAATTTATTTGAGATTTTTATTTAGACAATCATGTTGTCTGCAAATTATTATTTATCTCTTGCACTGGCTAGGATCCTCAGTACAATATTGAATAAAACCTGTGAGAGTGAGCATCGTAGCTATAGGGTTTTTGTAGACATCTTCTCGTTTTCTGAGAATGTCCCTGGTTTTCTGAAAGTTTTTTTTCCTCTTGGGTAGATAACTCCAAGGAGTTTCTCCTGACTTATTGATAATTACTATAATCTCATAAAACATATGTGTTTTATAGAGATATATATATTTCAGCAGACTCAAATATATGTATATTTATATATGCATCACTATTGAAATTAACCAAGCAGGGAGCTAGAAGCTGCTGGCTTGTAGCATCAGTGAGCCAGATTAGTTCATTTGGAGAAAAGATACTGTAGTCTCAAAGCAGAGACTGGAGCTTCAAAGTCAATGTTAGTCTTCAATGACAACGTCAAAGCAAAGGTTGATGGCCACAAAGGCTGTTATTCAGCCACATTCACAATTGTATAATGGCAATCTTTTGAAATTAAAGGGGAAATAAGAATAGTTTAGATCCACATTTCTAATTTTAATAAGGCATGCATAGAAATGAAACAGCATAATCCTGGATTAATTTATAGCATCAGTCTGTCACGAAAATGAATAAATCCCATTTTGTAAATATTAATAGAAATATGATGCTGAAGAAATACATGTCTCCTATTACTTATGCTGTGTATTTAATCCAAAGTCAGGACTTTTAGTAGACAAAAACCTAAGAAAAGTAGACAACAAATGCTGAACATCAGTATTGGTTTGGGAAAAGAGCTCCATCAGATTCCTGGGTCACATTACAACGTGTTCTAAAATTACTTGCAGAATATATCATTAAAGCACAATGCCAGGCAAATTTTTGTTGAAGCAGAAGAAACATTTTTTTCTGTTTATTTCAAAGTTGATTCATTTAATCAAATCCAGTTCCTTATATACAAAACTCTTTTTGAAGAGTTAGGTTGAAGCTCATTAAACCTTATTTGTAAAGACCTCCAAGGAAACCTATTTTATAATCTATCATGATAAACCATCCTCATAGCTGGTAAATTCACATTTCTTTTTTACATAAATCCCTATGCTGCTGTTTTAGACTGAATTCTTTTGTTCTGTCCTCTAAGATAATAGAACACATCTTATTATTGAACTCTACATAAAAACTCTTGATATTCTGAAAAAAAAAATTGATAGAAGAATTATGTCTTTTCTCCCAATATAAACTTCAATTTTGTTTTGGGACCACAGAAGAGGAATGGGTTCAGTGTGCACTTGTAAGAAGTACTTAGGAAGAGAATGGCTGATCTCAGCAACAACTTCAGCCTTTGTCTTGTACTATTCTTATAATTCGCATTAAAGTAGTTGAGTATTATTCTTAGGCCAGCATCTTTGTCTCCCCCAGAAGAATATTTGTTGAGCTTCAAAGGCATTCCTTTCAATGCCTCTGCCACTGCTAACTCCCTCCCACCCACATCACTAAAATGCAAGGCTCTTGGGGCAACACAGCCTGTAAGGAAAAATACACATATCACCAGACACTAGTCAAAGACAAAACGTCAAGGAAACATATTCATCTGTTAAAGCTTTGTGGACTGCTTTGCACTTTGGCACATTCCTTTCTGCACATTCATTTTCAACATATATCATCCATTTTTGGATCCAATCACATTTTTCAACTGCTATAAATTTTCAAACCTTTGTGGTTGGATATTTTGCTCTAGCATTTTATTCCTATTTGAACTGTTTATAAATCAGGCATTTTCCAGCATATGAAGAAGAGATACAAACCTGCACAGTTCATTGACTTTCATTTATCACTTAATTATTAACTAAAGTTTGAGGTCCAGGGGAAACACTCGTGAGAAAATAGAGTTCCCACTCTAGGTGTGTGGCTCTGAGATCTCAAATATTTTTCCAACAGGTAGCTGTCAGAATTTTAATTTTGTCCTGCATTCTCTAGTGTTTGAACATCATATTTTCCCATCCAAAATGGCCCTGGTTGTCCCCCATGCCTTTTGGTACTCTAGGTGGTCTCTAAAAGAAGCCCAAATCCCAGTTATTCTCCCCATGACCAACATCCCACCTCAATAAGATTTGATTCTCCCTCGCATACATCCATTAATGCTCATAAAATGATCCACGCCTACACACACACACATACACACATACACACAAACTGCTCTAAGAAACAAACAACAGGCCAATTTGGAGAGCCTAGATATTTTCCAAGTCTACATGTTGTAAAAACTACTTCTAGCTTTCATCTCCTTATCCTACACATCATCTTATCTCCTTTCATTTACCTACCTTCTTGACTTTCAGCCTAAATTCAATATATATAAAAATATATATTAAATCTTTAAGTAGAAATTTATGTTACTACATTTATATTATTGACCTGAGATTATCTTGGCTCCATGACCTTCAGGGTCTCGATAGCATGATGTTTCTGTAGTTTAATTAATTGTTTAGCTTAGTCTTTGTTAATGTATGTTTAATGCTATGTATTTAGTGCACTCTTAAAATATTTGGAAATTAAATGAGTGTATCATTTCTTGTATATGTGACCATTGACTGAGGGAATGACTACATTTTGAAAACCAGAATATAAATAAACAAGCATTTTAAAATATGCGTGATGCGTGCCATTATGCAAACTACATTCTTCAGTTCACATTTTTAAAATGTCACCTTCCACATCCAACAAAGACAAAAAATAACATTATATAAAAACTTGGGATAAAAAATGGCCAGTGGACCACTACTCTCTTTCATTATTATTATTTCTGGGTAAAGGATTCTTGGTGCCATTTTTTTCCAGTTTTTATAATGCTGATCAAAGAAAGAGGCTTCATAATTTTAGTCTTTGATACCCAGTAGGAGAACTATGGTGTAGCCTTTTGATAAGCCAATGAGATTTAGTATGCAAGCTCTCACTTCATTGGTTGCAGCAAAGACTACTCAGAGGGATTCACCAATCAAACAGCCTCTCATAAAGGGCAAAGCACAGCAGGGACCTGCTACTCTCACCTGAACATTAGTAGCTATATATTTTATTATAGGCACAAAGATTGTAATGAGATATGGCACAACATAAATACATTCTTGTACAAGTGACAGCAAGGAGAATTGGAAACAGTCATGAAGTCTTCCCAATTTTCCTTATCACTTGATGCTGGCAGCCTTATGGGTCTCCTCCAGAGCTCTTCCTGGCTCTGCAAAATAGTCACAGCTTTCTTTTCATTCTCCAATCATCATTGCTCATAAAAGTGTGAATTATAATTCTTATATTCTGCATCCTTCCTATTGTTACTAGAGTTATGTGTTCATAGGTAGCATCTTTCCTATGTGGTGCTGAATAGCAAGGCAAAATATAATGATAAATGTCATACAGTACAAACCTTAATCTTGCAGTTAAGAGCAAAAATATGTTTAAAAAGATGTTTCTTTGTCTTTGTTATTTCACATAATCCTGATGCTTCGAGGGGAAATAACTCTTCCCTGAGGTTTTTTGCTGCATCTATCTTATAAATGATTCTCTTTGATCAAAATCTAGCACAAGCACTCCTTTTTTTAAAAGTCATAGAGGCAATGATTTCATATCACAGTATTTCGACTCTTGACAGCTCAGTGGGAGTAAGGAAAAGGAGGAGGGGAATTATCTAACGGAGAGGAAAAGGTGGGAGAGAGAAATTCAAAGTCAGGCCAAAGATGACAGGCAAAGCTTGGGAGCAGCTGTAAAAACTATTCCTTGATCTCTTCCAGAGATTGGTGTGCTAGGGTGAATGACAAGTTCTAATTAAAATTGTGGCTGATTACCATATAAGAAGTGACACAATTTGCCTAAGACCTGAAGAAGATGATGAATCACTTTTATTTGTAGAACATTCTAATTTGAAAATATGCATTTTTAGATGAACAGCTGTGGTGTGTTTTTGACTGGAGACGTGGTAATTAATTTTCTTTTATTTTATGGCTGAAATATTCACATTGTATTTTTGTCATCTATCAAATTTTTTATTTCTGTAAACAAGATGATGCAAGTCCTCCATGTTCACATGCAAAATGTAGAAGTTTATGCAATTCCAAATTCTCAAGTCTAAGCGTTAAATTTAGATACCTAGACCATGTCTGCAAGTTCCATTGAACCATAAATTCCACTTGAGTATTAATTTTCAGAACTAAGTGGTCTCTTTAGTAAACTGATATCTATCAAAGCTGATTCATAGGTCCATTTCAGGGCAAATGGAGATGACTCTACTCAAAACACAGCTGTTGTTGTTTGTTGTTGTTGTTGTTGTTATTGTTGTTTAGTTTTGAGAGCCTGAAAACTGATAGCCTTGGTTTGTTCTCTTTAGTGCCTATCTTTCACAGTTAAGAGAAGCATTTCCTAATCATATAAAGAAAATTATTTTACTATGTCAAGGAAAGACATACCTCTCTGATTCCAAACAGCCGCCTCTGCTTTGACAGTAGTTGTCTGGTTAAGGTAGAGTATACCATGTATGGATGGGCAAATGCCACAGTAAGGCAAACAATAATGCCAAAGAAGCCAACATGAAAATATTTACACATAGTTAGCAAACCATAACTGTGGGAACCAGATAACTATTCCATTTATTTTTCCCATGGGTCTCCTCTAATTCTGGTTTTGCATATATTGGTTGCTCTGAACTTGCCTACTGTATTACATACAGCAATAGCCAGCATGACCAAGATTCATTTGGCTTCATTTACCGTAAGTGGGGAATGCTGATAGGTTAGAAACAGAAAGCGCATGTACTCTGGTACTCTGCAGAGAACCAAAGAAACTATTTTATTCTCAACAGATTTGACCTCTCTATTGCATTGGGAGGCAGAGGGAGGATGCATAATGAAAGAGAGGAAGAATACAGTATCCCTTCCACATCGCAACTTTCCCATCTGAGTGCGGTTTTAATACACCGCGGGTGGGCATAAGAAATTCAATAGTTTGGGTGGGCAGGGTGGCTAACAAAGGACCCTTTCTGGAACCAGGAGAGGAGGGGTAGAGAGATGGAGGGAAGAGTGTGCAGGGGCGAGGTCTGTGCTGAGTGTGAGCAAAACCCGGGATCTGCGTGCTGACAAAGGGACGCCCTCCCAGAGGGGGAGCGGTTTCAGAAAGACCATGCTGAATGGAAAAAGAGAGGAAGAGGATGGCGACCAAGTCAAGAATCAGAATCTACAAGGCAGAAGAAAAGACCACATGGGGGTTGGGAATGGAGAGAGGCCCAGAAAACGTGCACTTTAGAAACATTAGCAATAAATCTAAATAAGGGGAAACAGAGGAGAGGGTTATGGGGTGGTGGTGGTGGGGGGGTGCTGTTTTCACCACTATAGCTAGGCAATATGATTTAAAGTCCAGAAGTGAGAGTACTCCAACTTTGCTTTTCATTTATGAGCTGTTTCTGATTATTCGGCACCCTTTACCCTTCCAAATAAATTTGATAATTGTATTTTCCTTTTGTTTAAAAAAAATGCTGGAATTTTATTGGGATTGCATTGAATCTGTATATCAATTTGGGTAGAATTGACATCTTAATGATATTTGGTCTTCCACTCCATAAGCATGGAATGTTCTTCCAATTACTTAGGTCTTTTTAAAAATTTAATTAGCAATATATAGTAGTTTTCTGAATACAAGTGTTTTCACATCCTTGGTTAAGTTTAATCCTAAATATTTGATTCTTTTAGTTGCTATTGTACATGGAATTTTTTTTCCTGACTTCCTCCTCAGATTGTGCATTACTAGTGTATAGAAACACAAATAATTTTTGCATATTAATCTTGTATCCTGACACTCCACTGAAATTGTATATTAGCTCTAGCAGCTTTGTTGTAGGTTTTTTGGGTCTTTCTAGGTGTAGGATCATATCATCTGCGAATAGGAAAAGTTTTACTCTTCCTTTCTGATTTGGATGCTTTTTACTCCTTTTTCTTGCCTGATTGCTCTAGCTAGAACCTCTAGCCCTATATTGAACAACAGTGGTGACAGTGGGCATTCCTTCTGTCCTTTGGTTCCCTCAGACCCTGTTCAATTTTTTCCATTCTTTTTTTTTCAATCTGTTCTTTTCTATGTTTTGATTTTGGAGGCTATGTCTTCTAGCTCACCATTTCTTTCTTCTGCCTCCTGAAATCTCCTCTTATATGCCTCCAGTGTATAATTTCATTTATTGTGCCTTTCATTCCCATAAGACCTGATATTTTTCTATGTATGCTTTCAAATTCTTCTTTGTGCTCAACCAGTGTCCTTTTAATATTCTTAATCTCTTTAACCATCTCATTGAATTTATTAAGAGATTTGTTTGAACATCCATGATTAGTTGTCTCAACTCCTTTATGTCATCTGGAGGCTTATCTTGTTCCTTCGACTGACCATATCTTCTTGGTATGGATTTTAAATTTTTGTTGGTGTCTTGGCATCTGGCTTACTAGATGTATTTTTTCTGGGTGCAGTTCCTTTCTTTAGCTGAGGGCTTTCTTGCCCTTTCTACCTTGCTGGTTGTGTAGTAGGAGCCGAGGATATAGTTGGTGCTGTAAGCTGTGGAGGCTGAAGATGGCCATGTTGCTCCAGAAACTAATGAAGCTTCTCCCACCTTTCTTCTCTGACAGGGGTAAGGGTAGAACCACAGATGTGTGTAATAATACAAATTGTGCAGGCCAAGACCATCTGTACTTGCCCAGAGAGACTGATGAAGCTTCATGCCCCTTCCTCACCTGCCTGGGGTGAAGATGGAGCTGCAGATATGGGCAGCAGTCCAAAATGACCACAGTTGTCCAGGTAGACTGATGTAGTACCGTCCCCCCTCTCCCTGCCAGGGGTGGAGATGGACCCTCTGGAGTGCCAACAATCTAATCCATGTGGGTCGAATATACTTGCAGTTGCTGTGGGAAGCTGAGGGAGCACTGTCCCTTCCGCCCTTCAGGGGGTGGGAATGGAACCACAGGCACCCAACAGTTCAGTCTATGCAGGCCAAGAGTGCCTGCCATTGCTTGGAGAGGTTGAGGAAACAAGATAGAAAGAGTGATTAACATGCAAAAAGGTAAACATATAAGAAAAAGAATGAGGGATCTGGAATTCAGATTGCTTCAATCCAAATTCACAGTCTACCATCTATTAATAGTATGGAATCAAGTATGTAAATTAACATCTCTATTCCTAAATTTTCTCATCAATAGTTGGATACAATAATAACTTAATCATTTAAGGATTGTTATGAGAATAAACAAGATAATACATAAATTTTTTTTAAATTTATTTTTTTGTTTTTAAAACTTTAGTTTACATAAATGTTACATAAAAAATATAGGGGATTCCAGTATGTCTGCCCCACACGTTCCCCCATTAACAACAACTTTCATTAGTGTGGTACATTTGTTACAATTGATGAACACATATTGAAGCATTGCTGCTAACCCTGATCTATAATTTACATTATAGTTTACACTCTGCCCCGCACAATTTTATAGGTTTAGGCAAAATATGGCCTGTATCTGTCATTGCAATGCCATGCAGAACAATTTAATGTCCCCAAAATGCCCTCATATTACACTTATTCTTCCCTCTCCCTCCCCTCAGAACCTCTGCTGGCAACGACTTTATATCAATGATCAAGTTCTTCTATTGCTAGAATAATCATAAGGCTACTTTAGTCCATAGTTACATTCCCCCCTTATATTTGTTCATTCTTCAATCTTGAGAATTTTGGAATGCTGATGTCCACTCTGTTTCTGATTGAGAGGGGGCTTAGTTCCCATGGGGCAGATGGATGGAATGGCACAGAGAAAGTGCTCTCTCTCTCTCTCCTCCCTTTTCTCTTTCTGTATGTATGTATGTATGTGTGTGTGTGTGTGTGTGTATACATACACCAAACACATAGTGTCTTAGTTTGCCTGACTGCTACAACAAATACCACATAATGGACTGGCTTAAACAACAAGTATTTACTGGCTTACAGTTTTGAGGCTAGAAATAGAACAAAATTTAGATATTAGCAAGATTTTTCTTACTCCCTGAAATATGTTGCATTCTGGTGTTGTCTTGTTGATAATCCTTAGGGTTCCTTAGCTTTTCTGTCACATGGCAATGTCCTCTCCTTTCTCATCAAGGTTCCTGATGACTTCCTGCTTCTGGCTCTTCCCTGTGGCTCTTTCTCACTCTGACTCCCCGTTTCTCCCCTTTAAAGCCTCCCTAATCCAGATGACGGCCTACCCTCCTACAGTACTTCACTTGGCCCCACCTTAGTAACAATAACATTGGCACAAGGTCCTATTTATAGTGTGTTCATACTCACTGTGATGTGATTCAAGAACATTTCTCAGTTGAGGTAATAATTCTACATACCATATATATGTATATGTGTATATATGAGTACATATGTATGTATGTGTGTATAAAACTAGAGCTAGACATTTAACTTCTTTGTCTCATTTTTACATTCCAAAATTAGGATAACTTCTTTTTCAAAGGGTTGTCATGAAAATAAAAATTAAAAATACTGTTAAATTATTTTTAGGCTTAAAATAGAAAGCATATGCAATTATCAGTATAGGGACCAGTATGAGTGGTAATATTTGTAGAAGATAGTTACAATAATAAAATATAGAACTAAGTATCACATACTGTAATCATACAGGCAGAATATATTTTATTCACATTTTTAGGCCATTTGGACTGGATTTCAATATTCAAGTAAGACTTTACAAAATAGAAAATGGAACATGGTTTGTGTTTGGAAGAGAAACTCAATTAGTGAGGGTTCAGACTATGGCATAGAGAATGATGTAAAAGAAGATCAATCTAGAATAGTTTCAAGCTAAATCACAATGTACTTCAAATTATATGTTAAGGTCCCATCTAGAAATGATAGCAAATTGGTCTTTATTAGTAATTTTTAAAGATAGTATTTTATGAACAAAATTTACTAGGAACAAGCTAGCCTAGGAATTGGTTTCTATTCCTTGTCAACTATCTTGCAGTTTTATTATAAAAATGCATTAAGTAAATATCTTAACCTATATATGGCCTTTAAAATCCTATCTTTACAACAACAATTATATATACTTTTATCCCATTTAGTGAAAATTAAATTATGTATGTGAATGCATCTTAGTAATTGCAGAGTGCTAATTTAAAGCAAACACTAATTTTATATATAGGTTGGGGTGAGGGCAATCTTCAGTACTAATTTTATAACCAGTTAATATAGCACTATAAACTCAGTTGATAAAGGCCCAAATTGTAAGTGGGAGAGTTATGAAGCCAGCCAATAAAGTTACCAAAAGACTTCTTGGATTAACTGAGATGTAGGCTTTAAAGTGACCTGGAGGTGAAGGAATTTTTTTAATGTGTTCAACATGTGCTTATTGAACACCTACTTTGTAAAAGTCTTTTGGTACTTGCTCTGACCATACAGGAATGATGAAGTCACCACTTCTGTGTCTTTTCAATGAAAACTTATGGCTCTCCAGTTCTTTAAGGTTTTGTGCCCAAAGCTACAGGAGCCAGCCTACTGAATAGTCTAGAAAGATAGTAAATAACACTGAGTAGGTTTGCCTGGCCTAAGAAAAGTATCACATTACCCACATTTCCTTGGGGATATGTGGCCCACAGACCTCAGCTCAGAACATCAACGAAGAATCATTTGTGCCAGTTTTCACCCATTCTCCTACTCTCTGTCAATAATATCCTTATTGCTTCCCCAGCTAATGCCTTCACTGTCAGTGTTTAGTCTTCAGTCCATCTCTCAGAGATACGAAGTCAAACCAGAGAAGTACCAATTACAACCCTGCTGGAATCAGACTCTAGTTCTACCATGGCTATAGCTCCCACAGAATACAATTTTGAATCAGACCTAGGTTAAATTCCATATATACACACGCAAATTCTGCTGAACAAAATGAAATTTCGAACAACCGATAAGTTATTATAGAGGGAAATACTTTAAACTTCATTTGTTTTTCTTTGAATTGGGCAAATTGGCCATGACCTAAGCAATTAAATTAGCCTATTCATTCTCTCTCTACCCATTTCACTCTAAATTAGCATTTCCATTCAGCATGCGTTTTTTGAGAGTTTATAGTAATCTTGTAATGACTATAAATATGAATAAGAGTCTCTACTCTGAAAGAGCATTTAGTTTAAAGGCAACAAGAGTCAAGCTAAAATATAACTGCAGAGAAAGAGACAAAGCTGAATTAAGGGATAGCAAATAGCCTGGGACATCAATCTACACTGGGCAATAATGTATCTGGAGTGTTAAAACACCCCCAGAGAATAGAAGAATAGAAACATATGTGTCCAGTAGAGCCAGAGTCACTATTAAAGGTATTTGGAAGGAGTGCTTTGATAAGTCGCTGGGAATGGGGAGATAAGACCTCTGAGGGGAATATTATTTAGACTGAATTGCTTCTAATTTGGATGACTTGTAGGGCTTTTATTTTACTTGGTACAGCATACACACTGGGGTCCAGAGCTGAACTGCTTTGAATGAAAGAGGAAGGGCTGAGTGCCACCAGAGGTATCCTTCTGTTATGTCTTTTCTCTACTCTGTGTGGATCTGCTCTTATAAATACAAATTAACCAAGTATTAATTTAAGATTTAGCCTTATTGTCATTTCTCCTGAAAATGCTTATCCTGTGTATATTATCAGCTAATAAAATTGCTTAATAACTTAATGTTAATATAGAAGCAAAGGGAGTGGAATTCACTTGCATTTCTACCAAGTCTACAAACATCCCTTCACCTGAATTCCATTTTCTAGCCCTGCCTTCCTAGTGCAATATGTAGAATCTCTGCTCCTTTCAAATGGATGCATCTCTACTTGTGCTCTAGATCTTATTCCTCTTTCCTTATATAGTTCTAACTTCTTCATTTATCTAGTGTTTTATATCTCTCTTCCCTCTCTCTTTTTCCCTCGCTCCATCTTCCTTACTACCTCGACCTATCTACCATCCTATTCTGGATTATTCCCTTAGAATAAGAATCAGATTCTCTACCTGCCATGGGCTAGAAAGCACTATATCATCTAATGTGACTTGGCACCTGACTTCTCCTGCAAAATCATCTCATCACCTTATCTTTTCCCACTAAACTACAGCTACTTTCTGGTTCTCAGAAAGACTGAGTTCTTACTCATTCTGGACCTTTATATTTGTTGCACCCTCTGCCTGGAATATCTTCCTCCACATCAATTATGCAGGCTGGGTTTTTTTTTACACACTTACAGAAGAAAAAAACTTAGGGCTCTACTCTAGAGGTTGGTGGTTGGTTACTTCATTCAGGTATTCACATCACATCAAAACCCACTACTGTCACACTTCAGGCATCCTATTCTCTTCTCATTACTAGAAGTTTTGCTAACAATATAGAAATTAGACATGAGTTTTCACTGGTGAAGTGTTCATGATATGTGGATTAGCTAAGTTATTTTACAGTCATCTCCAACCTTTAAATGAAAAGGATATGTGAATGTAATAACATCTTTACCCTTCACCTTTTAGAGATCCACTCAACAATTGATTATGAAGTGTCACTGTTTAAAAGATTTTATTTCTTATGATGACTGTAAAGTTAAATGAATTCTCACTGTAGTTCAACTATCACATCTGTCTTTAAAAACAATTTCATTCAAAGTTTAACAAGAGTAACTAAAAGACAGAAACTGAGACATTATAGAGCACAGAAAACTGTTGAATGAATCAGTAAAATGAGTAAATGTATAAATGAGCAGCCATTGAAATTAAAGCCAATAATTTAGCCTGCACAGGTATGTCAGATTTTGTCAGTGCCTGGACCATATCCTTCAGGCCTTCTCAGGTCAGAATACTCCAGCCAATTCCCTTCTGCTGGTAGATGCTGCTCTGTGCCTGAGGGCTTTCTCCAAAGCAGGCTTGTGATCAGAACTGCTTACAACCATGAATGGAGAGGAGGTACTAGGTGTCTTCATAATACACTATTGACTGGCTTCCTTCCCTATGTCAGCACACTTTATTCCTCTGTTACCAATGTTTCCTGCATCTCTCAAATAAACCACTTACACTAGTATCCACATCAAGACAGCCAGTTTCCACATATCTTGATCCAACTCTTGATAGATGTATGTGTTGGATACTGAGGTAGCACTTAGAAGAGGCACTAGGTAGAGCCTAAGGTGCTGAGCTGAGTCTAGAATGAGGATCTCAATTTCTTTATCAACTCACTTGCTCTCCTTTCACGTGTAATCTCCCCTGTAGCAGTTTGGCATTATTTATGAATTCCAAAAATGGATATTGGATTATGTTTGTAAATTGGTCTGTTCCCCTGGGTATATTAGATTGTATTAACTTCAGAGGTTTCACTTTTACTTGATTAAATTATGATATGGGCTTTGATTGGGCCACCGTAAGTATGACATCAAGTCCCTGGCCCCTTGGGGACTCATAAGGTAGAGGAGTTAGTTGGTGTTTTTGATGCTGAAGCCCCAGGAAGTAAATACACAGGAGAAGAACACAGAGGAACCAAGACTGCTCCCTAAACACGGCAGAGGCCCCGGGAAGAGAGAGAGCCTGAGAATCTATAGCTGACCTTGTGGAGAGAACAGAACAACTGAGCCCAGGAAGAAATGAGCCCCAGGAGAGAGATGAGATTTATCCCAGCCTTTATCTAAGACCAGAAGAAGCTGGGACCTGAAGGGGAAACCTGAAGAGGAAGCCTGAACCCTCGCAGAGACCAGCAGCCATCTTGCTCCAACACGTGGTAATAGACTTTGGTGAGAGAAGTAATTTATTCTTTATGGCCTGATAACTGTAAGCTTCTATCCCAAATAAATACCCTTAATAAATGCCAACAGATTTCTGGTACTTTGCATCAACACCTCTTTGGCTGACTAATACAACCCCCTTCAAAGCTCTTTGAACTATTTCCCAAATGGAATCTTGGCCCTCATTTTCCTCTCCATTAATTCTAATTCACTTTCATCTTCAGCATCCATTCTAAAGCCTTCTTTTGTTTCATCTGGAGAAGAATGACACACAGCCCATTCCATTTATCTTCAGTCTCAGATACCAGATTCATCTACACATTGCAAAGACTTTCTCAAAGAACTTCTAAACATCCACCTGTCATTGGACACGTTCATTTAATAATTACCACTTTTATATTCTTTTTGTATATTTGTCTTAGGCTCATCTATTTAATGCGTGGTCCTGGATTATAAACTTTTAGTGTTTATTTCTTGAGTCGCAACCTTAATTGGTATAGCCCAATGTCATTTTTTTATAGTGTTACATAAAACACTTAATTATGATTCCCATTGCACTAATTAAAACCATTATCCCTCATCACCAAAAAGCAGCAATTATCTTCCTACACATTATATTATAAAAGCAAATTACCTTTCTTTGGCTTTTAATACCCCAACATAAAATATTAATGCACACAAACACCTAAAATAATGTAAATATATACTACCTGATTATGGCATTGATGTTAGACAAATAGTAAAAATGAAAATATTAAAATTTAAAATTTGAGAATATGTTTTAAGAACTGATTCACTCTAAGAGTTTGAAATTTAACAGAATTTCTTCAAATAATCAGTTTATTGATGAAATAAACTTATTTTTATTATAATACTTTTAATTATACATGACTTTGCAGGGCCCCACTCACTTATTATGGCTGTCTACCAATAGGTCATAAAACCCAAAGAAGTGTCAATATTACTGACATCCGTTTAACTTCATGTACATATTATATAGGTAAATTGGTAAACCAAAACCAGTATCTCAGTAATTCAAGAATATATTATTGATTAATTCATTTCCATTTATATTCATCTTTTAAATCAAATGTAATTTAAGGCTAGTGTTGTTAGTAATTGTTCATTTAGAACTTCACTTGGTTATTGTATAGAAAAGAGAGCTTTAAATATCAACAATAGGACTTATAATCAGAAATGTTGGAAAATGGCTTTTTCCTTCATATTGTGAAAGAGGTTAGGTCTCAAGATATTATTTAGCCATTAAAAGAAGGTGGTTTAGCTAGTTGGAAAGAGTCTTTTTCTATTAATTTGGATTGGAGGGCATAAAATATTGAGGCAAAAATTTCCTATTTATATATGTCAGAATATTGCATTCTTGGGGTAAGAAAGGAAGGGGAAGAAGTAAAATAAATCTATAAATCCCCATAGTGGGTTCTGGTGTTTTTAAAACATGTCCCTCAAATTCTTTGACAGTCCTCTCATGATGAGGTGGGTCAATGAATTCTTTCCTTGAATGTGAGGTGATTTGTGACTGCTTTAACCTATAGAATAATATATCCTATGACTTTCAAGTTTATAAAAGTCCATGTAGCTTCTAGCTGGTCATCTGGGAATGTTTGTTCTGTAGCAAACTCAGCAAGCTCCCTGACTGAACTTAGCAACTGTGCTAAGGCTCTTTTAAGAAACCAAGCCATCTGCAATGATCATAGGTGAGTACTGAAGTCCAAGCCAAAATCAACACCAGACAGGTGCATAGAGATGCTGCCAGATAATCCAGCTCTTAGTTATCTAATCACCTTCAGTGTTGGAGTCATCCAGCACAGGGCACAGCTATCCTGCAGTTGAGACAAGCCATCTCTGCTATGATCTTCCTAAATTTCTGATATACAGAATCTAAGAACACACAAAAAATGGTCTTGTTATGCCACTAAATTTGTGGTGGTTTGTTACACAGCAACACTAACCAGAACTATGACTGAATTCAACCAATGTTTATAAGAATACAAATAAAACTTATTTGGTGGTACAGATCCATAATAGTATCACATAACATGTTTATAATATTATAATATTTAATCATCACAAAGGACCAGTACTTGTAGATTATTTCAGTTTTGTAGCTGAGGAAATTGAAAAATAGAGTAATCAATGCTGGATAGAGTATTCAAAATGTAGGTGGTTAAACTACTTTGCTTTTAATATTTTAAATTAAAGATAATCTTAACACAAATTTGCATAAGACATGGTTTTGTGTATGTGTATGTTTTCAATCTTCCTGGTGACACAATCATACATTCTCTATACTTACTCCTATATTCCCTATCACAATAACAGTTGTGACATCTACTTGTAAAAATAGAATCTGTACTGGAATTAGAGTGATTCATTTGGGTTGGACAAAGGGCACAAAGTACTTAGTACAGTGTACAGTGCTTAGCATGTGGAAAGTATTAAAAATAGCCATGATATTATTATTATTTTTATTACTATTATCTCTAGATTATATCTATTTTTTAAATGTTGCAAGAAAATGTCTCTGCAGGAGAAGGGTGATTTAAATAGAAAAGAGTATTTGAGTAAAGAATTGGTAGTTTCTTTGAAGTTTTGTCCCATGCTGCAATAACATGAGTAGCTTTGTCAAATTCATTATCGTAATGGAAAGTATAGGGAGCCAGATCCTAACTAGGCATCTTTTTTTTTTATAGAGGCAAATAACTTTAATCCTTCCAACAACGTTTGAAGTATATACTATTATTCCCCTTTTACAGATGAAGGAATTAGAGTTTTGAGACTAAGTAATTTGTTTAGGGCTGAAGGGGTAGAGAGTGACAGTGCCAGGAGTGGATACCAAGTTTGTCTGCACAGTAAGCCCTGTAGCCAATTACCACATTTCTTCATGTGCTTTAATAGTTTCAAATATGAGGTTTAATTTCCTCTGAATTAGTTTGCCATGGTATGTTGTTCAAATTAGAGATATATTTAGTTCTTTTAAGCATGCATATGTGTGTGTTTATCTGTGTATAAACAAAAGTAGCCAGAAGAAGTAATTCTGAAAATTCTGAAAATTGACAGAATTTTGATTCATAGAAGCAAGTTTGAATTTTCATTTCTCTAAGGGGTTTGTGTTTTAAAGATATCTGGTGTGAATACTTTTGTCCTTTAACAAAGTCTTTGGTATTCTTTTATGAACATGAAACCCATAAGTTTTCAAATGTATTAGCTGCTCCTACTATATTTTTTACGTTTTATATAAGCTAAATATTTTATATATAGCATATTTTGGTGTGTAAATATATGTATAAATATTTACACTTTTTTTCAGAATTCTAGAACAAAAATGAGTAACCCCTAACTGCTGGGATTTGAGAAAAATGAACTAACCTTTAGTATTAAATACATGCACTAGTGCTCACTCTCATTCCCTTTTTAAAAAAAATAGAGATAAAAATTTACTGATTCTCTAATGTAATAACAAATCTCCTGAGCATAAACCTTAAATGATACTTTTTGTGGTTCATAAGTATTATTTGGCATAATGTCAACAAAATACTCTATTTCCCCAACCTATACACTTAGTTTCATGTAGAGCCAAAATATGGATATAGTCAGAGAGAAGTTAAAACAGAATGATGATTTCAATGTTTTTTATTCATTTCGTATCATCTTTGGCTATAAAACCAACACTAGGACAATCTTTACATTGATACAATCTTAACATCAATAGATACATTGTGCCAATATTGCAGGGTAATTTTTGGCTCTGAATCTCAATGTTCTGTGTAAGCTCAGATTTGGCTCTAAATGAACATAGTAATAACATAACAATAGATTAATCAAATCCATTATATGTTACCCTCTTCTAGTGTGTAAAAGAGTAAACTTTAGGTTCATTCTCTTCTCCAAAGTATTAAATTCACCATTTTGGTGAAGTTTTAAAAGCAACTCATTCTGTTGTGTATTTCACTTTCATTTTAATGAATCATCTGAAAGAAGAAAAGTGAAATGAAGTGATTGTAGGGAGCTTCTCCTTGAAGAACATATGCTATTTGGCTGAGATTTAATATATATATATATATATGGCTGTTTGAACAAACTTCCTCCTCTCTGTTCTGCTACTACCCACATGTACATTCAATCTGCAAAAATTCACCAACTCCTACAAAAAGCATTTTGCGGGGGTGGCTAGTAATCTATCTTACTTTCTCATAGCATTCACCCTCAAAGGTTTTTGTTGTTTTTACTTAGAGAATGATCAACTTGACGGTTATATGGAGGTAGCTAATTACGTGATTTATCACATTGAGTCAAAGTCTGAATCCCTGTCACTACAGCTGTGTTTTTCCAATAAATTCCATCCCCTGCCCAGGGGTATATTCTAGATGGGAAGTGGTGGTTTGGAAAGTATAGTGAGTACTTTCCTATCTTTAAATAGCCAACTAGAGCGAGGCAACAGTGGGGCTGTACCATTCTCACAGGAACTGAGCTCAGTTGCGTTCACCTTATTTCTCTTCCAACCAAGATCCTGAGTAGCTTTCCCTACAGCCTGTAACATTCCTGTGGTTACCTGCTGGAGTGTTTTCTTTCTCTGCTAACTTCCCATAGCTGGGTGACAATGAAGTTCTTACCAGGACAAATTTTCCTGCTGTTTCTTTGAATTTGCACTTTCTTGCCTCCAAGGGAGTCTATTATTGTCCTTGAAAATTCACTTCTAGTTTTTGTGTTGTGGGAAGAAAATATCAAACCCTAAGCCAGGCTCAAAGTGCTAGTCCTGAGGGGGGAAAGGCCATGAGTTGTGCATCATCCATTGGCTCAGAAAGTTGTCAGATGAACAGATTTTGAAGCTGGCACTTTCTGTTTGAGATTTTCAATATCTCTGCAATTGTCCCCAGAAAACCTAATTGATGTACATAAACACCTTGAACAAGCTAATATTTTTGTGACTATTCAAACTAGCATTCCGTAATATTAGTGAAAAATGTGTTTGCACTAATTTCAATTAATCATAGCTTGTTTATTAATTAATTAAGTATATTGTGGATAATTAATATAGCTAATTTATTAGCTAGCTTTTATATTATTTATGACTAATGTATAAATGATTTTGCACTGTTTCTATTAATTGTAGCTGAGTTTTTAATAAAAGTAAAATATTTCTTCTTTTCTGTGTATCTATCCCTTGCTTCAGTTTTCAATTGTGATTTTTCAAACTACTCAAACCCTTGAGAATCACATTAAAGATTTAAAATGTAGATAAATAAATATAACACATAATAACACTAAATAGCCTTGCGCCTTCATTTAGTGTCAGAAATTAGTTGAAGGTAACTGCATGCCTCTGTGCAGTTCCAGCTAGGATCAGTCTGCCCTAAGAAAGAGGGCTTTGAAAAAAATGTTTTGTCCTGTTTTGTTTGCTTCTTTGTTTTAAGTATTACTCAAGGCTACTGCTTTCTTGACTGGCAGCATCAGTACTCCAATGGAATTTTAGAGAGAATGTAAAGTACCCTGAGAAACTGTCCTGTTGGTCCATTCTTTTTTTTTTTTTTTTTTTTTTTTTAAAGAAGTTTTAGAGGTTCTATGAGCTCCTACTGAGGTGTGCGTAAGAATTACCTCTGGGATGACCTCCCGACTCTCTTTGAAGTCTCTTAGCCACTTGAACTCATTTGTCTTTACCTTTTCCCCCTTTAATTCAAGGTCTTTTTCCAGTTGTGTTGCACATATATGCATATACATTTATATATCATTTTGCAAATGTTGGTATGTATTGTGAAAATTTCGATTTTTACCCACAATAAAAATAAATAAATAAATAAATAAATAAATTAATTAATTAATTAATTAATTTAAAAAAGTAGTTTTAGATTACATAAGAGTTACATGAAAAGTATAGGTGATTCCCATATAGCCCACCTATTAATAACATCTACATTAATGTGGTACATTTGTTACAGATGATGAACAAATACTGAAGCTTTCTTACTAAGCAAGGTCTATAAATTACATTACTGTTTACACTTTGCACAGTGCAATTTTGTAGATTTTGACAAATGTGTAATATACTGTATCTGTCCTTGTAATATCATGCAGAACAATTTCAATGCCCTAAAATATGCTATGCTCCACCTAGTCTTCCATCATCCTCCCCTCAGTACCTCTGGTAACCATTATCTTTATATCAATGTTACAAGTTCTTCCATTGCTAGAATAATAATAAGTCTACTTTAGTCCATAGTTGCATTCGCCCCTTATGTTTGTTCATTCCTCCATCTTGAGTATTTTGGGGATTGTGATGCTGCTCTGCTTCTGATTGAGAGGGGCCTCAGATCTTATGGGGCAGATGGAAGGAACTGTTTTGCTTGTAGTTGTAGATACTCTTTATTTTGGGGGATGGGCATTATCTGTTATAATCATTTTCTTAGTTGTCCTGGGTGAGTTTTATGAACTGGAGAGTAGGTGTTGTTTGCAACTCTGCAGAGATTCAGGGCTCAACCAGCATATGAACAGAATGAAGATTTAAGTCTCAGGGACATATATTTAACATATATTTCATTATAGATTCAAATAATTCAAATAGAGGAATTATGTGTAGAGAGATTATAAATGACTCTAACTCTGTTACAGTGGGGAAATATGTTATCATATATTCAAAGGTAAGGCTCACCATTGGGGTGGTGATTTCATGGAGTTTTGTGCCTTAATTATAGTGTATGAATGTCTCTAGTGCCCTCTGGAGCAACCCTGTTTGAGGTCTTTTTCCAAATACATAACTGATTGGTGCTTGGTATTAATCCCTTGGTGCCAGGGAGGCTCATTCCCAGTAGTCATGTCCCTCACTGGGCAGGGAACTAGAGAGGAAGTGAGTTTATTTGCTGAGTTTGGCTTAGAGAGAGGACACAGCTGAGTAACAAGGAGGTTTTCAGGAGGTAACTCTTAGACAATAGATATTATTAGACAGTTTCAATTTTACAAAAATAAGGTTCAAAGGTACAAGTATTAATATCAATGGCCTGGCATATTAGTCTGTTTTCTTTTATTAGAAACTGCCCATGTACTCCAAAGATTCTTGCTACTTAATTTGAGAAAATAACAGACCTCCCCAGGATGGGAGTTTAATATTTTATTGGTTATTGTGTGGGTGGGTTTCCACACATTGAGATAACACCCTATGACAAGAAGAATACATTCATATTCCATAGAAGCATGTCTCACACAGTCCCCTACCACTGACTCATGGCACCAGTGAACCTCACCTGCCATAATTACCAAAAGAATATTCCCAGCACTATATTCTCAACTACAGTCCTCAACCACCCCAGAGTTCACCTGTTACTTCTTCCAGCCCTGGCCAGGTCCATGCATAGCCAAACCCACATCACTCTTCCAACTCACACTCACACTCTGGCACCATAGACCCCACTCACATCTCTGCACCACCATCACCCCACCCACTGCCAAACCATTCCCATCCACTTTATCATAGATTCTTCCCAGATTGAGCATCATGTCAAAACTCTCTACTCCCTTTCTCCTGATAACCTATCTTCAAGACTCTGCCCCTGTGATTCTGCTAAATATCAAAAAGATCATGCAATATTTGTCCATTTGTGACTGGCTTACTTCTCTCAACATAAGGTCTTTGGGATTCATCCATGTTGAAACATGTGTCAATGCATCATTCCCTCATAGAGCTGAAGGAATGCTCTATGGAAAAACATTTTATTTTTCCATTCATCCATTGGTGGACACTTGGGTTGCTTTCAACTCTATTTTAATTTTTTTTTATTTTTAAAGAAGATTTAGTTTACATCAATGTTTCATCAAAAATATAGGGGATTTCTACATACCTCATCCTTCCCCCTCCCACACTTTCCCACATTTACAACATCTTTCATTAGTGTGGCACATTTGTTACAGTTGATGAACACATATTGAAGCATTGCTGCTAACCATGGTCTATAGTTTACATTATGGTTTACACTTTGTACTGCACAATCTTACAGGTTTTGAAAAAATGTGTAATAGCCTGTATCCATCAATGCAATGACATGTAGAACAAATACAATGTCACAAAAATGCCTCATGTTACACCATTCTTTCCTCTCCCTCCCCTCAGAACCTCTGGTGACCACCACCTTTATATCAATGTTACAAGTTCTTCCATAATAATAATAATAATAATAATAATAATAATAATAATAAGTCTACTTTATTCTATAGTTGCATTTCCCCCTTATGTTTGTTTATTCCTCAATCTTGAGGATTTTGGGATAGTGATGCCCACTTTGCTTCTGATTGAGAAGGGGATCATATCCCATTGTGCAGAAGGATGGAATTGTCTTGTCTGCAGTTGTAGATATTTTGTTTTTTGGGGGGATGGGTGTTGCCCATCATCAACTTTTTGTTAGTTGTCCTGGGAAAATCTGATGCTTTGGAGAGTAGATGTTGGCTGCAACTCTGCTGAGATTCAGGGCTCAACGTGTATATGAACAGCCAGAAGATTTAAGACACTGGGACACTTATTTAATGGGTATGGTGCTAATTAGTGTTCATATAAAAGGGGCATAAGAACCATGTGTAGGAAAATTATAAATAAGTCCAACTCCTATACATTAGTGGATAGGTTATAATATATTCCAAGGTAAGCCCCACTGACAGTGGGCTGAATTCTTGGGGTTATCTGCCTTGCCTTTAGTTCCAGATGTCTCTAGAACCCTCAGGTGCCCCCTGCTTGAGGCACATTTTACTGTGGCAGTCAGTGAGATCCTCCTCAGACGTGCATAAGTGTAACCTCTGGAATGACCTCCTAACTCATTTTGAAATTTCTTAGCTATAAAAATTCATTTGTATTTAATACTCCCCCCTTTTGGTCAAGGTCTTTTACCAAATGCATCACTAGTTGGCACTTGGTAATAATCCCTCAGTGCCAGGGAGGCTCATACCTGGGAGTCATGTCCACACTGGGGGTAAGGTAGTAAGTTTATATGCTGAATTTGGCTTAGAGAGAGGCCACATTTGAGCAACAAGAAGGGTTTCATGAGGTAAGTCCCAGGCAATATATAATATTAGGCTAAGTTTCAATTCACAAGAACAAGGTTCATAAGAGCAAGCATCAATAGTAAGGTCTGTCCTCCTTCACTAGGCACTGCTCAGGTACTCTAGGGATTCTTGCTGTTCTATTAAAGAATGTAGCAGGACACCCCAGGATGGGAATTCAATATTCTTTCAGTTATTGTGTGGGTCTCCACCCACTGAGACAACACTCCATGATGATTTGAACACATTCATATTCCATAGAGGCATGCCTCAGGTGCATCCCTCCACACACATCCCCCCACTGCTGCCACCCCACACAAGTGACCCTTCCCTGCCATAGTTTCCAAAAAACACTTCCACAATTGTATGATCAACCACAGCCTTTTACCTCTCCAACTCTTGGCAATTATGAATAATGCCATGATGAACATTGGTGTACAAATATCTGTTCATGTCCTTGCTTTCAATTCTTCTGTGTAAATTCCTAATAGTGAGTGTACTAGTCAGCCAAAGGGGAGCTAATGCAAAATACCAGAAGTGGGTTGGTCTTTATAAAAGGTATTTATTCGGGGTAGAAGTCCACACTTACCAGGCCATAAGGCGTAAGTTTCTTCTCTTACCAAAGTCCATTGCCACGTGTTGGAGCAAGACAGCTGCCGACCTTTGCCAGGGTTCAGGCTTCCTCGGTTCCTTTCTTTCCAGGGCTGTGTTTCTCTCTGGGCTTAGCTCCTCTGTTTCCTCCACAAGGTCAGCTGTATACTATCAGGCGAACTGCTCGCTTCTCTTCTCCTGGGGCCTTCTCTCCAACATTCAAACTCCAACATCAAAACTGCTTCTCAAAAACTGCTCCCTCTGTCCTTTGCCTTGCCTTTTAGATTCAATTCCCCCACCCACCAAGGGGTGGGGCTCAATGCCCTACTGATATGGCCCAGTCAATGCCCTAATCATAACTTAATCATGTGCAGATTAACAGATCAGTTTATAAGCATGATCCAATTGTATTTCTGGAATTCATAATTACATCAAATTGCCAAACGGCTACAGTGAGATTGTTGGGTCATATGGCGGTTTTATACTTAGTTTCCTAAGGAACCACCAAGACATCTTCCACAGTGGCTGCATCATCCTACATTTACACCAACATTGGATGAGTGTTCCTATTCTTCCACATCCTCTCAAACACTTGTAGCTTTCTCTTTTTTTAGTAGCAGCCGGTTTAATAGGTGTAAGATGATACCTCATTGTAGTTTGATTTGCATTTCCTAGTAGCTAGTGATGTTCAGCATCTTTTCATGTGTTTTTTAGCTATTTGTATTTCCTCTTTGGAAAAGTGTCTATTCAAATCTCTTGCCCATTTTTTGAAAGCTTGTTTGTCTTTTTATTTTTCAGATATAGGATTTTTCATATATGCTAGATACTATACCCTTACCAGATAAGTGGTTCCTAAATGTTTTCTCCAATTGAGTAGGCTGCATTTTTATTTTCTTGACGAACTCCTTTGAAGAACAAACGATTTTAATTTGAGGAGGGCCCATTGATCTATTTTTTCTTTCATTTCTTGTGCTTTGGGTGTAAAGTTTAAGAAAACATTTCTTACTAAAAGATCTCATATATGCTTCCCTACATTATCTTCTAGGAGCTTTATAGTCTTGGCTTTCATATTTGTTCATTGTTCCTTTTGAGTTAATTTTTATATAGGGCATGAGGGAATGATCCTCTTTTATTATTTTGGATATGGGTATACAGTTCTCCCATCACCATTTCTTGAAAAGGCTATTCTGTATCAGTTGAATGGGTTTGGTGACCTTGTCAAGTATCAGCTGGCCATATATGCACAGGTCTATACTTAAGCTTTCAATTTGGTTCCATTGGTCAGTATGTCTATTCTTGTGCCAATACTATGCAGTTTTGACCACTGTAGGTTTTTAATATGCTTTAAAGTCAGGTAGCATGATTCTTTCTATTTCTTTTCTTTTTTTTCAAGAAGCTTTGGCTATTTGAGGCCTCTTATCCTTCGGTTTATCAGCTCTAGAAGCTTTGGTGTAGATTTTTCAGGGCTTTCTATGTATAGGATAATGTCTTCTGCAAATAGTGAAAGTTTTACTTCTTCCTTTACAATTTGGATGCTTTTATTGCTTTTTCTTTTCTAAGTCCTGGAACAAGTACTTTGAATACAATGTTAAATAAAAAATGACAATGGGCACTCTTGTTCCAGATCTTAGGGGGGAAGCCTTTAATACTTCACCATTGAATATGATGTTAGCGGTGGGTTTTTCATATATGCCCTTTACCATGTGGAGGAAGTTTCCTTCTAATCCTATCTTTTGACATGCTTTTATCAAGAAAGGATGCTGTATTTTGTCAAATGTCTTTTCTGCATTGATTGAGATAACCATGTAATTTCTTCCCCTTTGATCTGTGAATGTGGTATATTACATTGTTTGAATTTTTTTTATGTTGAATTCTCCTTGCATACCTGGGATACAACCCACTTGATCATGGTATATAATTTGATTGGTGTGTTGTTAGATTCAGTTATCAAGTATTTTGTTGAAGGTTTTTTTTGCATCTAAGTTCATTAGAGAGATTGGACTGTAGTTTTCTTTTCCTGTGGCATCACTGTGTTGCTTTACTATTAGAATCCCCTCCTCTTCAATTTTTTGGAAGAGTTTGAGCAGGATTGGTATTAGTTCTTTCCTGATTGGTAGAAGTAATCTGTGATGCCATCTGATCCTGGATTTTTCTTGTTTGGGAGGTTTTTGATGACTAATTCAATCTCACTACTGTGACTGATCTGTTGAGTTTTTCTCTTTCTTCTTTCATCAACATAGGTTGCATTTGTGTTTCTAAAAATTTGTCCTCATCTAAATTGTCCATTTTGTTGGCATTCATTTTGCAAAGTATCCTCTTAAGATACTCTTTATTTCTGTATGGTCAGTTTTAATATCCCCTCTCTCATTTCAGATTTTATTTATTTGCATCCTTACTCCTTTGTTCTTTGTTAGTTTAGCTAAGGGTTTTTCAATTTTATTAATTTCTCAAAGAACCAGATTTTTGTTTTGTTAATTTCCTTCCTTATACTTGCTTCGGGATTAGTTTGTTGTTCTTTTTCTAGTTCCTCCATGTGCAGTTAAGTCTTTGATTTTAGCTCTTTCTTCTTTTTTTAATGTAGGCATTTAGGGCTATAAATTTCCCTCTCAGTGCTGAATTAGCTGCATCCCATGAACTTTGATTTGTTGTGTTCTCATTTTCATTCACTTTGAGATGGTTACTGCTTTCTTTGTTAATATCCTCCATGACCCACTGATTATTTAAGAGTGTGTTGTTTAACTTCCTTATATTTGTGCCTATTCCAGTTCTCTGTTCTTTATTGATTTCCAGCTTCATTCCCTGTGGTCAGGAAAAATGAAAAGACAAAATAAAGAAAAAAAGAAAAACAAGAGAAAGAGGAAAGAAAATAAAGAAGAGGTGAATTGAAAACAAGCAAACAAACAAAACAAACAAAAATCTGGGTCTCCCTCTCAGAGTAACAGGCTGCCTGTTTGGGCCAATCCATCACCACAGACCTCCTCTCTTTCTTCAGTTTCTAAAGGAAGAATGTAGCCATCCATTCCCTAATCCACCATCTCAGATCTCCCAGTCCATTCTTAGAGTTCTATGCCTACTCATGGATTTCCCTTGGATTTTATATATTTGTTTAAACCACTAGTAATCTCATTCCCTTGGACTCTCACAAGGGGTCATCCTGATATCTTCTCTGTTACTGCTGATCAGGATTACACAGATCATAACATCTCCATAGAAATTCAATAATGCATGGGTCAGTGCTAAAATTCTGATTTTAGAATCTCTGTTCTTTTTTTTCCCCAGTTTCCTGTACTATAAAATTGGGAGAGTTATAGCTACTCTGACTTATTCATCATATTCTGGATATTTTTATTAGCTAAGTGAAAGTGAGGTCCATAGTCTGGTGAGCTAGGGCAGGTAGAGACTGCACATTCCAGTTGAGGATCATTATGCTTTGTTTCAAAAGTATTTCTTTAATATTAAGATTCCACTTCTTTCATCATATTTTCAAACTACCAAGTTTCTTTATATGCAAATATTTTTATGAAGACTTCCTCAATCAGCCATTTCATTAAGGCCATTAAGGCCCCTTTATACTTATAGTCATAATTTCTCCAAGGTATTTTCCTAGGACAGGAATACTGATTTCCTTATTTCCAGTCCTACAGCCTCTTTAAACCTATTTCCTTGAACTAACCAAAAATAGAAATTACATTTTATAATGCCCTCTGGCTGGGAAACACTTAATGAAATGTATTATCACACTCTGAGAATGTGAGCAAGAGTGAGTATGAAAATAGACAAAATAGGAATATCCTCCTCATATATTATAGTTTTCCCACAGAACTGCCCCCCAAACTCTACTCAAGAAGAATTGTCATCATTGGAGCAACACAATCTCATATGGTAAAGACAAATATTTTCAATGGATAGTATAATATCCAGTTTATTTCTGGTTGGTTAACATTATTACAATTTGTGCCAAGGTTTTAATTCTTAATATGTAATATATATTATCATTTTTAGTAGAGTAAAGAAATATCTCTGAATTACATGGGAGTGTTTTTTGAAATGTACATGCCCTGGATATTCAAATATATTCCCACTCCCAACAGGCACCCTCCTGTATTCTTTAAGAATTACTGCTCTTCGTAGTCACCATTTGTGACAGTTTGCATTTGGTGAATCCATAAAAAAAGATTACATTTTAAAACTAATCAATTGTGGACCATTTTGATTGGACTATATCAGTGAGGTATGGCTTGGGCTGAGTCTCTGGCCTCTTACATGGTCTTATGTAAATGGAGACACAGAGAAAGAGATACACAGGGAATAGGAGCTCTGCCATTTCTACCAGGCCATGTGGGAGACAGGACTCCAGGTTTCCTACAGCTTCAGAAAAGCAGAGAAGCCCAGAAAGCCTGCAAGAGATTCTGGAATCAGCAGAGCATAGAGGCATGAAGAAAGGCCCCCAAGTGGCTTGGCCCACAAAGCAGCTCAAGGGTGAAGAGACCATCCATTTGCCTGATTGCCAACAGCTGAACTCTGGAAGAAAGTGAAGCAGCTGAGACTGAGAAAAGAGGCCCAGAAACAGACATGCTGTTTGCCTGATGACACACTACTAGGCTCCAGGAGATGATGAGGCTGGACGGGAAGGCAGGGATCTAGGCAGAGAACAGCCACCATCTTGCCTCATCATGTGGCAGGACCTAGGATCACAAGTAGCTGATGTTGTTGAGAAAACATCTTTACTGACGCCTTGATTTAGACATTTCATGGCCACAGAACTGTAAATTTTTGCCCTAACTAAAATTCTTATTATAAGGCCAAACCATTTCTAGTACTTTGCATTGGCATCATATGGCAAATTAAGGTTCCACCCTGAGAACGTGTGTTATAAACTTCCTGCAGTATCAAAACATAGTTAAAAAATGACCAGTGTAGCTGATAACACATATTCATGTTTCAGATTAAAAGAGATTTAGAATTTAAATATTTTATTTTATTGTGTTACTAATCTATTTGCATAACAAATTATCCCAGAACTTTGTGGCTAAAAACAACACACATTTATGATCTCACAGTTTCTAAGTGCCAGGAAGCTGGGAGCAGTTTAGCTGGGTTGTTTTCATTTAGGTTTTCTTGTTAGGCTGCTACCAAGATGTTGGCCAGGGCAGCATCAATCAAGACTTTATTGAAGGAGAATCCATTTCCAAGTGGGCAGGCTTCAGAAAATCAGCTTCCAGCTCACTTTTGTGGGGCTCTTCACAGAGTTATCTGTCATAGCAGCTGGCTTTTCCCAAAGCAAGCTACATAAGAGAGAGTAAAAACAGCCTGTAAGACGTAAAGCATAGTTTTAGATAACCTTATCTCAGAAATGGTATCCAACTGCTTATATAATATATACGTTGTAAGAAAGTAAAATAAGTCCAACACACAATCAGAGACCAAAGAATACAGAAGGGCATGATGACCAGGAAGTGGGGAACACTGAAAGCCATATTAGAAGCTACCTACTAAAACACATATATTAAGACATTTGAATGTGATATGAAAGATACCTCAGAGTCATGTAGGTTACTCAGGATGTTGAGGACATGTCAGGTCATAGGATGCTGCACTTGGAGAAACTTTTGTCATAGTAATTAGAATAATTACCACATATATGGCAGATTGTGTTTGCACCTCTGTGTATGATAATTCTTGGCCCAAACTTCCCTTTAGAGACAGATTTTTTAAATCCTGAAATTCAGCTATCCCTCTGTTCAGAATTGTTATATTTTATCATGACTTTTTAGATTAAAAAATAATTTTTCCTAATTGAAATATTGATTGGATCCAGACATTTTAATACAAAGAAGAAAAAAATACATTTGAACAGATAATTATAATATTTTTAACTACCCCTAATGCAACTGGAATATAGTAAATACAAAACAAATATATTATCAACTGAATGGAACCCAGTACCTTCAGAAGTTATTTTCTTTAATTCAGTTTCTTTGAATAATCACATTGTCTATATCACTAGTTTTCTCTTTACCATCAACAAACAGGACTGAGCAGGAAATAAATAGGCATGAGGTATGTTTCTACCCTTGTTCCTACTAGTTGTTATAGAAACAACCATGGGCAGGTACCCAAACCCTTTGAAACTTGCTGTATTAGTCAGTCAAAGGAGGGCAAATTATCAGAAATCTGTTGGCATTTACAAAAGGGTATTTATTTGGGGTAGAAGCTTACAATTACCAGGTCAAAAAGCCTAAGTTACTTCCTTCACCAAAGTTTGTTGCCACATGTTGGAGCAAGATGGTTGCCAACATGTGCCAAGAGTTCAGGCTTCCTGGGTTCCTCTCTTCCTGAGCCTGCTTCTATTCACAAGGCCAGCTGTAGACTATCAAGTGAATGGCTCATCTCTTTTCCTGGGGCCTTCTCTCCTCCCTTATGACCAAGCTCCTTTATGTGCTTACTTCCCTGAGCTCCAGCATTAAAACTCAGCATCAGAACTTTAACATCAAAACTCCAACTAACTACTCTACTCTGCCATGTAGTTTTATCTCTGAGTCCCTGCCCCTGAATGTCCTACTGATGTGGCCCAATCAAAGCCCTAATCATAACTTAACTATGTCCAGAGGAACATAATCCAATATCTATTTTTGGAATTCATAAGTAAAGCCAAACTTCTATACTTGCTTTCCTCAGTTTTGCAGGGAAGATACCCATATCAGCTTTGCTAGTCTTACAAGGTTATAGAGATTATCAAATGAGACAACAGTATATATGAACAAGGTTGTACTGTAAGTACTTTAAATTAGTTTTTAATATATATTAACAATTATTTAATGAGTTCTTCCTATAAGCCATATTCTGATAAGAAGATAGATACAGTGTCTTAAGGAATTCTGAAAATAATCCTATGAGAAAGAATTTATTCCATTCATTTTGGAGATCAATTAGGTATTGGATAACTTGCCAAGGTCACACAGTCTAGTGTGGGAGCAATGATTCAATGCACATTTTTCTGAATATGAATCTCATGACTTTGTTATGGCTATACTTTTCTACTATTATTAGTTTTAGAGGTACTTACTCTAGACTTAGAAGGAAGAAAGTCTGTGGAAGAACCTGATAATCACCAAACTAGGATCTGGTTTTCCTTCCCTCTTTGCTATCAGAATTCTTTTTATCAGATGTTGGCAGGGATCCCTTTGCTCAAAAAAAGGAATGATCATCCCCTGTGCAGAGGAATAAAGCATGATTGGCAACCATTATGGCATCCCCATTTCTTTTTTCACCAAGGCCAATGGGTTGGCATGTAATCTAGTTCTAAGAAGTTCTAAGGGGAATTCCACTGCACATTTCTGGGAAACAGTTTCTGAGTTGATAAGCAAGAAGACATTGATGATATTCAGCCTCAAACAGAACTTTAAAATTCATGAGGTCTTATTGAGATAGTCATTTCTATTTATCATTTATGCTTCTATATTTGGATTTTCTGTTACTGCTAAATATATCATAAGTGAAAAGAAAGCCTCAGAGAAATTAAAGAGGGTTGATGATTCTATAAAGAAATAGCCTTATAATTTAATGAAGTTTTAAGTGTTTTGAATTTTTAGATATACATATATTTGTCAGTGCTTTAGTTTGAAATTTTAATAATCACTGACTCCTCTTTTTAAAAATCCAATAAAGTAGAAATCAGTCCAATAAACATTTATTTATTCAACACATATTTATTGAAGTTAAACCACATACTCTCAAAGAACCAATGGGTTAATGAGGAAATCAGAAGCAACGTTAAGAGGAGTTTGGAAATTAAAATACAACATACTTAACTTATGGGATACAGTGAAGGCAATGCTGAGGAAGAAATTATAGCTCTAAATGCTTACATTAAAAATAAGAAAGACTTCAAAACAAAGACCTAACTTCAAAACTGGAAGAACTTGAAAAAGAAGAGTTAACTAAATGCAAAGGCAGCAGAAGGGATGAAATAGCAAAGATTAGAGTGGATATAAATGAAATATTAAAACAAAACAAAAAACATAGAATGAACAAAACCAAATTTGGTTCTTTAAAAAGATCAATAAAGTTGACAAATATTTAGCCAGACAAAGAAAATGAGAGGATATAAATAACAAATCAGAACTAAAAAGGGGATCATTACTACCAATGCTGCTGAAATAAAGACTATTAGAGGACACTATGAACAATTGCATGCCAATAAATTAGATAAGCTAAATGAAATGAACAAATTCTTAGAAACACACAAACTACCTAAATTGACTCAAGAAGAAATAGAAGATATCAACAAACCAATTACTAGTAAAGAGATTGATTTAGTTATCAAAAACCTCCTAACAAAGGAAAGCACATGGCCAGATGGCATTAATATTATAATATGTTATATATGTATATGTATATATATATATGTTATATATTAATATGTGTGTATATAGATTATATAATATGTCTTATTTACATTTCAAAGAAGTAAAAAAATTCCTAGGAGAGTATATTCAGAGATGTCACCTAAACAATAGAACTGACCAGTTGAAAGCCAAAGGTAAAGGAAAATCTTGAAAACAGTAAGAGAACAATGACTCATCTAGAATATGGGCTTCTCAAAGAGATTAACAGTTGATTTCTGATCAGAAACCATGAAAACCAGAAGGCGGTGGGATGAGACATTCAGAGGGCTGAAAGTAAGAGAATATCAACAATGAATTCTATATAAAATAAAATCAGCCTAAAATAAAGAAACATAAATTAACATAATCCTAGATTAAAAAAAAAAAACCTGAGAAACTTCACTACTAGATCTTCCTGTAAGAAAGATTAAAAGTTGTCCTTCATGTTTAAATGAATACTTATAAAGACATAAAGAACATTAGTGTGGAAACTGCATAGATAAATATTTTAAAGAATATCAGTGTAATTTAGTTTTAACAAAATTCAATAATTATAATAGTGTTGGTGCTATTAAAATGTATAAAGAAGTAATTTGTATGACCATATTAATACAAAGAAGGAAGAGAGAACAGAGCTATATTGGAGAAAAGTATTTGTATTTTACTGAAATTAAGTTGGTATTAATTGGGACTAAAATGTTTTAAGTTAAAATATAAATTAAGAATATAACTCAAAACAGTATAGTAAAAGAAACAAAAGGTAATTAAAATAGTTTATTAGAAAATCTCTGCTTACAACAAAAAATGCAGTAAGGGAGAAATAGAGAAATAAAAAGGACAAAAACACATTTAAAACAAAAGTATAATGGCAGACATAAATCATAACATACATTAAAATAAATGGCTTAAGCACTCCAAACCAAAGGAAAAGATTGTTAGAATGGATAAAACAAACAATGTTGCCAATTTATGCTACTTCAAGGACAAAGGACACACTTTAGATTCTAAGACAGTGAAGTTCTATCTAGGTCCATTAGGCATGAAATGATGATGAAAGATATACCATGCAAAGAGTAACCATAAGAGTGTAGTTGCTTTGCTTATAAATTTAAAAAATCAGTTTTAAGAAAAAAACATTACTAAATACAAAAATTACATTTACTAATGACTAAAGGCTCAATATTTTATGAAGAACTAACAATTAAAAACATATATGTACCTAACAGAATCCTAAAATATAAGAAACAAAACCTAATAGAGTACCACATTTTTAATAATGGAAAGAACAATGCAATAGATCAATAAGAAAATCTAAGGCTTGAATAATGCTATAAACCAATAGAGCTAAGAGATCTATAGAACACTCCATCCAACCCCTGTAGAATATTTCATCCAGTAGCTAACATACATTGTTCTTAAATGCATATGCAACAATCACCAGGGTAGACCATTTGCTAAGCCATAGAACAAGCCTAAATAAACATAAAAATACTGTAATTATGCAGACCATGTTCTTTGAACATAATCAAATCAAAGAAAGAAGAAATTTGAGAAATTCAATAACATATAAAACTTTAAAAAATACACTTTTAAATAACCAATGAGCAATAGAAGAAATCCAAAGGGAAAATATAAAATACCTTGCAATGAATGAGAACAAAACATAACAAAATGTAAAGGATGCTGCAAAAGCAGTGTTCAGAATGCCTTTTACTCAGTCTTCCCACCAAAACAATTATTAATGAGGCAGGAACTGTCTGAAACAACTATTTTGAAACTCTGGAAGACAGAAGAACACTGTACAGCATCCAGGGAAGAGAGAGATGAAGAGACTGATAAATTATGGTAAAGAACACTAAATTGCTCTCTCCATGTGTTGGCTAAGAGTGTCCAGCCCCCACTCTTCTGCCACAAGAGAAAGAAGGTGAAGGAGATGCTTCCTCCACAGTCCATTCATGCCTCAGAAATAGGGGATAAAATGCGTTTGGAAAAGGCACTTTCTTAGCAATTCTTTGGACATTCAACAATGTGAATTGGAGGGAAGAACACTGGTCAGGGGCAGAACAGCATCCTGCTGGGTAGAGAAATGGGGTAGACCCCAATACATATCCAATTAGCATTGTGCCTAGAGCTTTGGGGTTGGTGGGGCCCCCCAAGACTCCATCTGCCTTGGAAAACAAGGAAGGAAGACAGGGTAGACTTTTACACAGCCTCAAGTAGCCCCTCCAGTCCACCTCCAGGCACCCCTGAAAAGAGAGCAGAAGTAATTATACAACACACAATAAAAATAAACATCCTACCCCCACACATACACATAAGGTTTGCTTCCTGTGGCTTTTTAATTAATCTGGTTAGTCCATAGATAATATATATATTTGGTTTTCCTGTGTGTGTGTGTGTGTATTTATTTATTTATTTATTTATTTATTTATTTATTTATTTATAAAATCCACCCCCCTATCCCTGAGGTGGGAGGAGCTAGGGAAAGTAGAAGAGTTGGAAAAAAGGGTCCAGGAAAAAGTAGAGAGATGGAGAGGCATGGCTGGAAGAGGAGGGCTAGGTTCCCTTTACTCAAGTTAAGGAGGGCATGGGAACTCCACTGAGTCATCTTTCAACTTCTACTGGTGGAGGATGGTGTCTACACACAGTTAGAGGTACCCCCATTGGCTTCTGTGGTGACACCACTGGCTGTCAAAGGGGGAGCTGGGGAGGTAGGGTGGATAGTTGGGGAATGTGGGAGCTGGGAGAGTCAAGGGAAGAGGTGGCCAGGCTGCATATGGAGGAGGAGGTGGTCGGCAGGTTGGCAGGACTGGGAACCTTGTCGCTGATGACTCACACTCGGATGTCATGCTGGTGTTGGTGCCCTCCGAATGTGTGGGTGCTGTGGGCAAAGTGAGCCACTTGCAGGCTGTCTGGACACGATACTTCGGGAGAGGGCGATTCACAACCAGGGGTAGATGTAGGCAATGTCCATGAGAATGTAGTACTCCTTCAGTGGCACATCATCATAGAGAACCTCCATCTTTTACTTGCTGGGCACATCTACCTTGTTGCAGAGAATCTTGGCCAGATGCATGATGGTCATGGCCACAGGGCATCACAGGAAGGGCACCCATGTCTGCTTTTCTTTGTCCCCATCCTCATTCTCCAAAGGTCCCTTCTTCTCCCAGTCCCTGACAACCAGTGGAACTCAGTGGAGAGGCTGACAATCTCATTACCACTCAGGTTCCCCTTCTCCTGCTCTAGGACCTAGCCATGATCCTTGATTGAGTCATTTGGGACCTCTATCAGGATATGATGCATAGAAATCTCGACACCATTTCATCTCATCTTTAAAAAGCCCAGGGACCAGGAAGTGGATGTGGCTCAAGTGATTGAGCTCCCGCCTACCACTCGGGAGGTCTGTGGTTGAGTTCCTGGTGCCTCCTAAATAAGACAGCAAGCTGGTGTGATGGGAAGGCATGGCAAAGTGACACAACAAGATAACACAACAAGAGACACAAGAAAAAAAAACATAATGAGAGACACAACAAAGCAGGGAGCAGAAGTTTCTGGTGCCTCCTAAAGAGGACAAACAGGACAGTGAGCTGACATGATGGGGAAGCATGGCAAGCTGATGCAACAAGATGACACAAGAAGAAACACAAGAAGAAAAAACATAATGAGAGACACAACACAAGCAGGGAACAGAGGTAGCTCAAGTCATTAGGCACCTCCCTTCCACATCGGAGGTCTCGGGTTCAGTTTCCAGTGCCTCCTAAAGAAACAAGGAAGACAACAGATGCAGCAAGTGCAAACAATGAGGGGGTGGGGAGATATAAATAAGTCAATCTTTAAGAAAAAAAGCCCAGGGACCAATTTGTAGACAATGTCTTGGAGGGTTTTGGTAGATATGATGCTCAGCAGTGGCTGGATTTTGTAGACCTGTACATCACACATGGGGCAATATCTGTTGGTCTGCAGGTAGCATAATGCAGGTTTTGCAAAAGGAATTCAGGCACTCCACCATGATTGTGGCATTGATGATGTACTCTCCACCTCCCCTGCAGAGGGCACACATCAGGTGATGGTTCAGCTCTATGGTTTTGATTTATGTTGTCTGATGCATGATGAAGGGGTGGGGAGCATGGGGACTGGGAAGCATCACTCTGGTTTCAGGGTCCTGTGGGTCTCAGGGAGGGGGATGGAATGGAGGGAAGGGGGCCATAGCTGTGTCCCTTGCTCCAGCCCTGGGGGAAGGCCTGACTTAACATTTTAAAATGTTGAAATGTCTCTTGAACATACACCTATCAACTTTAGTACTAACTAAATGTTCAAATAGAAGGGGCAGAAGAGTCTTATGTATGAAACCACAACTGAGTCCAACTCCGTCAAACTGAGGAGGATAAATTACCAAGTAGGGCCCACTGGCAGGGCACCAAATTCCTGCCTATAGTGTCTGGATATCTCCAGAGCCCTCAGGAGCCCTGCTATCTGAGGCAATATTTTCTGTGGCAGTCAATGAGATCATGCTGAGACATGCATAATTGTAACCCCTGGAATGACCTCCCAACTCACTTCAAAGTCTCTTAGTCATATAAACTCATTTTTCTTTACCTTTTGGTCAAGGTTTTTTTCCCATTTGCATTTCCAGTTGGTGCGTGGTAGTAATCCTTTGGTGCCAGGGAGGCTCATCCCCAGCAGTCATGTCCTATGCCAGGGGGAAGGTAATGCATTTATATACTGAGTTTGACTTACAGAGAGGCCACATTTGAGCAACAAGGAGGCTTTCAGTGGGTAACTCTCAGGTACTCTATAATACTAAGCTAAGTTTCAATTTCAAAAGTAAAGGTTCATAAGTATAGTCATCAATATCAAGGGCCTGTCAATGGTCCATCCTCCTTCACTAGTCACTGCCTCTGTACTCAGGGGATTCTTGCTGTCCCATTAGAGAATGTGGCAGAGCTCCCCAGGATGGGAATTCAATATTTTTAAGGTTATTGTGTGAATCTTCACCCACCATGACAATGCCCCATGAACAACTGAACACATTTATATGCATTATAGGTATGCCCCAGGTGAACGCTCCTCCCATGCATCCCCCATCACTGACACCCCACAACAATGATCTTCCCCTGCACAGTTCTAATGCTTCTGCAATACAAAACTTTTTCAAAAATGAAGCTAAAAAAATAACCAAATACAATTAAGAAAATGAAATAATAATATAGTTTTAAAAAAATAATAAAATACAAAAAATTTAAAAAAATTGGAATAACAAAAAAATAAAAATACATAAGATTAAAAGAAAAATTTGACATTATGTCTTTCATCACTGTAATATCTGTTGTCTTGTATGTACTGTGACATTTTCTTCCATCTATTCTCCCAGTGTCTTATTTTTTTCATTTTGTCTTCAAAGAAGATTTAGGTTATAGAAAAATGATGTACAGAATATAGGGGATTCCCATATACCCACCATACTCCCCCCTTTCCCCCTTTCCCCTATTAATAACATTTTACTTGTGGATGGTACATTTGTTACAAATGATGTACAAATATTGAAACATTGCTATTAAGCATGATCAATGATTTACATTATTGATTACATTTTGGAGCACAGATTTTATAAACTTTGGTGATATTTAACATGGCCTGTATCCATCATTGCAAGATCACATAGATCAGAGTCCCCCAAATACCCCATGTTCCATCTATTCTATTCCTCCCTCCTCCTCCCCTCAGGACCCATGGCAACCACCAAGCTTCACTCCTTGATGAACAAGATTCATTGTTACTTGTAACAACATTGAGGGCTTGACATACTGGCGTCTCCTCCCCTATTAGGTATGGCTTATGCTCTTAGGAGACTCCCACCCCTCTATTTGAGAACATAGCTAGACTCCCAGGTTGGGTGTCCAACACCTTTTCACTCACTGTGTGGTTCTCCACAAAATGATACAGCACACTATGACAATATGAACACTCATACACTTCCTAGAAGCTTGCCCCAGGTGTGCTAGTCCCACATGCACCCCACATCCAACACCCTAAACCAGTAGCCCTCCCCTGCCATATTTGCCAAAAGAATATTTCCAACATTGTCATTTGAGCCATATACCTGCAAATCACCAGAGTTCACCTGATCCCTCCCCCAAATCTCACCCCACTTCCATGGACAGTCCAAGCCACCTTCCCTACCCTCCCCACCTCACAAACCAGTCCCATCTAACCTAATAGCATCACTGCACCACTGTCATGTCCATCCATGGCACAACTACACCATTCCTCCTTATAGATTTTGCCCCTATAGGGATTGGTTTAAAACCTTCTTCTCCCTTTCTGTCTCCTTTAAACCTGTCTTCAAGATTCTAGCTCTGTTAGTTTGCTCAATTTGCTTAATTCACATAAGTGAGGTCATGTAATATTTGTCCTTCAGTGCCTGGCTTACTTCATTTAACATAAGGTCTTCAAGATTCACCCATGTTATCCTGAGTGTTAATACTGCATTCCTTCTTACAGATGAGTAATATTCCATTGTGTGTATATATCACAATTTGTTTATCCATTCATCTGTTGATGGACATTTGGGTATCAGGAAAATAATGAATGACCAATATGGGAAGCTAAGTAAAGAGGTAAAAATTTTAAAAAGAAACCAAACAAAACTGCTAGAGTTAAAGAACACAATAATTGAAATGAAAAAAGACCAGGAGGGTTTAAAGAGCAGATTGGAGCTGGCAGAAAAAAGAAACAGTGGCCTTGCTGCCCAAAATGATGTCTAGAGTACCCAAACTGATTTACAGATTTAACACAATGCTGAAATTAGTTGGCCTGAGAAGCATAAAGAAAAATAAATATTAAAAATGAAATTAGTCTAAGACACTTCTGGGACAACATCCAGGGTATCAACATATGCATTATGGGAGCCCCAGAAGTAGAAAAAAGTGAGATAGGAGCTGAAGATATGTTAAAATCAATGACAGAGAACTACCTAAATTTAACAAAAGATATGAATATACATATCCAAGAAGCTCAGAGAACAACAGGATAAACATGAACAAAAATATCCCTTGTCATATACTAACCACACTATTCAATGCAAAGGACAAGAAGAGAGTTCTGAAAGCTGCAAGAGAAAAGCAATTTGTTATATACAAGGGAATTCCAATTAGATTGAGTGCTGCTTGCTTATCAGAAACCATGGAGGCAATAAGGCCGTGAGTAGAAAATACTTAAAGTGCTGAAAGAAAACAACTACCAGCAAAGAATTTTATATCTGAGACACTCTTTCAAAAATGAAGAAGAAATTAAGACATTCTCAGATAAACAGAAGCTAAGGGAGTTCATTACCACTAGATGTCCCCTATAAATAGTGCTAAAGAGAGTTCTTTATACTGAAAGGAAAATGCAATGGATTGTGTTTCAAAGCAATATAAAGAAATAAAAACCTGTGGTAAAGGTATAACCATTTAGGTAATTATAAATACCTAATATTATATACTGCCTAAGAGTTACCTCCTGAAAGCCTCCTTGTTGCTCAAATGTGGCCTCTCTCTAAGCCAAACTCAGCATATAAAAATATTACCTTCCCTCTGACATGGGACATGACTCCTGGGGATGAGCCTCCCTGGCACCAAGGAATTATTACCAAGCACCAATTAGCAATGCATCTGGAAAAATACCTTGACCCCAAGGGGGAAAGATAAATACAAATGAGTTTTTATGGCTAAGAGATTACAAAATGAGTTGGGAGGTCATTCCAGAGGTTGCATTTATGCACATCTCAGCAGGATCTCATTGACTGACACAATAAACAGTGACTCAAAGAGCTGGGCTCCTGAGGCCTCTACAGATATCCAGAAACTATAACCAGAGCAGACAGCTCAGGAATTTTGCACCCTGTCAGTGGACCTTACTTTGGAATTTCCCCCCCATAGTGTAATTTATAACAAAAAGGGAGCTGGGGTGGCTATTCTACTAACAGATAAAATAGAATTTAAGTCAAAAATTTTAAAAGGAACAAAACTGGTCATTATCTACTGATAATTTCAACAGGAAGATGTAACATCTATAAATATATATGCATCTAGCAGCAGACCCCAAAATATATGAAGCAAATACCAACAGAATTGAAGGGAGAAATTGTTGGTTCTACCTTAATAGTAGGAGACTTTAATAAATCAATTTCAATAACAGATACAACATCCTGTCAGAAGATGAATAAGGAAGTATAAGACTTGAATGATACAATAAAGCAAGTAGATCTTATAGACTTATAAACAACACTACACCCAACAAAAAATAATATACATTCTTCTCAAGAGCACATGGATTATTCCTCAGGATAAATCATATGTTGGACCATAAAACAAGTCTCAATAAGTTCAAATCTATTGAAATCATACCAAGTATATTCTCTGACCTAACAGAATGAAACTAGAAATTAAGAATGGAAGGAAAAATGGTAATTCACAATCATGAATAAGTTAAGCAACACACTCTTAAACAAACAATGGTTAAAAGGAAATCAGAAGAGAAATTAGGAAATATATTGAGGTGAATGAACATGAAAATACCACATATAAAATCTTATAAGATGCAGCAAAGGAAGTGCTGAGAGGGAAATTCACAGCTCTAAATGCTTACATTAAAAAGAAGAAAGACTTCAAATCAGAGACCTAACCTCAAAACTGGAAGGACTAGAAAAAGAAGAGCTAACCAAACCCAAAGGCAGCAGAAAGGAGGAAATAACAATGATTAAAATGGAGATAAATGAAATAGAAAGCCAAAAACAAAAAATAGAATCAGCAAAACCAAAATTTGATTCTTTGAAAAGATAAATAAAATTCACAAACCTTTACTAGACTGAAAATGAGAAAAAGAGACAGGATACAAATAATAAAAATCTGAAATGAAAAAGGGGGCATTACTATTGACGCTGCTAAAGTAAAAAGAACTAGTAAAGGATACTTTGAACAACTGTATGCCAATAAATTAGATGACCCAGATTAATAAATTCCTTGATAGGAAGAAATAGACGATCTCAACAAACCAATTACTAGTAAAGAGATTGAATCAGTAATCAAAAAAACATCCTAGGACCAGATCGATTCACTAGATATTTATACCAAATATTCCAAGAAGAATTAACTCCAATTCTTCTCAAAATCTTCCAAAAATTGAAGGAGAGAACACTACCTAACTCATTCTATGAGGCCAACATCACTCTCATAGCAAAGATGGATAAAGGTACTACAAGAAAAGAAAACTTCAGACCAATATCTCTTATGAATACTGATGCAAAAGCCTCAACAAAACACTAGAAAACCAAATCAATGGCATATTCAAATAATTATATATCAGGATAATGTGTAATTTATCCCTGGGAAGCAATGGTGGTTCAACATAGAAAATCAACTAATGTAATACACCACCTTATCAGATTGAAGGAAAAAAACACATGATTATCTCAAATGATGCAGAAAAGGTATTTGACAAAATCTAGCACCACTTCTTGATGAAATCTCTTATAATATTATGAATAGAAGGAAATTTCTTCAACATGATAAAGGGCATATATGAAAAGCCTATAGCCAGCATCTTACTTAATGGTGAAAGACTGAAAACTTGCTCTCTAAGATCAGGAACAAGACAAGGAAGTCTTCTATCCCATCTCTTATTCAACATTGTATTGGAAGTTCTTGCTAGAATAATTGGTCAAGAAAAAGAAATAAAAGTATCCAAATTGAAAAGGAAGAATTAAAAAGTTCTGTATTTGCAGATAATGTGCTTCTTTATATAAGAAATCCTAAAAAATTCACAACAAAGCTCCTAGAGCTAATAAATTAATTAGTAAAGTGGCAGAGCACAAGATCAAGACCCAAAATCAATAGAGGTTTTATACATAGTCAGTGAACAATTGGAAAAAGGAATCAGGAAAAAACAATCCATTTACAGTAGCAAACTAAAAAATCATATATCCAGGATTAAATCTAAACAAAAATGTATAGTAATTATACAAAGAAAACTAGGGAACATTGCTAAAAATAATCAAAGAGGATGTAAAATAAATGAAGAATATTTCATGTTCATGAATTGGAAGACTTAATATCATTAAGAAGTCAATCCTACCCAAAGCAATTTATGTATTCAATGCAATCACAATAAAAATTCCAACAACCTTCTTTGCAGAAATGGAAAGGTGAATCATCAAATTTATATGGAAGGGTAAGGGACCCTGAATAGCTAAAGCTATCTTGAAAAAGATGAAGTTGGAGGACTCACACTTTCCTATCTTAAATTTATTACAAAGCCACAGTAATCAAAAGAGCATGATTCTAGCCCAAGGACAAACATATAGACCAGTGAAATCAAATCAAGAACTCAGATCAATCCTCACATTTACAGCCAACTGATTTTTAACAAGGGGGCAAGGACTACTCAACTGGGAAAGAATAGTCTATTAACAAATGGTGCTGGGAAAACTGAATCTACACTTGTCAAAAAAGGGGCACTTCCACCAGACATCATATACAAAAATCAATTCAGCCACATCTCACCCTGTAGCACACTCACAGCCATATCTCAGTGTGTACTCTCATTCTTTCTATTTTCTCAATAAACTCTTGTTTCTGGCCTCATTAAACTGGCACATCTCTGAATTCTTTCTTCCGATGAAGCCAAGAACCTAGAAATCCAGGACCCAGAGTGTTCCTGTAACATAGTTGGCTGGCCAGCCAGGAGATGAGTAACACTCCCTGACGCCCAATGAAGACTGATACCCAGGAAACAGTTGAGAAAAAAAAGAAAGAAAATGTGAATAGAATGAGTATCATCAGCAGAGCACTTAGTGGAACTAGAAGGCCATGGAAGCATATTCCTGCAGTGGGAAACACGCTTTGGAGGCTGCCCTGCACAGATGTCATGCTGGAGTAAGTTGTAACTGAATTGCCATGACAGAAGTCCTATCTGTCTGCTGTCAGCCTTCCATTGGCCACTGCCAATGGGGTACAATTATTATCCCCATTTTACAGGTGAGAAATATGATGGACAGGGAGACAGGTAAAGTATTATAACAAGAGGAGCACAAATAGTAAGTGGCAGAATTGGAGGTGGAACCCAAGGAGCCAGCTCTAGGCTCCAAGAGTTTAACCAAAGACTAAGGACTTTTATAGTGAGCAGAATGGTCCCCAAACTTGTCCACACACAAATTCCTAGAATCTGTGACTATGTCATGTTGGGTGGCAAAAGGGACTTTGCAGCTAAGATTAAGGTTAGTGACTGTTTTGGTTTGTAAGTGCTGTTATGACACAAACCACAAACTGGTTGGCTTAAAGAACAGGAAACTATTTTCTCAGATTTGGAGGCTAGAAGTCCAACCTCAAGGTATCACCAGGCCTTGCTTTCTCCCAGGGTATGCAGCATTCTGGCGATGGCTTGCTGACCATCCTTGGTGTCCCCTGGCTTGTGGCTACATGTCTGCCTCCATCACATGGTGACCTCACTCATCCTCTGGTTCTCCTACTGACTGTGCCTTTCTAATTGAAAATGTTGCTTGACTTTGCATTTATATTTTACCTTGAGTCTACTCTGCCTAGAAGGACTTCAGTCACACTGGATTATGGCCCACCCTGGCTCAATGTGGCCACATCCAAAGAGGATCTTCCAAGGTCCTATTTACAAATGGGTTCACACCCATGGGTTTGGGGGTCTTTGTGGAGGGCATGATTCCATCTATCACAGGGGCCTTAAAATAAGAAGAGTATCCTGGAGTATCCAAGTAGGATAAATCTAATCATATAATCCCTTAAAAATAGGATCATTCCCTAACTAGGATTGGGAAAATATGGCAGAAGAAGTTGGAAAGAAGTGAACCATTGAAGCATGGGAGGGGCTCAACCTGCCACTGCCAGATGAGGTCACATGGAAAGAAGGAGAATGAATCAGGCAGCCTCGTGAGGCAATGAGAGGGGCTCAACCTCTTATCCATTGCCAGAAGAGGGCCACATGGAAAGCAGGAGAAAGATTCAGGTAGCCTTCAGGAACAGACTGGCTTCTGGCTGACAGTCAACAAGGAAATGGGATCACAGGCCTACAACCACAAGGAACTGAATTCTGCCAACAACCTGAATGAACCTGGAAGCAGATTCATCCCCAAAGTTTCCAGAAAGGAACACAGCTCTGCTGATTCATTGGTTTTGGCCTTATGAGACTCTAGACAGAGGACCCAGCTGAGCTATACTGTACCTGGACTTCTGACATACATAACTGCAAGATAATAAAGAGCTGCTATTTCAAGCTGCTAAATTTGGATTTAATTTGTTATGATAGCAATAGGAAATAAATACAACTCTCTTATTTTATTCTTAGAGTGACTTGGTAATGGCCAAGTAACTAAGTCTGCCTGGAAAACTCTGGGAAAGCTTCATGAAGGGAGTATGAGCACCATTATATATTGATTTCAAGTTTTGCTAAAGTGATTTAAACCTTTGAAATGTCTCCATTAATTGGAAAAACAGTTATCTACGATAACTTTCCTGATCATTCTGAAACATGGAAAATCATATTTTATATGAAGCACTAATGGGACTTCATCGTTCACATAACAATGAAACTAGCCACCATGCTGTAAAATGAAATATCCTATTGATGATTGAAGGCAGAGTTAAACTAGTAATTTAACTGAATAACATTCCATATTACTTTTAATTGAGTGATATTCCATTGGGTATATACACCACACTTTGTCCATTCATCAATTGATAGACAATTGGATTGCTTCCATCTTTTGGCAATTGTGAATAGTGCCACTTACGAACATCAGTGGGAAAATACCTATTCAAGTCCTGATAATGAGACAACCTGGATGAACCTTGAAGACATTATTTTGAATGAAATAAGCCAGACACAGAAGAAAAAATATTGTATAATCTCACTGATATGAAGTATTTAGAATGGGCAAACCCATAGGGTCAGAATCTAGAATATAGGTTGCCGGTGATAGGGTGGGAGTAGAGAATGGGGATTTAAGGCTTAAATAGTACAGAATTTCTGTTTGGGATGCTGGAGAGATTTTGGTGATGGATGGTGATGTTGATAGCACAACACAGTGAAAGTAATTAACAGCACTGAACTATATATTTGAATCTGGTTAAAGGGGGAAGTGTTACATCATATATATTTTACTAGGATAAAAATTTTTTAAAACTCCAAGGGAACTTCTGGGAAGATGGTGTTGGGATAGGTAGGCAAGGCTCAACTCTCTCACAAAAAACAATGGAGAAAAGGCCAAAAGCTGTCCAGTGGACCTGCTTTGGGAGTCACTTGACCAGGATAGAGCTGTGCAACCCCTAGAAGGGTGAGGGGCAGAGAGACAGAGAACACAAAATAACAATTGTAAGTTACTACACTACTCAAAGCATGCAGGCTCAGATAAAATCAATGGCTCACTGCAGCCAACTGAGAGGGGAACAGATGTCTTCCTCCCTGAAAAGAGGGAGGGTATGGTAGAGGGAGGAGTGTGGTTTCTCATCTGTGAATTTGGCCATCAGAATATGTTTTGAATCTTGTCTCTGACCAGACCTGAAACACAGCAGAGACCAGAAACACAAGTGGAGGTTGAAAGAGACAACTCTGTGGAAAGATTTGCTGATGGGTGCCATCTGCTGGCTAGCTAGGAAACTGCAAGGATAAAAATTGCTTTTAGGTGTCTTGTTTTGAACAACTGGGAGAACATTGCGTCTCATTAGTGAAGTGAATCCCTGGCTCAATTTTCATAACTTAAGCTGGGCAATTTTGAAGACTCAGAATAAATTGAACCAAAAAAACAAAGAAGAGCTATGAAACAAAACCACTAGGCAAAAATAAATAAATAAACAAACAAACAAACAAACAAATAGATAGATAGATAGATAAAACCACTAGACAGGAGAGAAATTGACTGTCAGAGTAAATTTACCAACATACTCACATACCTAGATATCAGCAAAAATTATAAGCCAAAATAATAAACAGGAAGAGATGGCTCAGCCAAAGGAACAAACCAAATATCCTGATGAGATACAGGATTTAGACAACTAATCATCGATAATCATACAAATCTTCTAAATCAATTCAAGGAGTTGAAGGAAAATATGACTAAAGAGATAAAGGATATTAAGAACACAATGGGTGAGTATAAGAACAATTTGAGGACTCTCAAGATGGCGTTAGTGTAGGAGGGCACACACTGCAAGCTCCCAGAGCAAGGCGGATTGTGGACAGGGTCCTGCCCAGGGGTCTGTGCTGTGCACGCAGGGAGTAAGAAGCTTGGGACATCTATCTGCATGGATCAACGGCGTGGACGGAACGGTAGTGATTTGTGAGTTTTAAGGCTGCCAGTGGGGGTTGGTACAGGCGGCTGAGCCCCGCGGTTAGGGAGAAAATATAAAGTAAAATAAAATGGCCACTTGGAGCCGCGAGCAGGCAAGAAAGTTTTATTTTTCAGGGGATCTGGCTGCCTGGTGCCCCTTGGATCTTGCGTGAACAGAACAAATGAGCTAATTGGCACCTGGTGAACCGGAGCTGGGATTCTGGTCGGGGGGGATGGAGCTGATTTCCGTAGTGACCCAGGGATAAGACCCGGGCCGCTGCGGAACCAGGAAGAAGGGACACTTCCCAAAGGAGGGAGGGTTCTGTTGGAGGACAGGGAAGGGTATTTTTTATTTTTAGACATCGATCTGGCTGACTGCACCGCCCCATAGCTTTGAGGAGCAGATAAGCCAAACTGAACCAGCATCAGGCTGAGAGCAGATGCAAATCTGCACTCAAACTGATTTACTTAGCAACCCAGTGACGCTCGAGCTCGGCTCCAGAAGGGGTGGAATCGGCCATCTTTAGCACTCCGCACTGACTAACATCAGAGCTACAGCTACCCTGGGGAGTCCAGGAAGTGGGACGTGCTTGATTAATTTCAATGGGCCCAGCTAAGGTCCTTCCATAAGGGGGTTGGTCTAGAGGAGGAATTATTTGGGGTCCTGTATTTCGCTAAAAAATAAAAATTAAAATTAAAAAAAAAAAAAAGTGAGGGAAGCGGCTGTGGCTCAATCAGTAGGGCTCCCGTTTACCATATGGGAGGCCCCGGGTTCGGTTCCCGGGTCCTCCTGGTGAAGGCAAGCCTGCCCGCACGGCGTGGTTAGTTGACCCAGCGAGCACAAGCAGCAAGTGGGGGATAAATGAATAAATAAATAAAATATTAAAAAAAAAAAAAAGTTAGAAGGTCACTTCAATAAATGAAAAATAAATTCTTTTTAATTTAGTTTAATAGCTAAAAGCTGCTTCAGGACCTGCATATAGAACCCTGTGGGGAAATTGATTGATAAACACAAGAAGGCAGGAAGGATCCACGTGGACCCTAGGGAAATCATTGACCCCCCTTAGCTCTGTTTGACAGCTTGCCTGTGTGGATCTTTGGTTTCTCTGTTTCTTTCTGGTCCCTTGCTTTTCTTTCCTCTTTCCTACCCCCTTTCTTTTTTCTTCCATTTTTTTTTTAAATTAGATGCTGCTAGCTTGTTGCTTCTTTGCTGTGCTTCTTTTTCAATAATTTCCCACTTGCTGTATATATTGATTTTGTATTACAAACTATCGCTTATCCTTCCTGCATCTTTCTGCCTTCTGTTTTCTGTTGTAGCTCTTAGATACAACATTTTTTCATAGGCCCACAACTCAAGGGTGTCAATTTCTATTCCATCTATTTTGTTTTCTTCTTTTTTTTTTATTAGTATTAACTTTTTCCTCTCAGACCTTTCTTTACTATTTCTCTCCCTCCTCATAACTCTAGCCTTCTAAATCACTATATATATATATATATATATATATATATATATATATTCCTCCATTTGTTTTCCCAGTCCATTGTAGGAACTCCATTTTTTTTCCTAGTACTCTACACTGCCTACACAAGTTAAATATTCATCTCATTAAGTCTCATTTTGCCCCTCTTCTGACTTTTATCAATATTACTACTATCTTTCTGCCTTCCTTACATCTTTTGATTCCTCTGGCCCTAACCTTTTGCCTTCAAGGGAACATAGAAAGAAGTAAGGAAATAAAACAAGAAGAAAAACTGCCAAAGAGAAAACTTAACTCATACGCAGAGCCAACAGCTAAATAAAACTCTAGAGCATAGAGAAAAGCTAATCAACTGAACAAACACATCAAGATAATATGATGACCAGAGGGCAACAGGAAAATACAAATGATTCTGAGAAACTGGAAAACATTGACCAGTCCAATGCACAAAATAAAAACCAGGAAGCAATGCAGAACATTGAACAACTAATGAAAGCTATCCATACAAATATCATGGACCAACTTAAAGAACTGAAGGAAGAGATTAAGGATATAAAGAAGACACTGGGAGAACATACTGAAGAAATAGCAAACATGCCTAAAAAGGTAATGGATATGATGGTGAACAATGGCACAAGCCAAGAAATGGAAAAGACGGTGGACTCACATAACAGCAGATTTGAATAGGCAGAGGAAAGAAGTAGTGATATGGAAGACAATACAGCTGAAATTAAAGAGATTGTAGAACAGATAGACAAAAAGATAGAAAAATCCAAGCATGGACTCAGGGAATTAACCGATAATACAAAATGCACAAACATATGCATTATGGGCATCCCAGAAGGAGAAGAGAAGGGAAAGGGAACAGAGGAATGTTGAAGGAAATAATGCTGAAAACTTCCCAATGCTATTGAGAGAGATGGAGGTGCAGATCCAGGAAGCACAGCACACCGCAAATCGTATAAATCCCAACATATACTTGTCAAAATGTCCAATGCTCAAGACAAAGAGAAAATACTCAAGGCAGCAAGAGAAAAGAGAACCATCACATACAAGGGAAGCACAATAAGATTAAGTGCTGATTTCCCAGCTGAAACCATGGAGGCAAGAGGACAGTGGTATGACATAGTCAAAACACTAAAAGAAAAAAAATTTCCAGCCGCGAATTCTCTATCCAGCAAAATTGGCATTCAAAAATGATGGAGAGTTCAAAATATTCACAGATAAACAGCAATTAAGAGAGTATGTCAAGAAGAAACCAGCACTTCAAGAAATATTAAATGAACCTCTACAAGTTGAAAGGAAAAACCAAGGGAGAGAGAGTTGGAGGAGAGTTTAAAAACAACTGAAAAGACAAAAAGAGAAACAAAACAACATATGACATACATTAACCCAAAAAAAAACATGGCTGAAATAAGAAATTCATTACGAGTAATAACACTGAATGTTAATGGATTAAATTCACCAATCAAAAGTCACAGATTGGCAGAATGGATAAGAAAATATGATCCATATATATGCTGAATACAAGAAACCCACCTTAGACACAGGGATTCAAGGAGGCTGAAAGTGAATGGCTGGAAAATCATTTTACAAGCTAACAATAGCCAAAAAAGGGCAGGAGTAGCTATTCTAATATCAGACAAAATAGACTTTAAATGCAAAACTATTGTAAGAGATAAAGATGGACACTACATATTAGTAAAAGGAGTAATCTCTCAAGAAGAGAGAACAATCATCAAAATTTAGGCACCTAACCGTGGTGCCTTAAAATACGTGCAGCAAACTCTGGAAAAACTAAGAGGAGAAATAAATGCGTCTACAATTATAGCAGGGGACTTCAACACAGCACTATCATCATTAGACAGAATATCTAGACAGAGAATCAATAAAGAAACGAAGGCACTCAACAATACATTAGAAGACCTGGACTTAATAGACATATACAGAACACTACACTCAAATACAGCGGGATTTACATTCTTCTCGAGTGCATATGGAACATACTCCAAAATAGACCACATGCTAGGCCACAGAACAACACTCAATGAATTCAGAAAGATTGAGATTATACAAAGTAATTTCTCTGACCACAACGGAATGAAATTGGAAATCACTAAGGGCCAGAGAAACAGGTTAGGCACAAGCATATGGCAGTTAAACAACAAACTCTTAGACAAACAGTGGGTCAAAGAGGAAATCTCAAAAGAAATCAGTAAGTACCTTGAAACTAATGAAAACGACAACACAACATATCAAAACCTATGGGAAGCAGTGAAAGCAGTCCTGAGAGGGAAGTTCATAGCCATAAATTCATATATTAAAAAAGAAGAAAGAGCTAAAATTGAAGACCTAACAGCACATTTGGAGGAATTTGAAAAACAACAACAAACTAAACCTAAAGGAATTAGAAAGAAGGAAATAACCAAGATTAGAGCATAACTAAATGAAATAGAGAATAAGAAAGCACTGGAAACAATAAACAAAACCAAAAGTTGGTTCTTCGAGAATATCAATAAAATTGAAAAACCCTTAGCCAGACTAACAAAGAAAAAGAGAGAACAGATGCAAATACATAAAATAAGGAATGAACAAGGTGATATCACTACTGACCCCACAGAAATAAAGAGTATCATAAGAGGATATTTTGAAAAATGATATGCCAACAAGAATGACAATTTAGAGGAAATGGACAAGTTTCTAGAAACCCACAAACAGCCAACATTGATGAAAGCAGAAATAGATGAACTCAACAGTCCAATTACAAGGTAAGACATAGACTCAGTCATCAAAAACCTCCCAACTAAGAAGAGTCCAGGACAAGATGGCTTCACAGCTGAATTCTACCAAACATTCCGGAAAGAGCTAACACCAATTCTACTTCAGCTCTACCAAAAAATAGAAGTAGAAGGAATATTGCCAAACTCATTCTATGATGCCAACATTACCCTAATACCAAAACCAAATAAAGATACCACAAGAAAGGAAAATTACATACCAATTTCTCTAATGAACCTAGATGCTAAAATCCTCAACAAAATACTTGCTAATCGCAATCAACAACATATCGAAAGGATTATACACCATGACCAAGTGGGTTCCATCCCGGGTATGCAAGGATGGTTCAATATAAGAAAATCAATCAATGTAATACACCACATAAACAGATTGAAAGAAAACAATCACATGATCATCTCTATAGATGCAGAAAAAGCATTTGACAAAATACAGCACTCTTTCTTCATAAAAACACTACAAAAGATAGGAATAGATGGAAACTTTCTGAAAATGATAAAGGGTATATATGAAAAACCCAAAGCTAACATCATTTTCAACGGTGAAATCCTAAAAGCCTTCCCTCTGAGATCGGGAACAAGACAAGGATGCCCACTATCACCACTCCTATTTAACATTGTCTTAGAAGTACTTGCACGAGCACTGAGACAAGAAAAGGACATAAAAGGCATCCAGATTGGAAAAGAAGAAGTAAATATTTCATTATTTGCAGATGACATGATCCTATACATAGAAAGCCCTGAGAAATCGACAACAAGGCTTCTAGAACTTATAAAGGAGTTCAGTAATGTTGCAGGCTATAAGATCAATGCTCAAAAATCAGTAGCATTTCTGTACACCAATAACGATCAAACTGAGGAGGAAATCAGGAAAAAAATACCATTTACAATAGCAAATAAAAGAATCAAATACCTAGGAATAAATTTAACTAAAGATATAAAGGACTTATATACAGAAAACTAAAAAACACTGTTAAAGAAAATCAAAGAAGACTTAAATGGAAAAATATTCCCTGTTCATGGGTAGGAAGCTTAAACATCATCAAGATGTCTATCCTACTCAAACTAATCTACAGATTTAATGCAATCCCAATAAAAGTCAACACTGTATTTTTTAAGGAACTAGAAAAACTAACCACAAAATATATTTGGAGAGGCAAGAGGCCCCGAATTGCCAAAGACATATTGAAAAAGAAAAATGAAGTTGGAGGTATCACACTACCTGACTTTAAAACATACTACAAAGCTACAGTGATCAAAACTGCGTGGTATTGGCACAAGGATAGACCTACTGACCAATGGAACCGAATTGAGAGTTCTGATATAGATCCTCGCATATACAGTCATCTGATATTTGACAAGGCCATGAGGCCCACTCAGTTGGGAGAGAATGGCCTCTTTAACAAGTGGTGCTTGGAGAACTGGATATCCATATCCAAAAGAATGAGAGAAGAATACCATCTCACACCTCATACAAAAATCAACTCAAGATGGATCAAAGATCTAAATATAAGAGCCCAAACCATAAAGACCTTGGAAGATAAGGTAGGGAAGCATCTACAGGACCTTGTAATAGGAAATGGTTTCATGAACTTCACAGCGAAAGCACGAGCAGTAAGAGAAAAAATAGATAAATGGGACCTCATCAAAATAAAAAACTTCTGCAGCTCAAAGGATATTATTAAGAAAATAAAAAGGCAGCCTACCCAATGGGAGAAAATATTTGGCAACCATATATCTGATAGGAGTCTAATATCCTGCATATATAAAGAAATCCTACACCTTGAAAATAAAAGGACAAACAACCCATTTAAAAAATGGGCAAGTGACCTGAAAAGACACTTCTCCAAGGAAGAAATAGAAATGGCTAAAAAGCACATGAAAAAATACTCAACATCGCTTGCTATCAGGGAAATGCAAATCAAAACTACAGTGAGATACCATCTTACACCCATCAGAATGGCAGCTATTAAAAAAACAGCAGACACTAAATGTTGGAGAGGATGTGGAGGAATAGGAACCTTCATCCACTGCTGGTGGGACTGCGGTATGGTCCAGCCACTGTGGAGGACATTTCAGCGGTTCCTCAGAAAACTAACAATAGATCTTCCGTATGATCCAGCAATTCCACTCCTGGGTATATACCCAGAAGTACTGAAAGCAAAGACACAAACAGATATATGCACACCAATGTTCATAGCGGCATTGTTCACCATTGCCAAAAGTTGGAATCAGCCCCGGTGCCCATCAACAGATGAATGGATAAGCAAAATGTGGTACATACATACAATGGAATATTACTCAGCTGTAAGAAGAAACAATGTGCTAACACATGGAATAACGTGGATGAATCTTGAAGACCTTATGTTGAGTGAAGCAAGCCAGGCACTGAAGGATGAACAGTATATGACCTCACTGGTCTGAACTGAGGAAAGTGAGCAGTCTCTGAGAACCATTGTCTGAAAGATAGGTTAACAAAGGAGAGTAAGAGAAGAGCAGGCTTTGAGCCATCATCCATATGGACATAATCTATGGTAAAGGGATAGAGTGTGGTTGCATGTTGAGGGATGGTGCTGATTCGTGGTGGTGTTCCTGGATTTGGTGGTGCAGCACTGGTGGGTGGGAGGATTAGGAAGGGCAGGTTCAAATTACCAGGGCATCTTGATATTCCATGGGTTGGGAGAGGGTGGTATCATGGGCCCTGGGGGGCTGTGGGGAAGGGAACAGGCAAGATCTAATGGAGTGTTTGGTGGTCATGGGTAAGGTTTTTCATTACCTTACAGTAATGGACACAGGACATGGTAAATATCATCAAAATTATTAAACTATCATCTAAATTGTAAACTATACTGTAAATCATAGACAATGTTTAGTTGCTATATTTTGCTTTCTGTATAACAGTTATAACAATGCTAACATCCAAAAAAAGGGGGGGGGTTAATATGGGGTGGGGAAGGGGGGGTGGTTTGGTATCTGGGAGTCTCCGGCACTCCATGTGTGACTTTGCTGTGACCTAAAACTTCTTTGAAATTTAAATGAAAAATTGGGAGACAATGGGGATTGAGAGGGGGAAGATGTCACGGCACACTGGAAATCTGATAACACAGTGATAAAAGGAAGGCAAAAAATGAAAAGAGAAAGGGAAAAAAAAAAGAATATATATATATATATTTTTTAAAGGCATTTCCTTTGCTTTTTTGCCCATTTTTTTGAATGTCCCAATCCGCTAATTATATTTTGTTTTGGTTTTTTTGTTTGTTTGATTATTTGTTTTTGTTTTTGTTTTTCCTTCTCTTTTTTTTTTCCCTGTTTTCCTTATGTTTATCTCTTGCATGTAAGCTTATCATAGTTGTTTCTTTTTCCTAGTAAATGTATTTGATTATTTTATGGACTACATGTTAATGGAGCATTTGGATCACAGAAGGGTTACAATGGGTACTGCAGGGGATTATTGGTGGGGGGTGTCTGGGAGGGGTGATTCATGGGAATTAGTTTATCTGAATATACATGAAAGATATACAAAATCGTTCTAAAAATCAAAAGATGTGGCATGGTCACGATGGGTGGACAATCACACAATAAATGAGGGAATCTGAATTCCTAGCCTGGAGAGCTCTGCCACAGTCTCCAAAGGAGCAGCAATAGTCCTCTGAGCGCAGGAACAGTGTCTGTCAAAAGCAGATGACCCACTGATGTGTTCTTTTTATTGATGACTACTATCGTGAGTCTTTGCTCTTGTAACTGAGACTTAGCCTGCAGTTGTGGGTTGCCTAAGGGTTGCCACCTGAAAGCCTCCTTGTTGCTCAAATGTGGCCTCTCTCTAAGCCAAACTCAGCATATGATTGCACTAACTTCCCCCCAACATGGGACATGACTCCCAGGGATGAGCCTCCCTGGCAACGAGGGATTCATACCAAGTGCCAACTGGCAACACAACTGGAAAAAGACCTTGAATAAAAGGGGGAAAAGGTAAAGACAAATGAGTTCAAGTGGCTAAGAGACTTCAAAGAGAGTCGGGAGGTCATCCCAGAGGTAACTCTTATGCACACCTCAGTAGGAGCTCATAGACATCTAAGTGCCTATCACCCCACACAGAGGGGCTCCTGAGAGCTCTGGAGACACCCAGGTCCTATATAAGTGGGCATAGCCCCAGAGACTAATGCCTTATCAGTGGGCTCTACTTTGGAATCTGTGCTCCTGAGAGTGACAGAATTGGACTCAAATAATTCCTCCCTGCACAGGGTTCATCAGTCCCTTCTATTCAAACCTATATGTGATGCAGAAGTTTTTAGGTATATTTCCAGAGACTGGAGCCTCTGGCCTACCTATGTGCCAGGTGTGCATGGAATCTCGGTGGAGCTGCAACTCCTACCCTACAGCTCAACGGACTCATCCAAGTCACCTGGCGAGGAGACAACGATGGACAACGGCCAGCCCAGGGAATGGAGAGGGCCTGCATCTGCAAGCAGGATCATCCCACCCACCATATCCATGGTATATAAGCCCTATCTCACTTGGAGGTGGAGTGGACATCACCATCCCAGTCCCCTCAGGATTTGGGGGAGAACTATGGGCTACAGTGGACTTGATGGTATTCTGTTGTTCACATATGGTGATTCTAGCAATGGAAGAAATTATAACAATGATTTGGAGCCAGTGGCCACTTGACACTTTTGGGCAGGGAGTGGATGAGTAGTTGAAATACAGAGGCTTCTTTGGGATTTGGAGGTTGTCCTGAGTACCGTTGTGGCAACGGATGTAGGTCATTTTAAATCGGCTCCCACCACTCAGAACTGTGTGGAAGAGAGTGTGGTCTACGATGTGAACTGTGGTCTAGGGTTGGTGGCAAGGCCCCAGGATGTGTAAGTCCGTTGAGGGTGGTGGGCCACACTTGTGGGAGATGTTTGTGTGGTATGTGGTGGGAGGTGTGGGGGTGGGAATCCCAGGGGGTTCTGTATAGTATTTTCAGTAATCTAAGCACCTCTTAATATATATATATATATATTTAAAAAAAAAAAAAAGAAAAAAAAAGAAGTGGAAACAGAGAGATGGAGAGGTGAGGAATTTTCTTGTTTATTGTTTGTCATTTTTTTGTTTACTATTATTGTTGAAATAATGAAAATACTCTAATAATGATTGAAATGATGAATGCTCAATTATGAGATTATACCAAATACTATTATTGTACACATTGAATGAATTGTATGCTTTGTTAATATGTAACAATAAAATAGATTTGTTTAAAAAAAAAAAAAAAAGAAACTAGAAACCTCAAAAAAAGAAAAAAAAAAAAAGAACAATTTGAAAGCCTACAAAGAAAAGGAATAGAGTTTATGAGAATGGAAGACACAATGGATGAGATTAAAAATTGGTAACAGCAGATTTGAATTGATGGAGGACAGAACTAGTGAAATCAAGGAAAAGACATCTGAACTTGAAAATATAGGAGAACAGAAAGAGAAAAGAATGGAAAAAATGAACAGGGCCTCAGGGAACTTAATGACAATGTGAAATGTATAAACATATGTATTATCAGTGCCACCAGATGGAGAAGAGAATAGAAAAGGGGCAGAAAGTATATTTGAGTTAATAATGACCAAAAATTTCCTAATCCTTATGAAAGACATAAATATCAATATCCAAGAAAGACAAAGCACCCCAAAAAGAATAAATCTGAATTTACCAACTCCAAGACAATTACTGTTCAGGACTACAATTATCAGAGATAAAAAGAGGATTCTGAAAGAAGCAAGAGAGAAGAAAAGCATCACATACAAGGGAATCTCAATAAGATTAAGTGCCAAACTTTCATCAGAAAACATGGAAGCAAGAAGACAGTAGAATGATGTATTTAAGGTAGTGAAAGAGAAAAAATGCCAGCCAAGAATTCTTTATCTGGCAAAACCATCCTTCAAGAATGAAGGTGAGTTTAAAGTCTTCACAGACAAACAGAAATGGAGAGAGTTTGTTATCAAAAGACCAGGATTACAAGAGATAGAAAAGGGAGTGCTGCAGCCTGAAAGGAAAACAAAACAAAACAAAACAACAACTTTGAGAGAATTGGAGAAGAGTGTAGAAATGAAGATTATTAAAAAGGACAAATTACAGGGTAAAAAGACAGACAATAGTAAGATATGACCTCATAAAGCCAAAGGATAAAATGTATAAAGTCAGTAATGCCTTTACAGTAGTAGCACTGAATTTTAATAGCTTGAACCCCCCCAATCAAAAGACATAGAATCACAGAATGGATTAAAAAAATATGGGCCATCTATATGTTGTCCACAAGACACTCACTTCAGACATAAGGACACAACCAGGTCGAAAGTGAAAGATTGGAAAAAGATATTCCATGCAAATAGTAAACAAAAAAGAGCTGGAGTAGCAATACTAATAGTGGATAAAAAAGAGTTTAAATGCAAAACTGTTATAAGGGATTAAAAATGTTATTATATATTAATAAAAGGGCAATTAACCAGGAAGAAATAACAATAAAAAATATTTATGCATATAACCTAAATGCCCCAAGATACATGAGGCACACACTAGCAAAACTGAAGGGAGAACTAGATGTCTCTACCATAATAGTTGGAGACTTCAATACACCACTCTCAGTAATGGATAGAATATCTGGACAGAAGATAAAGAAATAGAGAGCTTTATAATATGATAAATGAACTAGACCTAACAGATATCTACTGAACATTGCACCCCAGAACAGCAGGATATACATTCTTTCAAAACAATCTTGTATCCTTCTCCAGAATACACTATATGTTGGATCACAAGACAGGTCTCAACAAATTTAAATTTTCCAAAACACTTTCTCTGATCAAAATGGAATGAGGCTGGAAATCAATAACAGATGGAAAAAGGGAAAATTCACAAATATATATAGAATAAAAAACACACTCCTAAATAATCAGTGGGTCAAAGAAGAAATTACAAGAGAATTCAGCAAATATCTTGAGATAAGTGAAAATGAGAATATAACATATCAAAACCTATGGGACACAGCAAAGACAGTGCTGACAGGGAAATTTATAGCCCTCAATGTTTATGTTAAAAAAGAAGAAAGAGCTAAAATTGAACACCTAAGTGTACACTTAGAGGAACTAGAAAAAGAAGAGCAAACTAATCCCAAATCAAGCAGAATGAAAGAAATAATAAAGATCAGAGTAAAAATAAATGAAATTGAAAATTAAAAAAGGCAATATAATCAACAAAACCTAAAGTTGGTTCTTTGAGAAGATAAAATTGACAAGCTCTTATCTAGACTGAAAAAGAAAAAAGAGAGAAGACACAAATATAAAACCATAAATGAGAAGGGGATATTACCACTGTATTCAGAAAACTACAAAACATTGCTAAAAGAAACCAAAGAATCCAGATTCACTGAAGAGAAACCACTCTCCACCATCCATGAAAAGAGAATCTACTTTTTAACAAAAATAAGTAATTATAACACAATGCATTTCAAACAGTTCAACATTATGTCAAATTATAGATATCATGCAAAAATTTTCTTGATCTCATTTTCTGTGGAAAAGGTTTAAAATCCTTAGGACAATCTCTCAAATCCTTCAGATCCAGCTCCTTCTGCCCTTTTGCCTCACCACACAGGCATCACTCACACTCCTCCTCTCCAGCTATGTGTGCTCCTTGCCATTCTCATAACTGCGCTCTCAAATCCTTACTCATGCAGTTCCCTTCTTCTGCCTGGCAAATTCCCCCTTAATCTTTCAAGGATCATATAAATGCCATCATCTGAAAAGCCTTCCATGATGTCACTGAACAGAATTAATCTCTTACTTTTGTCCTCCCATGACATTTATTTTCACTTATTATAACAGTCACAGATCGTTCTGGAGGATTCATTACCAGCAAGTTCCACTGGCGTGGCATCATAGCAACTTCTCTGCCAGCCAGTGAGCTATGGTCATGCCATGTCAGGGGGAGGGGGGCTTTGAAGCTGCCTCTAAGGTGAACCCCAATGATCCCCATCAACTACTCCTTAGGCCCTTGTGTAATACCCTCCCTTGGAGTATGGCTGGATTTACTGACTTGCTTCCAATGAATAGAATATGGCAGAAGTGATGATACGTCACTTCTCAGATCAGGTTATAAAATGATTATGGCTTCCATTTGGGGTGTCTTTACATTCTGTCTCTCTTTCCAGTTGCTTGCTCTGGGGGAAGTCAGTTGCCTGGTCATGAGGAAGCCCTATGGAGAGGCTGATGTGGTGAGAATCTAAAGTCTCCAGCCAATAGCCAGAGAGACTTCTCAACAGCTATTGTGGGAGCATGGAAGCAGATTCCCTAGCCCCTGCTGAGAGCTTGACTGCAGCCATATGAGAGATTCTGTTCCAGAACCACCAGCTAACCTTCACCTGGATTCTTGGTCCTCAGAAACTGAAATAATAAATGTTTATTGTTTTAAGTTGTTAAGTTTTGGGGTAATTTGTTGCATAGTAATAGATACCTAATAAAGGGGGCCTCTTTCTTGCATGTCCTCTCAGCCCTAGGTGTGTGGTGTTCTCATATCTGCTATTCCTGTATTCTTTAGTGTTCTCTTTACTATTTACTAGCCAATTCCTTGTTACTCCTATCTCTTTACAGGTAATGATAATTCTTTATATTAAACTTTGTTCAAAAAAATCAACTCAAAATGGTTTAAATATCTAAATATAAGATGCAGAAGTGTCAAACTCCTTGAAGAAAACATAAGTATGTGTCTTTAAGACATCGTGTTAGGTAATGATTTCTTAGACTTTGCACTCAAAGCACAAGGATCAAAAGAAAAAATAGTTAAATGGACCTCATCAAAAATTTTTAAAAATGTTCCTCAAAGGACTTTATCATGAAAGTAAAATGAGAACCTATATTATGGGAGAAAATATTTGGAAACATGTGATAAAGGTTTAATATCAAGAATATATTTTAAAAAACCTTTCAACCAACAATAAAAAAGAAAAACACCCCAATTTAAAAATGGGTAAAAGACCTGAACAGACATCTCTCCAAAGAAGATATAAAAATGGCCAGAGAAAACATGGACACGATGCTCAGTATCATTAGCTATCAGTAAATGCAATTCTACACCACAATGAGATACCATTTCACCTCCATTAGAATGGGTACTATTAAAACAATGGAAAATAACAAGTATTGGAGAGGATGCGGAGACATAGGCCCACTCATTCATTGCTGGTGGCACCTTGATTTTGGACTTATTCTCTGAGCCAAGAAATTCCCTTTGTTTAAGTGAACTCTGCATTTGATATTTGTCATAGCAGCCAGGCAGACCGAGATGCTTTTACACTAGGTTAAGAGAAGGATCAAAACTTGAATATTTTGTTAACTTGTAGAAGTGTCATAAAGATGCTAGTAAGGAGAAAACATAATTCAGAAAGTTAATTAATAGTGTAATATTTCCCAGGTTTCCTAAAATCCAGTCCTGGCTAGCATTCTTGGTGTCATATTAGTCAAGTCCACTTTGGCATTTTTTCAGAAGTTGCATCACAGAACTCAACATTCTCCCATTAAAACAAAAACCATGTATTGTTTACCTCTGTCTTATGTTTTGTGGGAAAGATAAATAAACAGAAACACAGAATTAAAGGAAACAAGAGGTGATAGTAGAAATGATAAATATGAGGGTTTTTCCTGGCTCAGAAGTCCATGGTTAGACTAGAGCTAATCAGACAATGTTAGAAGCCAACACATTCTGAAGTAAAATCAATGATTTTAATAAAAATATTTAATAATGTCAAGTCCTAAGTCTTTTAGGAATTCTGTATTTGTATTTATTGTGGTTGATGAAATATTATGAATTTATCATTTGAGTAACACTGGTAACTATGGTAACTGAGGCGCAGTTTGTATGTGAACAGACTTTTACTTACATCTATAGAGTAGTGTATGTATCTCAAATTGTGTTCTATATATAGAATTTTTGGTTGTTTTACTGTTTTTTAATATTAGAATTTATGTTATAAATATAAATTCTGCCTGCAATGGGAACATGGCACCATCTAGGGGGATCCTAAGTGTTCTACAAAGTTCTTGAGAGTACTAAATGATGCAAAATTTGTTTGATCATTTATTGTGGTTTCATAAGTTGGCATGGGTATACATGGCCTCTATTGAGTCAAGGCATATTTCTTCTTCCCTGTCCTAATGTTACTACTTTACCTTTGAGATTCCTGAGGACATGCACATTAACTGAGGGTAGCCTGTTTATCACATTGTCTGGGGCTATCCTTAGGTCTACTGGTTTTCTAATCTCTTTCCACATACATTCAATAACTTCCAGATCAGGCATTGATCCAAGATCAGCATCTTCAGCCAGCTGCTATGAAAATGTGCATATTTTCTATGTCACGATAGTCCCAGGATATTATAGAAATGATTTCCTCACAGGAAACCTGCTCATGATAAGACTATGAGATTGCTTTCTTCAAAAGCAATTGTTAAATGTTGACATCAGAAACATCTATTTCCTTCTAACATCTCTCCTTCCTTTGTCTATAGACTTGTGTATATCAGCAGTAATTGATATTTCATGGCTTATCTGCATTAAATTTCAGAGACTATTATTGTCCATTTGATGTCACTATTTTTAGCCCTTGGCAGATTTGTAGAATTGTAATGAGAGAGAATATTTATGGAAATAATACCTCCAACTATAATGATTGCTAAAAGCAAGCACAACAGAATAATGAGGTCTTATGTGCTTACTGAATTTTGAAAACAGGGCTTTCAGCTCAGTCTTTCTTGGGTCTGGTAGTGTGAAGATTAGCATATTTGACTTTTTCCTAGAAACATATTAGGTGAAACTTTTGCATGTGTGTGTGTGATTTCTCCGGAGTGCTTGGTTTCTGGGCAGTTTGGAGTGGCTATGACAGCTTTGAGAACTTCTTTGTTAAAATGACTATAAGCTCTTCTTACCAGTAGGGGCTTGGAATGCTCCACTTTTTAAATAACAAGAAATTGAGGTTATGTTCTAGCTGGGTATCAAGGCTTCTACAAGGACTTGACAAAAAAAGAATTCTAAGTAGGAAGAGGAATATTTGAGCTTTGTGTGGTCTTTAAGGTGTGATATTTACATAACAATTAAACATTTATCACAGCAATCATAATTAATTGTTTGATTTATTTCTACCAAATAGTCTTCCTTTTTTTTACATAATATTTTTTTATTTTTTAAAAGATACTTAGATTACAAAAATGTTACACAAAAATTATAGGGATTCCCATATGCCCCACCTCCCACACCTCCCACAACCTCCCATATAAACATCCTTCATTAGTGTGGGACATCGCCTGCAATGGATATACACATCCTGGGGCTTTGTCATTGAGCATAGACCATAATTCACATTGTAGACCACACTCTCTCCCACACAGTTCTACATGTTATATGATGATATAAAATGGCCTATATCTGTCGTTGCAATGTCACTCAGGATAATTCTCAAGCCCCCAAAAGCCCCTGTATTACAACTGCTTTTCTCTCTAGCTGCCCCCAAAGCATCCAGTGGCCACTGGCTCCACATTAATGTTGTAATTTCTTCCATTGCTTGAATCACAGTATGTCTATAACAGAATACCAGTATGTCCACTCTAGTCCATAGTTCTTCCCCCAATCCTGAGGAGTTTGGGATGGTGATGTCCACTCCACCTCCAAGTGGGAGGGGGCTTATATCCCATGGATGGGATTATCCTGCCTGCAGCTACAGATTCTCTCCATTCCCTGGGATGGCTATTGTCCATCATTGTCTTCTTACCAAGTGACTTGGGTTAGTCCATTGAGCTGTAGAGTAGTAGTTGCAGCTCCACCGAGATTCCAGGCACAGCTGGCACATGCGCAGGCCAAAGGCTTCTGTCTGGAAGTACACCTACAAATTCCAGCACCACATATAGGTTTGAATAGAAGGGACTGATGAACTATGTGCAGGGAGGACTTATTTGAATCCAACTCTGTCACTCTCAGGAGCACAGATTCTGAAGTATAGCCCACTGATAAGGCATCAATCTCTGGAGCTATCCCCCCTTATATAGGACCTGGGTGTCTCCAGAGCCCTCAGGAGCTCCTCTGTTTGGGGTGATATCCACTTTGGTATTCTATGAGATCCTACTGAGGTGTGTATAAGTGTTACCTCTGAGATGACCTCCCGACTCTCTGGGGTAAAAATGGATCAAAGTAAATAAATAAATAAATAAATAAATAATTAAACAAACAAACAAATCTTTAAAAAATGTATAGGGGAGGAAGATATGGACTATAGTTAGCAGTAATACTTTGATGATGCTTTTTCATGATTTAACAAATGTTTCACAACAATGCAGGGTGTTTGAAGGGGGGGGGATGTGTAGGAGCCCTGTATGATGTTATGCATGTTTGTTTTGTTTTGTAAGGCCACAATGTTTACTGAACACTTATAGTTTATGTATGTTCATGTATGAATGATATACTTCAATAAATTGTTTTTAGAAAGTATATTATGAGAGTTTTAGTAATAAGTTTGCTTTAGAAAAGAGTCAAGAAGTCACAGATTGGGATAAGATCTTCTTTTATTAGAACACTATCAAATGACAAATGATAGACGATGACCACTTCAAATCAGTCATCTGTCTGAGGGAGAAAGACATACTCTCCTGACCAGGAGTTAGCAAACTATTTTTTGTAAAAGGCCCCATAGTCCTTAAACTATAATCCATAGATGATAAAGTGTCAGTCACAATTACTCTACTCTGTCACTGCAGGGGGAAAGAAGCCATAAACAATACATAAATGCACAGGCATGTATGTGCTCTGATAAAACTTTGTTCAGAAAAATGAGAAGCTCACTAGATTTAGCCTATAATGTTTATAGTTTATAGATGCCTCAGGAAGAGAATACTCATCATTAACAGTGTAATACAAGCTTTTGTGTGGCTTTATGTTTTCATTTATCTTGGTTATACTCCTAGGAGTGGAATTGCTGGGTTAAATGATAACTTTGTGTTTAACATTTTGATGAACTGCCAGACTTTTTCCAAAGTGGCTGCACCATTTTATATTCCTACCAGCAAGGTAAGATGGATTAAATTTTTCTCTACATCTTTGATAACAAATGCTATTTCTGTAATTTTAAATTACAACTATCTATTTGGGCATGTTGTGGAGTCTATTTCTGGTTTTGATTTGCATTTCCCTAATGTTAAATGATGTTGAGCACCTTTCCTTGTATTTATTGGTCATTTGCATGTATTTTTAGAGAAATTACTATTCAAACATTTTGCCCATTTTTATTTGGGGTATGCTTTTTATGGTTAAGTTGTGACAGTTCTTTATATATTCTGGATATTAAACCATAACACAGATATGATTTTCAAATATTTTCCCCCATTCTGTGGGTTTTCTTTTCACTTTCTTGATGGTGTCCTTTGAAGTATAAAATTTTTAATTTTGATGAAGTCCAATTTATCTATTATTCTTTTTATCACTTGTGCTTTTGATGATATAAAATGGCCTATATCTGTCATTGCAATGTCACTCAGGATAATCACAAAGATGTACTACTACATTTTCTAAGAGTTTTTTTAGTTTTAATGCACATGTGTACGTGTATGTTCCAAATGTAATGAATTTTTGCATATGATATCACATAGGGATCTAAGTTCCTTCATTTGTATGAAAGGATTTCCAGTTGTTTGAAACCATTTTTTGAAACATATTCTTTCCCCATTGTATTGTCTTGGCACCTTTGTTCAACAATCAAATGAGCATAAATGCAAGGCTTTATTTATGGATTCTCAATTCTATTCCATTAATCTTTAGGTCTATACTTTTGCCAGCCCTCGATTTTCTTGATTACTGTAGCTTGAAATATGTATTAAATTTGGGAAAAGTGAATCCTCCAAATTTCTTCTTTTTAAAAAAATCATTCTGGATATTCTGTGTACCTTGCATTTACTTATGCAGCTTAGGTTTGGTTTGTTAATTGTTGTAAAAAAAAATCCAGATGTGATTTTCATTGTTACTACATTGAATCCATGAATAAGCAATAAGTCATCAATATGGCAACATAAAACATCCCCAGGAACATTTTCCTTTAGAGACAGCAAATAAAATGGTAGATTTAACTTGCTTAGAACTCTGTAGGATGATAGAGACCAAAGAAAGACTCCAAAAATACTGCATTGAATTAAAAAAAAAAAAAAAAAAAACACCAAGAAAAAGAGTTGGGAAAGAGGCACAGACCTGCTAGTCCAGACCCTCTCCCCATACACAGTCCTTTACAGTTTAAGAGACACACAGTGGCAGCACTCCAGCCCAAGCACCTCCTACTTTGGCTGCTAACCACATAGACAACGACAGCACTGATCTTCAGGCATGGAAACCCAAAGCCACATAATCCCAAGTAGTACTCTTGTGATTGGCCTGCATGAACATACAACACAGACCCTGGAAATCAGATTGACCTGAGGTGGAACTACCAGCAGGTTCTGCACACTACCAGCTCAGTCCCTAATTGCTGACAAAACTAAATGAAAAATTGGGTGATTTTGAACCCTGACCCCATCCAATTCATAGGTTGGGATGGCTTAATACAGCAGTAGTTAACCAGAGGCAGAAAAGGTGCATGAAAAGGTGCAACTGAACAACTGTAAGTTGGGGAGGACCAGGACTGAAACCTGGAGTGACAAGCTTTCCTGAGCACAGGGGAGAAGTTGAGCAAATTATAGCCACTGGGGAGGAAAATTTGTATAAAACAAAGAGATCAGCCCAGGAACCCCAGAGAGGAAAAGAGTAAAGGAAATCCTTTCCTGAAGGCAAACAGTTACACATAATGGGATAATCTTAACAGTTATTGCCCATAGTCAGGATAAGAGGTAGGTGAAGAAAGACCTGAGCATATCTGAACTGTTAAAAATGGGCTGCTCTACTGCAACTCCTACCCTACAGTTCAATGGACTCATCCAAGTCACCTGGTGAGGAGACAACGATGGGAAATGGCCATCCCAGGGAATGGAGAGGGCCTGCATCTGCAGGCAGGATCATCCCACCCACCATATCCATGGGATATAAGCCCTCTCTCACTTGGAGTTGGAGTGGACATCACCATCCCAGTCGCCTCTGGATTGGGGGAAGAACTATGGACTAGAGTGGACTTGATGGTA
>JAKSZT010054575.1:873979-931286 GCA_026826555.1 Tolypeutes matacus
TTTTTTTTTTTTTTTTGGTGTTTGTCATAGCAGCCCTGGCAAACTAAGACAGTTTCTTAATGGCAAGCAAACCAGTTTGTTTTTCCTACTTCACGGCATTACCTTATGATTTCAAGGGCTTTGATTTATTTAAACTTCAGTAGTGATGTAAGTTCAAGTATAACCTCTTTGCTTCAAGTACTCACAAAAATTAACTAAGGAAACTGTAGAATAGAGATAGAACATTCCTTGCAATATGATTTCCTTTTATACCACTGAAACACTCCCCAAAACTTCTCTTTACTTCAACACTGTGCTTCAAGTGCTTCAATGATTTGCTTCAAGTGATTAGTCCAAAATAGTTAGTGGGGAACTGAACTTCCATAATCAGCAATTAAAAAAATTAATAAATAAATTTTTCAGCATACCATCATGAGTTTGAAATCACCCCAGATTTCTTAAGATTGTACTTTTAATTTACTTGGAGATTTAGATTTCTTCTGGGAGTTGTAGAGGAGTATTCTTTCTTAAAATTGTTAGTCCTCAGTCCTTCCTTAAATTGTGATGAGCTGCCATATTTTAAAATTTAGTGGTTTTGCTTATAACATAAATATTACATATAAACTGTGCTCCTTAAACTTAGTTTTGGAGCTAGGTGTTTGTAGACATCGTCTTATTTACAGCATTTTCCCCATTTAGAAGCCTTACTCTATTTTTTATTAGGTTCCACTAGATAATATTTACATATGTTTTGGACTTCTACCACTTGATATAATACTTATGTTTATATGATGATGAAATAATTACATTTAAATAATTTTATCTTATTTCTGAGATTGTGATGCCTTGACCATAAAATACACATGATATTATTGTTTATCCAGCTGAAATAACATGGATTTTAACTTAAGAGAAAGGCCATAATGTCTGAAAAAAAGAGGGCAAGGCAGTAGGTGATTTTTGAAAGAAGTTACAGCAGCAGGAAAAACTACCTAGGTTTTGAGAAAGAGATTGGGGCAGTTGAATGTGCAGGCCAATGGAAAATGGTTCTTTACCCCTGTACAATCAAAATTTTCTTAGATAGATATTATTGAGCCATATTTTTAAAATGTGGAAACCAAGACCAAAAGGGGCCAAGAAGCTTACCAAAGTCCCCAATGTACAGGTTTTCCACTAAAGCAGGGTATCTTTTATGTACATAGTCAGACTTCAAATGCTGTTTTCAGTGAATTGATTAGAAATTATTCAAAATATTTTAATACATGAAGAAGATAGATCTACATCTGAATGTACAAGTGCACACCTGCACACTTGCCAAACCTGAATAGAGTAAACTGTTATGTGCAATATGTCCATTAAGCCAGGCCTTATTCCTAAATTAGGTCAGATCCATGTCTTTAAAAGGAGAATAGCCTTTAAAATAAGATTCCTGGTCCTCAGCATAGATCTACTGAGAAAGAAGTTCCCAGAGGTAGGGCCAGAAATTTGAACATTTTACCAATCTCTCTACCCCCCTCACCAACCTTTAAAAACAAATGAATGTCTAAAGAACATCCCCAACATTGTTCTACTGTGGACTTATTATTCTAACAATGGAAGAACTCTTATCATTGATATAAGGGCAGTGGCCACCAGGGGTTCTGAAGGGAGAGAGAGGAAAGAATAGGTGTAACATAGGAACACTTTCGGGGCACTGGAATTGTCCTGCATGACACTGCAGTGATAGATACAGGCCATTATACATTTTGTCATAACCTATAAAATTGTGGGGAGAAGAGTGTAAACTGTAATGTAAACCACAGTACACACTTAGTGGCAATTCTTCAATAGGTGTTCATCAATTCTAACAAAAGTAACACACTCATGAAGGATGTTGTTAATGTAGGAAAGTGTGGGAGGGGAAGGGAGTGGGGCATATGGGAATCCCTTATGTTTTTTATGTAACATTTACATAATCTAAAGCTTCTTTAAAAATAAAAATAATTTTAAAAAACCACGAATGTGCATTCACTCCCTCAATAATAGTTAATATGCTTATGTTTTAGAAATACTGATTTAAGTGATTTTGGAGGAAAATTCTAAATTTGAAATTGTTAGATGTACATGGTGAAGGTGTTAAAGAAAGATACTCTAAGGAAGTATGTGGCAGTTTGAGATTATTTTATGAATTCCAAAAAGAAAAAGATTGTCTTTGCAAACTAATTTTTTCCTCTGGATAAGATACCATTTGATTGCATTAAATTCCATTGAGGGACCTTCTATTAGATTACTTCATAAGATTGTTTTAGGGCTCTTGTTTGGACTACATCAGTGAGGTGTGACTCAGGTTAAGTCCCTGCCCCCTTGCTGGGTCTGATATAAATGAATTCACAGGGACAGGCACTGGGGGAGAAAAAGGAACTTCCATATTTGATTCTGCCATGTGAGAGAAAAGAATCCAGTTTTGTCTACAAGCTGAGCTGCAAAGAGAGAAACCCTGAGAGACAAGCCCTATGCCAGACAGAGACAGGTCTACAGGATTGCATAAGCAAGAAGCCTGAAGAGGGTGGGCCCATGGAGCAGTTCAAGAGGTGATCCCAGAAGGGAAGCCTGAAACCTCTGCAGAGATTGGCCGCCATCTTGCTTCACCATATGGCAACAACTCCAAGATCAACAGTAGCTGAGTTTGATGAGAAAGCATCTCTGCTGATGCCTCAATTTGGACATTTCATGGCCTTGGAACTGTAAGATTTTACCCCAAATAAGTCCCCATTATAAAAACCAAGCAATTTCTGCTACTTTGCATCAACAGCCCTTTGGCAAATCAAAACAAAGTGCTTCAGGTCATTTATTGTCCACCTTTCATTAGTTGTCCAATGGCATGTTTTATATACATTGCTTTAGGGTTCAGTTGCTTTTGTTTAGCTATATAGCCTCAATCTTTTAAATCCATGATTTTATGACCTACACATCTGCCTATTTGATATTATTCCAGTTCAGACCACCAACTTTTTCATAAAAGCGATCAAGAACTTAGGTAAATTGACTAAAGACAGATAAAATTCAGTGATCTGATGATATATAACATTACCTTTTTATGTAAAATACCAAAGCTGTGAGCCTTCAGCATTTTTCCCTTGTTATTTAAGAGGCTATGCTGATATATACCAGCTGAAAACTTTTAAATCTCTTTCTTTAATCTCATGATCTGAGAATGATCTGCAAATTCCAATATGAAGTTTATGTTGGCTGTGTAAATGCCAAAGTATTTCTTAGAGATACAATCATGCTGGCACTAAAGTTATACAGAAAATTTCTTGGAAGAAACTTAAAAAAGATATTTATCTGAGCATGTTTAAAATTACCTTTTAAGGGATTTTTTTCCACTTGAGGACAGAGTTCCACTTTGAGGGTATTTTTCAATGATGTGAACATTTGTTAAAAGGGGAAAAAAATCAATTAGAAATTGATAGAATATAAACACTGTTTCTAGAACATATGTCTGTACATAAAACCAAGCACTGGAGAGTGATACTATGTGGTTGGTTTGTTACCAAAAACAAAAGTCACTAAATCCTTTAAATCACTTGAGCCTTGTATTAGCTAGAATATGCTGTGTAATGTTAAAGTTAAAACAAATATAACAAATAACACCAAATTTCAGTGGCTTAAAAATGAAAGACATTTATTTTTTACATACACTAAACATCCAATGAAGTTTAGCAAACAGCTTCTGCTTTTATAGTCTCTAATAGATCCACAGTGATGGAGCCTCCAAACTTGACTGCTCAGTGCAGTAGAAAGTTAGAAATATTGCAAATTTTGCACTGGACTTAAAAGTTCCACCAATTTCTTCTGCTCATAATTCATTGGTCTATGTACATCACATGGCCACAATGTACATCACAATTCATTGGTCAATGTATATTACATGCTTCAAAGGGAGCAGAGAAGGGCAGTCCTGCCATATGCATGAAAGTAGGTGAGCTGGGAATAGGTGGTGAGCAGGCCTAAACCTTACAAAATTGGGAAAATGATATTAAATAATTACAGGCTCTGAGCATGGCAGAGAGACCTGTTATGCAAAACAGCTATCTAAGGGAAGGGCTGAATCACAAGGAGAGCCACATACAGCTAACTCATGGATGAAAGGGAAACTAATCAGCAAAGGTGAGTCTAGGTGCTCAGCCAAGAGATTTAGTATGGGACAGGGGCCAAACAACAAAAGTTTCAAAACAAAGAATGGAAGAAGAGACTCAGACTTTGCTAATTCATGGTCAAATAGAGAGATGTTTTAGTGTGTCTTGGGTTCCAAGAAGAGGCATGGTCAGAGTAAATCCTAGAAAGAATATTGATTTTGTTTTCTGGGTCACTCAAGCAAATATCATGAAAGGGGTCAGGTTAAACAATGAGAATTTATTACCTCATAGTTTTGAGAATAAAAGAAAGTCCAAATAAAGGTGTTAACAAGGTGATGCTTTCTTCTTAAAGAAGGTGGCATTCTGGGCTTGCTGCCAGTGATCCTTGGTCCTTAGCTTGTCACATGGCAAGGCACATGGCAGCATTTCCTGGTCTCTCCCAACTCTTCCAGGTTCCTTTGGTATCCAACCTCTTGTTTCCTGTGGTTTTCTCTCTCTCTGTCTGAATTTCATTCCACTTATAAAGGACTCCTGTAATAGGATTAAGATCCATCCTAAAGGAGGTGGGTCACAACTTAACTGAAGTAGCATCATCAAAAGTTCCTACTTACAATAGGTTCACACCCACAGGAATGGATTAGATCTAAGAACATGTTTTTCTGGCATAGATACAGCTCCATACCACCACAGATATATTCAGTGCATTTTTATTAAATTAGATGTCATATACTTCAGTACAGTGTAAACTCAACTCTGTATGAAGGTTTATTATTATTACGTGATTAAGGATGGAACTCATTACATTAGCATTCAAATGGTAAAATTAATTTAAAACAGTGTAGTTGATGCTTTAAAATCAGGTTGGTTATTTCTAAGTTTGTTTTACTTGCCAAAGTGATGGCATTAGCTCATTCTTGCTAGATCTCAGAGATCAGTATTTCCCTCTGTAGAAACAGCTCTGTTTTCCAACTTAGGGCAAAGTAAATGTTGAATTACTGGGGCAGTTGAAGACCTGCAGAATGTGATTTTAGCAACATTTTAAAGATTAATAGATATTAACTCTATTCTAATGAGCTGCAAATAGATATGACTAAAACTGCTCTTATAAAAAACCAGAGAATCAAGAAATTACATAAAATAAGGCCATTATCTAGAACAACCCTGTATTAGTCAGCCAAAGGGGTGCTAATGTGAAATACCAAAAATGGGTTGGTTTTTATAAAGGGTATTTATTTGGGGTAGAAGTCCACAGATACCAGGCCATAAAGCGTTAAGTTTCTTCTCTCACCAAAGTCCATTACCATGTATTGGAGCAAGATAGCTGCCAACGTTTGCCAGGGTTCAGGCTTCTTGGGTTCCTCTCTTCTGGGGGCTGTGTTTATCTCCAGGTTTAGCTCCTCTGGTTCCTTCACAAGGTCAGCTGTAGACTGTCAGGTGAACAGCTCACTTCTCTCCAACATCAAAACTCCAACATCAAAACTGCTGCTCAAAAACCGCTGCAACTCTGTTCTTTGTGATGCCTTTTATATTTTCTTCTCCCATCCACCAAGGGGTGGGGCTCAAAGCCCTAATGATGTGGCCCAGTCAATGCCCTAATCATAACTTAATCATGCCCAGATTAGCATATCAGTTTACAAGCATGATCCAATTATATTTTTGGAATTCATAATTACATCAAACTGCCCAACTGCAACAAACCCCAATGTCTTAATAGAGAATACCAACTAAACAAACAAACATTTCTCCATTTTTGCCTCTAATTCAAAGCCTATAATTGGACATTTGAAGCTTGATATATCTGTCTCCCTCACTAGACTGAGGACTACCGAAGTGTATGGTTTGTGACTTTTTTCTTCTCTTTCCCATGCCTAGCACATGCTGAAGACATCTTTTTCTTTTAATAAGAATAATTGGTATTTTCCCATTGTGATGAGATAGTTTTTCTATTAAGACTTCTGTGACTTACTTTGGCAAAGAAAATGTGGATGGTAGTGACTTTATGCCACTTCTGGGCAGAAGCATTGAAAGCCATGAGGTTCACCATATCTCCCTTGCAACTTCTGCAATAAGTGGAATGTTCCAGATAGAGACTGTTTTACTCTCCTGGGTCCTGAGTGGAGCAGAGCCTCTGTTCACCCACAATGAATATGAGTGAGAAGGATCCTTTGCTGTTGTAAGCACCTAAGATATTAGGAGTGTTTTTTACCTCAACGTAACTTAGCTTATCATGACTGATAAATGGTATATTTAGAACAAAACTAAGGCCTTGCAAGAATAGAAAAATCCTGGTAAATAAAACACAATCATTGTAACAAAATCCATGAACTAAAGGTTATGCCTTTTATTTATAGGAAATTCTTCAGGCAAAAATTTAGATTCTGACTTTAAAACCCAAAGCTCAAGAAAGTTGTTACTTGGTCAAATTTACCGAGGAAATAGGTAGTAGAGACATTATCTAATCTTTGATCTGAATGACTTCAAAGACCATGGTCCCTGAACTATCCCCTCTATCATGCAGGCATTATTCCCATTTTACATAAAGGAAAACTGAGTTTGGGGAAGTCAGTTGGCTATTATGAAGAAGCTCAGTTAACTCCATGCCTGGCATTATTTCCACCACTATACTTTCATTGTTGGATAGAGCACTTGTAATGCATATTCCAGAAATGTGGTGTGACAAAGCTTACTAGAAGCTATCCCATATCCCATATTCCTCTCATCTCCTGTGCCTGCAGTGAGCCAGAAGTTGCATACCTGAATTCAAACCTCTTAGTAACCACATGAATAGAAGTCATACACCTAGTATACTACCCTAGTTACTACCTGTGACAGAATGGAGAACAGATAAATATTTTCTGCCTTTCTGTATTCTCTTTGTAAAAATTCTTAGCTGTTAAATGTGCACACGGCCAAATCTGAGCAGGTAACAATTAGAAATGGGCCTCAAAAAGGTGGAAGTGACAGGTAAATTTTTTTGTCTTCCCTTGGTACCTATTCAGCAGGAAAAGATTTTGTCCTATACCATCAAAGCTGAGAACTATGCAGATTTAATTATAGTAAGTATACTAATTTTACACATTTCAGAGAAGTTGGTCAAAAAGGTTTCAATTTTCCAGTGTGTGTTAAAAATGATTAAACTTGAGAAATTTTCTGAATCCACTTCAGGGTAAGGGAGTTGATTGACAACCTCATCAGGAAACCAGAGGACTGGACAGTCACGTAGGAGAGTCAGGAGTCTGCCACAGACTGGTGGGTCACAGTCTACTAGGCAGGCTCTATCCATCTGGGCTCAGAGGAAATGAGAGATGCCCTAATGGGTTTTCTGGGTCTACTGAGGAGAAAGACAATGGCTAACTCAGTCAGCCTTTCTTCTCTGTCTTGTCCCAGTGCTGCTTGTCCTTCAGATGATTCATCTGAGTCCATAGCCAAGTACTCCTGGGGCCCAACTGAACTTCATTAGAGTTCTGACGAGAAAAAAGAGTGCATTTAAAAGGAAAATAGTTATTCCCAAAAGGACATTAAGATGCATGTTGTATTAGCAACCCTGCCCAACTTCTATATACTCTATAAATTCAATAATATATTGACTTGACATTTGTAAAAGACATCTATGCTGTATTATGCACTTACCTCTAGGAAGTATTTATAAAATTGTGAGAATGTTTTCTCCCTACCATGTCCAAGAGAATGCTAGAAGTTGCAGGTAGAAATAAATTATTGCATTATCTACTCATTCCCTTGTTGAATAAAATTGTCAGACCTACTTTTCTATGTCAAGTCCTGCTAGTATAGCACTTGCTTCATTTGAATGAGGGTGGGACTCTGCTATTGGTCCTTATTGCTATAATCCAAAATCTTCCCTTGGCTCTGGGTTTTATTCTCCATATCGAAGTTGGCATTTCATATGCTGCAGAAAATAAATGTATCTGTTCTCCAATGTTTCCTCACTTTGTAAGCAGAAGATCTAAGAGTTATTTAATTCCCATTTTTATGCCTCCAAAAATAGACTTGCTATACAGTGGAAATATATCTGATTTATCTTTTGCTTTATACACCAAACAGAAAGGCTTCAAAGCCAAGGCTTTCATTACTGAAAAGGCTTATCTTTTATTGGAGGAGAATTCTTTTTTTTCTTTTTTTTTTTTTTTCCAGGGGAGAATTCTTGTAGTTAATACTATTTTTAATACTCATTCCTTGAAGAATGGCTCTACTGCTGATCAGGTTCAGTAATAATATAAAATGGTTACCATGGTGGCCAGGTGGCTAGTGTTTTAATGGGGAGCATTTGGGTTCAGCAAATCAGGTCAGAGAAAATAAGTTATTATTATTATTTTTTCTATAAGCTTCAGTCATTTTAATTTGGGTCCTGAGTGAAACCTTTGCATTGTTTTAAAAGATTCATCAATTATCATGCATGGGAGAATCTATCCCTACATGTCTCTTATAAGATTCCTATAAAGACTCATAGAATCCCAAAGAAGGAATAGGACTCAATAATTTATTATGTTCACTTTCTCCAACAAAATATGTACTAAAACTTAGATTGTTAACTTTCTTTTTTCCTTAAGATATTCTGATATGGTTTGATTAAGTTAATTAGCTCATTTTTCCTCATACTAATGAATCAAAGTTTATGGGTTTAAACATCATGTGGGCCAGTTTGCATGCCCCTAGAGTCCCAGACAGACTAGGCCTAATGGACAATCATGTTTTCTGATGGAAGGTTAATAACTCCATTTATATGCATGAAGGAAATCACTGAAAATATGCTGAAAATGTTCCATGCCTATATTTTCTCAAGCCTTCTGATAGTCTCTACATAGTTCAATACTCTTAAAGCAAGGTATTTTATTTCCTATAATCTTAGAACTGGAAATCATGTAAGAAGATTTTTTTGTTTTTGATCTGGCTCCCTGCCTTCCAACAAGTAAATCTGAATTCCATTTATTGTTTCCTTCACACTCCTTTTGGAGTTGAACATCTAGTAGGTAGTTTTATAGTAATACCCTTTAATACTTTGACAGATAATAAAATTATTCTGTCGATTTTCTGTCACATTAAGCAATCCAAATTTATACAATTCCAGTTAGATTTATTTTAGTGTGTCTTGTTTATCCTTATTTTTGCCCCAATTTTCTACAGTCATTAAAATAGACATTATAATATTCTTCCCTTGGCTTGATCCACAACAACCCCTTGCAGGGACATGATGCCAGCACTGGAGAAAGTGACCCTTTTAAATGTGCTAGCTGGTTAATTGAAGTCATTTTCTTACAAAGAATGGTACTCCAGAACATCTATTTCCCATCATAAGCTTCTTTGAGAATAGGAATAGGGTCCTTAATAATCGGAATGTTTCTTAATGGAAGAGGACCATTTTTAATGCAATTGCCTTTTATTTGATGCAAGGACTTTTCCACGGGGAGTTATTATCACCCCAATACAAGGGGACTGATTTGCCCGAATGGAAACAGTAAAGCCTGCTGGCCCATACCCATTTGAGAACTGATATAGTAAATGGTACCGTTTACTCAACTTAAAGTCATACATAGCTTAAAACAGTTTGCCTCAAATTTTTATTTATTGAGTCTTTGGTGATCACCTTTTACAGAATAATCAACACGAAGAGAGGAAAAGTCATCTGATAGCAAATTTGGTAATATAGATCAGTGGCACTACAATACTGAAAAGAAACACAAATGGCCTGAATATGATATCAAAAGGAAATATTTTAAGTGGAATGGCAAAGGAAAAATAAAGCATGGTCCATCTGAGTACAGGAAAATAAGAGAAAATCTTACTTTAAAGCCAGAAGTGGTCACAGCTGTGGGTGGAAGAAGGGTAAATTGGCCAAAACCAGATGAAAATGAGCTTGTCAAGGAAGATAGAAATGAGCTGAAAGGCAATGAGAGTAGTGTCAGTCACACAAAAGCCAAGCCTAGGGGACTAAATCTTTGTGACTTTCTTTTACCACCAAAGTTCAAGTATCCACCTCAGAGTTGTTTCAGCAGGAATTTAACAGGTACTATAACTACTTTGAAAGTTGTATTTGCAAAATGTGATTTGGTTAGCATCCAGAAATGGATCCCACGCACCTCAGATCAGAAGGCAATGTGCATGTCATGGAAATGCATTGAAATATTTTCATGCATTGCATTGAAATGTGTTCCAGCAAATGGAACAAAATGTGCCATTGTTACCAGGTTATCTAATCCTCAGTTTGCCTATGGATGGACATTCTACCAGCCTCATTTTTTAATTACACTTTTGTTGACTGTTTGTTGACAGATGTGCAGATGTTTTAAAGATCATCTTAAATATTTAAATCTTAAATCTTTTCTAGCGGTTGTAATTAAACTCTGGGTCATTTGTCAGGATAGAAAAGAGAACTCATAAAAAAGGTGGGTCTGATAAGTCTTGCCCTTTGCAGATGGACCATGGGCTTAAATGTCCACTGCATACACAGGAGCAGGCAAAGAGAGACAGATTCCTTGTGTCTGTCTTCTCTCCCTTCCTCCCTCCATCCCTTTGACTTTCCTTGTTTTTCTTTGCCTACCTTTCTCACTTTCTCCTTCTCTTTTTTTTTCTTTAGTGAATCCTGCTGTCCCTCTTTTGCAGAAGCAGCACTATTCTTCTTGATCTAAACACATTCATGGATTTAATGGCTCAAACCATTCATATATTTGAAAAACACCAATGTTAATGAAAATTACAGAAAAAAATATATTGTGAAGAGTGCCCTTTCTTTGCCTGGGAGAGTCCCCCTCTCTTCTTTTGTCAAATTCCTATCTACTCTTAAAGCTGAATTGCATGTTTTTGTTTGTTTTTTTAATGAAAGTTTCACTGACCACTGATGACCCCAGGCAGAATCCTTCAGGCTCTCATAAAATCTGGTATTTCTTCTAATCAGTAATAGTGGTCCCATTACATCCTAATTATTTGAAGAACTGATAAAATTTTTGAGAGAAAGGATTTAATTATTTAATCATCAGTGTATTCCTGCTTCTAGCACAATGCATGGCACATAGGTACTTAATAAATGCATATTGATTTGCACTGAATTAGTGAATGAAACTCTTATCTGAATATTACTGAGCTAACCCACCAATACTTCTGGTCCGTGAATAGAAAATTTCTACTTAATATCAATCACTGAAATATAAATAAGACGTATTTACTTTGATGCCTGGCCTAATTTTGAACTATGTGCCTTTGTCTATTGTCTTAAAGATGATATGTATATGATTAAAAAGTTTTATATATGTTTATATATATCCCTTGTATCTGATGATATGCTTATATGTGTATGTATGTGGGTATATGTGTGTGTGTGTGTGTGTGTGTGTATATATATATATATATATATGTTTGTGTGTATACCTGCATATGTATACATACTTATACATCAGCATATGTATATATAAAATCCACATGCATACATATATATATATAAATGTATGTTAGATATTAGTGAACCTGTTCAAACAGAGCTCTTCCATTCCACAAATATATTGTCTTTTTATGCCAAGGTGCTCCACTAAGTATTGGTAATAAAGTGATGAATTAGGCAAAAATATTTCCTTTCTTCTTAAAATGTATAGTATTGTGAAAAGATAGATATCAAATAGCTAAAATAAATAAAGTATAGAACTATTTGAATGACACCTAGAGTATGTAAAATAAATAGGAAAAATATATCTAATAGAAAAAATGATGTATATGAATAGGCAATTCAGGGAAATAGAAGGTTAAATGGTAAACTATAGGGAGATGCTCAATCTCATTTATATTGAGGTAAAAAAAACCTCACATTATATTGAGGTTATTTCAACTATGCTGAAATAACACTTTACACCCACCAGAAGAGCTAAAACAGAAAGTAGGACAACACCATATTCTGGCAAGAATGTAAGAAACATAAGTCCTCAAGCACTGTTAGTGACAGTTTAAACTTATATAGTAGTTATGGAAAGAATCTGGCAGTATTTTGTACAATGAAATTCATAAATTCCCCAAAACACAGCAATACTATTCTTGAATATAGACCCAGAACCCTTTATATATATATATATATATAATCTCCATCCAAGAGATAAACACAAAAGCTTTTTTACTGCATTGATACAGGAAGGGAATCATATTCAAGGTTGTGGTTTGTGGTAGGATAGAACTGGAGGTAATATAATTTTCCTTTAGAACAAGGAATATAATGTACACACAATAGCAAATGTTCTGCAGCTCTTAGAAACAGTCAGCTCCAGCAACACAGAAGATCTTAATACTGAGTAGGAAAAAAATTGTAAGAGAACAAACTAAGGACATATCAATTAAATGGATACATAAGAGGGGTTATCTGTGGTGGGGAGTTGAATAGAAGTGAAGGTAAGTAAGTTATGAAAAGACAAGAAGAAAATAATATAAAATGGAAAAATGTTCTTGCAGGGAAATAAGGGGTGATTCTCTATACCTGGGATCACATCAGACATCTGAAGGAAGTAAAACAAAAACCTAAAATCCAAACTTTGTTCTTGATTGGCTTGACAGAGCTTATGTAAGCCCAGCTATTGAAAATTGCATTCTTTTGAAATGTAGCCTTTCTGTCATATGGAACCTTATTCTTTCTTAATTTAGCAAATTTTCATTTGCATCATTTTTCCTGGAAACCATCAAAAGAGTATGAATCATAGAATTGGTAAAATGGTTTTAAAAAGTGTTATTGAGTGGTTACCCTCTGGCAGATTTCACCTCCACTACCTATGCCATGCTTTACTGCAGGTGCTATTTCAGTTTCCCACCTTGGTATCTTGGGGGGATAGCTATGTTGATATCTTCTTTAAATCTTTAAAACTTTCTATTGCTTTGTACCTGTTTTTCCTATTCAAGCATTTAATACCCTATAGATCTTTCTTTCAGTAAAAGAAAAAGAAAAGCTAGTAATTTAGCAGGAACCAAAGAAATGGATGTCCAAAGTAATGATTTAGAGATATTCTTAGATCTTAAATTATCTTCTGAAATATTAAGGAAAGATTAAATTACATGAAAATGTAGTGCATCATTTTTTATCAGAATGTGCAATTAATTAAAAAAACAAAACAAAAACCTCTTTCCTTGAGAGTTAACAGAGTGTTTCCTTCAAAGTCCAGCTCAAACATTACCTCATCTGTGAATCTGTGAAGTTTTCTTTGACCCTTTTTCCAAAATCTCAAACGGAATCAATTACCCCTTCCTCTCTGCTGTTTTCTGAACTTAATTCTGCTTCTTACAAATTTGATGGAGATTCTTCTCTCTATTTTGCATTATTTTTGTCTGTGCCCTCTCTGGTAGCTTTGATCTCTTCCATTCAATTTTTTTTTTTTTTTTTACATTTGCCAGAAAGTTTTAGTTTTGCTGTTGTTGTTGTTTGAGTTAATTTTTGTTTTGTTTTTTTAAACTGCAATTGTATTTTGCTTATTCTCCAAATATTATTTTTAGTTATAATCTATAAAATCCTCACTCTCTGCTTTATCAGTTAGTACCTTAGAATGGGTTTTATCTGTTTCCTTAGCTCTTAAATTTCCATTTCAAATCAAAATCTGTAATGTAGTTCCCAAACAGATCATCTGAGGAGTTTGTTAAATATGTAGATCCCTATGTTCCAACCTCAGGAACTGGTATCTTAAGATCTGTGTTTCTTTACCAATAGCCACATGACTGTGATGCACAACTGGACTGGGAACCTCTCTGCCAACCACATTCTTGCCCAGCATCAATTATTTTAATCTGTACTGTCATGATGTGGGGGCATTTTTTTTTCCAGTGGAAAGTGTTGTCATTGGGGGCTCAGCTTCTATTTCTCCATTATAGAGCTCTAACCTATTATCTGTGTCATATTCCCTGTGCAATACCGTTAAATACCTTCTCTGACTCATACCACCTTAGGCCTGGGTAAGAGTGGCCTTAAGCTTTAGCTCCTGCACTTTAGTTTGTCCTACATTCCACAGACACTCACCTAAAAATAACATTATAAGAAATGCACAGCTGCCTTGCCTCAGAAACTCAGGACCCAGACTCAGTTCTGATACAACCTGGCCCAAAAACGAAAATATATTCATGTATTTAATACGATCCCAAGGTCAGGGAAGCATTTCCTTCCACCCCTTTCAATATGTCCTTGAAAAGAAAGGCAAATATGTTCAAACAATTATAAAGTTTGTATCTAATGCTATTGTTGATGTCAGAGAAAGAAACTCTAGTTCAGGAGGATCTGAGCAGTGGAAGCACTTAGAGAAAAGGAAAGACAAATTAGCTTGCCAAATCTTTTCAGAGCAAAATATGCAACAGGTGATAATATGTAAAGTAAACATTTTTGCATTTTAAAATTTGTTTTCTATACGGGAGATTTTTTTGGGACTTGAGAATCGTCCTGAGTGACATTATAATGACAGATATAGGCTATTTTATATCATCACATAACATGCAGAACTGTGTGGGAGAGTGTAGACTACAATGTGAACTATGATCCATGCTTAATGGCAAAGCCCCAGGATGTGTTTATCAATTGCAATGAATGTGCAATTGAACTAATGAAGGATGTTTATGTAGGAGGTTGTGGGAGGTGTGGGAAGTGGGGCATATGGGAATCCCTATATTTTTTTGTGTAACATGTATGCAATCTAAGTAGCTTTTAAAAAATAAATAAATTTTTAAAAAATTGTTTTCTGAGATACTCTGTTAACATGCTACTTGCTAGAGTTGCACATGGTGGCAACATTTTGAAAAAACGTTTTACAAGATTAAACAATTTATGTTACTTTTAAATTTGTATATCGCAAATGTAGAAGTAAAATGAATGTCGCATATACATATTCTCTTTATTAAAAACTATATATATGTGTGCGTGGTAAAATTTCAAATCATTTTACTACAAATATAAAACTAAAATTTTAAAAAGTGAATTAAAATTTCAGCTTTATATAATCTGACTTGAAATTGTTACATGAATTGTAATTTGTATTTTGCCTTTTATTTTAAAAGATGTTGAAGATTTAGAAAAAATAACTGAAAACCTATATGGAACTTTTAATTTATTCTTAGTAAATATTAAATAACATTTTATTTTTAATCATTTAGATATTTACAATTTATGTGAAATTGTATTGAAGTCTGAAAATATTTTTGAAATAACTATATAATACTTTAAGAATAATGTGTTTTATATAATTACTTATCTAAACATCACTGTCCATCAGCTAAAAAATCAATCATATATTAAACCATTAATTACAATCATGTTTGCTATTTGTCTGACATGTCATATAAAAATCATAGCTTTATGTTTAATAAAAAATATTTGTCATTGTGAAGACATGTTTGTCAAGGTAAACAGTAGTTTTAGTTTCTTCTGCTGATCAAAGCAATATCATGAAGTGGGTGGGCTTTAAGTAATGGGCATTTATTAGCTTACAGTTTAAGGCTGTGAGAATGTGCAAATCAAGGAATCATCAAGGCGATGCTTTCTTCCTGAAGACCAGCTGCTGGGGTCCTTGGCTCCTCTGTGATAGGGAAAGGCAAAATGGTGGTGTCTGCTGGTCTCTCCCTTCTCTTCCTCTTTCGTTGCTTTCAGCATTTTGCTTCCATGACCTTTTCTCTCTCTCTCTTTCTCTCTCTCTCTTGCTCTCTCTTTATTCCATCTATAAAGGGCTCCAGTAAGAGGAGCAAGACCCATCTTGAGTGAGGTGGGTCACACCTTAACTGAAGTAGCCTCAGAATATCCTGTTTATAATGGTTCTATACCCACAGGGATGAATTAAATTTAAGAACATGTCTTTCTGGTGCACATACAGCTTCATACCACCACAATAATACAGCATACTTTAATTTATTAGCTTTGTTTATAAATTTAAAATATTTTACAAAAGTTATGTTGCCTTATTATTACACCAGGCCCTAGAAATAGTAAGCTTAGGTCTACCCTTGGTAACAATTTATAGTAGGCTATGACTTAACAATTCATTTTTTATTTAGACAACATCTTTTATGATTTACAGGACACTCTGCATGAATGCACTAAGTCCAATTAAAGCCGATTTTTCCTCTGAGAGTTTGGCAGTCAGCATATAGCAATAGCAGTAATATACCATACCCAAGAACAAATGGAAGCACTGCTTGTCTTGACTTTATTACAAATAGAGAGTAACATTAAAAGTATTATTTACCATTGTGCCAAAAATATAGTCTTTACTCAACAAATACTCATTCAACTGAATTGGACTCATTTACTCATAGGGTAGGTACACTGGTAATAAATTGCTCAGATACTAGAGGGCCTGACCAAGAGATTAATCAGCATTGGATATAGGGTCAGTCTTTATAGTTTACTTCTAACTAAGGTCTTCATTATTTTTCACCTGGACTACAAAATCATCTTCCTAAATCTCTCCCTGCCTTCCTCCATAAATATACTCTTAAGGAGATCGTGTACTAAGATAAAGTAGGGGGGCTGCTTTAGAAAAGGTATCAGGGAAGGGCTCTCTGAGGAAATGACATTATTTAGTTAGACTTGGCATGATGAAATGGGAAAGGGGATTTCCTGTAGAGAGAACAGAAATGGCATATGCCAGGAGGTGGGAAAGGGTATGAGATGTTCAGGGACCATGTAAGTGACCATTTTAAGAAAGGAGGAAGAGTGGGAGGCTTACTTGGGATGAGATCAGCAGGATCTTCTTGCAGACCATGATATCTTATCCAATTTATTTTAGGTTAAACTAGACCTTGCATGTTTTAAAGTAAAAGAGTGACTTGAGCATGATTTACTTTTTATAAAGACCACCATGAATTTTATCAGATCTAGTTAAGGCATAAATATCACCATTCCACTTTCTTCCCTATATAAATTCTCTCAATGTAATTAAGCTATGTGAACTTATCAGATTGGCTAATTGAAAAACTATGGTTTACATTTCTTAGTTCTGGACAACACTCCCCAAATCCTTCTCACCACATGAAGAATCAAGCTCAACCTCTTTAACATCACTTACAAAGTCCTCCATGGCCATGCTCTGTCTTCTGTTCTATTTTTCTCCAGTCATTCCCTGCCTCTCCAGTAACATTCCTCTAATGTGGAGCTGCTTATGATTCTTTGTATACAACATATTATCTTATATACATCTATATTCTATAGCTTCTCTGTATTCTCTTCAAATTCCCCCTCACTGGGAAGCATTACCCTGTTTACATCCTGGCAATCTAAATAAGATACCCAAGTTCTGAACTGTCATAGCATTCCACAGTACTGTTATCACATCTCTCATCACACATACCATTTTTTACTATTTCTGTTTTCTCCACTAGACAGTGAGTTTCTTGAAAGCAGAAACAATTTCTTATGTCTTGTCATCTTCATATATCTGGTGAGAAGTAATGAAGTACAAGATTCTATTTCTCCCTGTATATGTATGTTTGTATCCATGCTATATACATGCATACATACAAGAATATTTACATGGGATTGATAAATGGTTATTATTTCACTTGATATCACAAGCAATCCAATAGTTCTGGATATTGAAACTCATAAATTTAAAATAATTTGCCTAAGTGTAGATTCCACAATTAAAACATGGTTGAGCTAGGTCAAATTCACAGCTCCAATTTTCTACATGCTCAAAAGTCACTGCTTTTGCTCAGACCACTGTGCTTCTTGAGTTCCAATTTAATTTCATTGCTTAATTTGCAATGCAAATTTAATGTTTTCAAAATCTGGTAGTTACAGATTTTAAAAATAGGTTAAATTTACAAGAAATTCATACCATGGGTTAATAACCTTAGAACAGAGGCCTTATTAGAAAATAGAGATTGCATTTTAGTAATTTTTTTCAAAGGGTATAAAATGTCTTGATTTTATATCACTTTCCAAAAGACTAAGTAGCAACTATGCAGATAGTTACATTTAAACTGAGTTTCAAAAGTTTGAGTGCTACATTATTTTATAAGCCAAAAATTATAATGGTATCTTACACTTAAAAAGAGATTTAAATTAATTGTGTATGCATTATCTTATTTTACCTTTATGACAACCCTGTGGGGGAGATAATATTATCACTACTTTAAATGTGCTGACAAACTCAGAGATTCTGCAAATCATATAATGTTACTCAGCATATGGCCACACTGGGGCCCATTTTGGGACTTGAATTCCATCCAAGTTTACCCCCTATTATATGAAGAGGGGAAATATTTTCAATGACCAATAACCTGATAGAACAGAATTTCTGAGCAGTTACAGTGTCATTGACAATTGAAGTTTGCCCTATTAGCAGACAAAGCCTCCTTGGGCAAGCTTATCTTTATTTCTTTTATTTTTGCATTTTGCTGGGTTTTTTTTAGATGTTTAAGTTCTTGCACTAGGTTTTTACAAGCTGTTGAACATGGACAAATTATTTCCCCCACAGAACTATAACCACACATTCCCAGACAGTATAAATATATGGTTGAACTAACATTAATACACATTACCATTTTATCAATTACATAATAAAACAAATCATAAATATCCAAATATTAAGTTACACAGCTCAAAAGGCATATAAAATATTAGATGTCTGCTGAATTCATTAGCAGAAATCTACTTCTTTTTTTAACTTTAATTGTAGAGAAGATTTAGATTTACTTTTTCAGAAAAGTTACAATGGAAGTTTTTTTTTTTTGTTTTTTTGTTTGGGAAAAGAAGGAAAAAAATCATACTTCAAACAAAGATATATAACTTCCAGTAGATATGGAAAAAAATTACGTGAATTTCAGAAATTTTTTGATTAAGAATTATTATAAGTACTGTAACAAAGCATCTCTACCTTAAAAAAGTATTTACTAAATTAAAGAGCATATTCTACATATTCTGCACAAGCAACGTTTTACTAAAAATATTTACTAGCCCCCTCCCATTCATTTGTCAGGCCGTCCTGTGTAAGTTTTACCCCAAAGTGAGAATATTAAATTAACTCTAAGGTTTTTTTTTTTTTTTTTTCTGGAGACATTAAAGATATGTGTTTCTCTACAATGCAGATTTTCAAAATGGAGGTTTTCTCTAACATCACAAAGTAAGATTTATAGCTAGACATTAAAAAACCACTGTTAAAACTCAGTAAAAATCCAACAAAATTAATGGTTATGCAAATCTGGTGTATACATATGAATGTGGGATATGTAAATATGAAGTGAACAAGCAAATAACCATAGAGGTCCTACTTTCAATGTTTGAAATGATTGAAGAATAAAATACATAAGAGTATTCATAGCATTCCAGAGTGTTCATAGTTCTTGGGGTTTTAAATTATATATGATACTAAAAATAAACAAGTGTTATGCTGGGTATTATGACACCTAATTGCTCTAAATCTCTTATATACTGATAAGATTCTGGCATGGGAATAGACTTAAAGAAGACTAAATAGCCCAACACTGCATGATTTCAGTAAAGGTCAATTGTTGCAAACGAACAGCCTATTTCAATTGCTGACCAGCACAAGTCTTTTCTTAAGTGTCCAAATAGACTGACTGTATCCCACACATAGAGGTTGCAATTCTGTCAAAGTTGTAACATGGTAAAACTGCTGTTCAGTAAGCCTACATGTCGGTTAATATGTGCGACAATTTAGGTCCTCTCTCAAGTTTCACTTCCAAAACAATAGCATCAGGCAAACCTAGTTTTATTGAAAGTAGCAGTTGTTACTGTGACGACTGGAGTCTCTGAAGCACAGTTGCATTTTAGGATGATACTTCTCTAAATACAAAATTTGTTTGCTGTTAAAAGCCCCATGCCACTTTTGTCTTATGAACTATACTGCATCTTCGTATTTCATTCCACCTTCAATCAATGCTACAGCAACAAACACTGGCTCTCTCCCAAGACCTGCAGCACAATGGACAGCAATGGAACAACCAGGTTCTTCACAAAACTTAATTTCTACAAGACTTAACCAATCATCAACAATCTGGTTGGATGGTGGTGCACCATCATCAAAAGGCCAATCAAGAACATGGATCCTTTCTTTCTCCACCAGAGCAGTCTTGTAAGTTACTTCAAATACTCTTACCACTGTGGTAACTCCATACTTTGTAAGTTTCTCTACAAAATTTTCTTAAGTTGTATTGGTTGGATTGTGTGCAATAAGAAATCTTATGTTCCTGTATGTGACTTCCACAGGAGCTGTATGGTTAGCTTAGTTAAAACAAAACAAAACAAAACAAAACAAAACAAAAAACCCACACTCAATAGGGTTATGAAAGAATTTTAAAAATTAAATGAAGAAATGATGTAAAGAAACTGAAGTCTACTTCAATATGCTCCACTTGAAATCTTCAGGGCTTTGAGTATAAGTTTGGAGTAAAGGGAAATGAAATGAACCTCCTAAAAAGAAGCAGTGATTTTCAATCCAGTAATCCTGTGGCAATATAAAGAAGTGCACTGAAGCTTACCCCATCCAGGTCAAAATTCTTATAAACTGCTCTGCGGATTTCAATTCAACACTTCTGTGTCTAGGTTAACCACTCTTGTGCGGGTTTCTTGGTGGAGTATTAATGAGTTTCTACAGTTAATTTGTCTGCATGGAGGTCGTGCTGTGCCTGGCAGTCATCTCTACTGTCCTTCAGAAACTCCATAAATGTGTAAGCAAGAACACCACAGAACTGAGGAATATGATTACTCATTGAAGAGGTGGCCTAATTAATCAGTCTGTCCCAAGGTGGTGGAAAAACAGAAGGCAGTGGTGGCACCCAGCTCTATCATATCCAGCATAACTTATTTTAATGTAGCTATATTTTTTTATGGTGCACTAACGACAGATCAATCAAGGTATTAAACACTCTGTGTATATCTTGTCATTTAAACTCTAGCTATGATACAAACTCTGAGATTACATGATTCCTTGTTTTGCAGTTCAGGGGTTTAAAGGACAAGTTAATACAGCTAATTAGTAGCCATAGTGATATTGGAAACAGTGATAATCTTTCTGGCCCCAAAGTCTATACTCTTAACCACTACTCTAGCCTGTTAGCGGGGAGTTCCCATAACTACACTGGAACCTTCCCTTGGGGTCAATCACAAGTGAGACATTTTCCTTTACAGGTGCCTTAAAAATCACAAAGTGAAAGAGAGGAAGGTGGATTAGGAGAAGGCAGAGTCCTAATGCAAGAGTGACCGGGAGAGAAAGAGATAAAAAGAAAAGAAAAGGGAGAGAAAGATTGAGTCACACATCTGGCTGCTGTGATGGCGTCACTGCCTCCAAAGGCAGTGCTCTAAGTCTTGGGTAATTGAGCAATGTGTAGAAGTGGACAGTCGTACTGCTTACTGAAATTGGCAACCACTAATAAAAACTCAGTCAACTGAACACTTTACTCTAGTAAGTAACACATGCTTCTCAGGAACGCGTTTTTATTGGGGTTTAAAGGACCTGAAGGGCTCCGGAATTGCTAGTTTATCGTCAATGTCTTCTTTACTCTGCAATTTTGTATGTTTAAATACAGCCAGCTTCCAGGGCATTGTGAATCTAGCACACACAGGAGGAATAGCCAAGGTCTCCCCCTTCTCGCTCTTAATGCATGTGACACCTCTTCCCAGGTCCTATCTTATTCTGACTCCCTAGGCTGTTACTGCATTCCCAAGAGCCTGGCCTTTTTCTGGCTTGCTTCTGATTTTTAGCATCCTTTTTTTCCACTACCTTACATTATTTAGCTCTGATCTTCAGCTCTCTTCTTCACATATAATTTAGTGACGTTCTTCTCTTTTGCCTTGGGTGTCAGTTAGTGCTTAGCTCTTTGAGAACTTTGTGCCTCACCTGGATGCTATGCATGATGTTGTTAGTCTGCCCTAACATCCTCAAGGAAAAACTAGGGATCATCTCATCTTTTTTTTTTTTTTTTTCAGGTAGTTCCTGCTTGTATGTCATATTTTCCCTGAAATGTATCCTGAGCACCCAGAGACATTTTCTCTGATGGAAAAGAAAAGAAGGAAGGAGGGAGGGAAGGAAGAAAGAAGTGAAGAAGAAAGGGAGGGAGGAAGGGAGAAATGAAGAGAAAAGAGGGGAGGGAGGGAGGGAGGGGTTAGAGAGAGAGAGAGAGAAACAGACAAGATATATTCTAATCCTAAACCAATTAATATCATGGCATGTACCCAAGTTTATGACTTTGACACAATTGCCAGGAATACTGTATTATTTATGTTATTTATAATTCATAATCTACTCTTTACCTTTTGGTTTAAACTCAAAGAAGCAGTAAATTCTAATGCAAGTCATAGCAACTAAGCCTCCCTATAGTCTAATAAGGAAAAGAAGCTTGAAGAAAATACAAGTATTTATTTCTCTCCTTTGGCTCACTTAACTAAGCTTTTACAGAAAGCTTTTAAATGGATGTTCCACTTCATGGATACATTTGAAATGACAGGAAGCCTACAAAGATATATGAACTGAGACTAATTCCATAATCAATGGGTTGGAAAGATATAGAAAAAATTACAGGTAAAACTTGCATGTCCCCTTTGTGGTAGATAACTTTGTCTTGTTGTTGAGTTTATCTGAGACAGAAAATCTATATGGTTCTTTGGTCTGTTCCATTGACTAAATTTTGGCAACCAATTAGAAAACCAGATTTTATAGCCACACAGTAAAAAGAAAAGAAAAATTTGATAATTACCTGGTTAATTGGACCAATATGAGCATGTTTATACAAAGTTAAACTCCATGCTGCAAACAAAACTTCCAGACCTCAGAAAGCAACAAGCTGAAATCACTACAGTAGATAGAGAAGTGACTTTATAGTCCCAGTTTCAACTGGTTTTATAATAGAGAGTGAATTATTCAACTTTGCTGAGTTTAAGTCTTCTCATGTGTGGAAATTAAATGAGTTAAATATACAGAGATCATGAATATTAAAACTTTCACATACATATCTAAAACAGCTTGTATTCAATAAATGGCACTATGTTTTATTACTATTACATAATGAATTCATTCATAGGTAGATTTTTATCAATTCATCATATACATCCTTCAATAACTGAATTGAAAATTTTGATGTAATTGTACTGGGTTATTATTATTGTCATATAGAACTTTAAAATTTTTATATAAACTAAATGTATAACAATGAGAGCTTTGTTATACATTTATGGGGAATCAATTTAAGATATGTGATGCACATAGAAATCTATTCAATTTAGGAAAGTCCATATAAGAATCTTGTCTTGGTAACTATTACACAAGAGGAAACAGTCAAATTGGGAATTTTATTTTTCTTTTTATAACTAAAGCATTGTTTGAACTTTTACCTTGAGCACTGTGTGTGTGTGTGTGTGTGTATAAATTGTGTATAAATTACCATTTGAAACAAATTGTACTTTTTAATGTATCCACAGTTGTGGGAGTGTTCATGTGTGTGAGAGAGAGAAAGACCTAACAAAGTGTTAGCAGTAGTAATTTCTGGGTAGGTGAAATTATTAATGTTTATATATATATCTTTTATTTCTCTGTATTCTCTGTATTTTCTGTAAAGACTGGTAATCAGGGCTATAACTGTGGACTCAGACACAACTGGATTCAATTTCTGTTTTGGTTGCTTATTAGCTCTATTGCTTTGAATTTGTTGTTACCCTGTCTGACTCAGTTTTCATATCTTCAAAATAATACTACTATTCTAATAGGAAAGTGGTGAAATCAAATGAGATAATTTTAAGAAGCACCAAGAATGATTAATGGTGGCTAAAGAATGGGCATTATTATTCCTGCAATGATCATGTATTATTAATTTTATGAAATGAATAAACAATATAAACACTTTATTTTAAAAAATAAGTTGCTGCACAGAATTTGACTTAAACTGGGTACCATCCATGCATAGACATTCAGAATGATGGACTATCAATGGGCTCACCAATGCTGAAGGAAAGAACTCTTCTTTTTCTGAACCTTGACAGTACTTTATCTGAGCTCCTCTTATTCTACTTTGTGTTTTAGTTACATATGCATATTTAGTTTAATTTACCTCTGAACCCCACTGCGTTCAGGTTCTTGAAAGCTACCAGAGAACAAGGGCATGATGAAGGACAAATTGTTGATCTCTCTGGATTCATGAGGAAACTGAGTTTTAGGGATTTTTGTTTATACATTCAGGATTATCCAGCTATTATGTGCCAAGGTCTGGACTCATATCCTGATTTTCTGAAAAACTGACAGCATCTTGGCTACATCAAAATGCCTCTACAAAACAAGACAAGTTCCTCTTCTTGCTCTGATATCTCACAAAGACTATTATAACACTTTCCCTCTGATTCTTACTTTGTATTTCAGTTATCTTGGTATGTCTTTTATCAACTCCTAAATTGCATGTTTTTTCATTACTTCTTTCATATACTTTACGAAAATACAACTTGGTTTGTCTTCATTTAAAAATTCTTGGCAGTGCAGTGCAGCACAGGGAGTGGCACAAATTAAGTTTCTAATTTAACAAAACAATGAGATGATCTATAGCAGGACTAATTTAGCATATACAAAGAAACTGACTATTCCCAGCATATGGTATACAATTTTTAGGATGGTAATCACAAACTCCTGGAACACTAGTTCCATTATTGAAGAATTACCTTCATTTAGAATAGGGGGTCACCAATTTCTTGGGTCCTCTAATACATTAAATTCAGGTCATAGAAAGAGTCAGGGCAATCAGGAGAATGGACAGGAAAGGAAAGAAAAGAGAAAAATTCCCTTAAAAATTGCCAATTTGTTCATTCAGTGCAGGAACCACAGAGTTGTAAAATCTTAGGATTATTAGAAAATTTGAAGGAGAGAGGCCTTAGAGATGATTTATTCCAAACTTTCATTTTACTTTTGATACAACTGAGATTCAGAGAAGTTATATGATATGAAAAAGACATATGACTAATAATTTAAAAATTCTAGGCAAGAAAAGGTCCACTAAACTGGAATTAGGCCCACCATTTCTTGAAAAGTGTTTCTTGTAAAACATGGATCATAGAAGTGCCATTAACAATAATAAGGTTGATTGTAAATGTTTGGAAGTAGATAGAGGTGACTGTGATACATTATTGTGAGTATAATTCATAGCGCTGTTTTATGGATGTGATTGTGGTTGAAAGGGGAAGCTTTGGGTCATACATGTCAACAAAAGGAAAGCTAGAGGATATTGTATAACATAGTGAACTTGGTTGTGGATGAAGACTGGTTAAAAGTACAAATACAAGAATGTTTTCTTCCATGAAGTAGAACAAATTCACGTCAAAATCACAAAGTGTTAATAATAGAGTGGTATATGGGGGAAATACAGCTAATGCAAACTATGGGTTGTAGTTAACAGTAGTATTGTAATGTTTTGATCAATTTTAACAAAAGTACTATACCAATGCAAAGGGTCAATCATGGGTGGCGGCAGATAAAGGGAATGCAATTTTTCTTTTTGGCATAATGAAAATGTTCTAAAATTGATTGTGGTGATGAAAGCACAACTCTGTGATAAGACTGAGAGTCATTGATTCTAAAGTTTGGATGGGTTGTATGGTGTGTCAATAAAATTGTTTTAAAAAAAGACTAATGAAGGTTGTATAGGCCTGGCCCTATGTGATCTTTAATTGAAGGCCTAGTTATAGAGCAGGTAAGAAAACTTCTAAAAAATTTACAAGGAGGATTCCTAAAAGAAGCTTAACCAACTTCACATTTTCTCAGGACCTCATGCCTCTTTACTTTGCACATGGCTTCATATCTGACCAGCCATTATCTGTGTGTTTTCTGAAATCATTCAGTGTTTCCCTTCGTAAGATCTCCTGCTTTAGATATTGATGCATCTCCAAGGAGGCATTTCATTAATTACCTTATTCTGTATAAAATAAATAATTACCAAACTCAGTCCAAGATTGTTTTTTCTCCTCAGAAACTCAGATATTTCATCCCTTTAAGAAGTTTGTGTTTCTTCCTTATAGCTTCAATAAAGTCTCTAACAGCAATTGAAAAAAAGAATACAAAGATGACAATTTGTCTATGTCTCAAATACCAAACCATATAAATACTAGTCAGGGTTCTCCAAGGAAATAGAACCATTTATATATGTGTGCATACATATATATAATGTAAATATTATGAGATTTATTTGTGGGGATGGACAAGTCTGAATTTTGTAGGGCAGGCTACAAGCTGGAAACTTCAATGGACGTTTTGATGAATTCCCCAGGGAAAGCAGGTTGGTTAAAGTAGAGAAAGAAATTCTTCTCTCTGACTGCTGAAGTCATCAATTCTCCTTTTATGGCCTTCAACTGATTTTCTGAGATTTCTCTCATTGTTGAAGGCAATCTCCTTAGTTGATTGTAGATGTAATTAATTAGCCATAGATACAACCAACTTACTGATGACTTAAATCTGCAAAATAGCCTCACAGTGTCAGGCCAGTGCTTGCTTCGACAAAACACCTGTACCTAGACAAGTTGATACATGACCTAGACAAGTTGATACATGAGCTTAACCATCACGCCATGTAAGTTAGCAAAATAATTAACCAAAGAGAATCACAAAATCCTCGTTACATTATCATGTTAGCATGCCATGTGAGCTAAACATAATACTTTATTTACATCTGGAGGCACAAAAATTACATAAGGATGGTGATGGTATGGTTATAATGAAACAGAATTGTTGAGTTTCTTCTCATTTGCATCATCCTTTTGTAATCTCTCCAAGGGAAGAGTTATTAATTTCCTTTTGCTGCTGTAACAAATTACCATAAATGTAGTGGTGTAAAACAACACACATTTATTTTCTTAAGGTTCTGGAGTTGAGAAGTCCAAAATCAGTTTCACTAAGCGAAACTCAAGGGGTTGGCAGGGCTGCTTCCTTCTGGAGGCGCTGAGGGGAGAATCCATTTACTTGGCTCATGATCCCTTCCTGTTATCACTTTAAGTTCCTGCTTCCAGTAACACATCTTCTACGACTAGCTTCCTGATTCCGTCTTGTAAGGGCCTTTGTGATTACACTGTGATTGTAAGAACCCATCCATATAATCCATAAAAATCTTCCCATTAAATGTTCCTTAACACAAATCTGCAAAATTTCTTTTGCCCTATAAGGCAACATATTCATGCATTCCAGGGTTGAGGACATGGACATCTTTGGATAGCCATTATTCAGCCCAGATGGTTTTGCCCTTTTTCTGCTTCTTACCACATCACTGTAAAGGGTATAGCTCAAGCTCAAATACATAGCAGAACCGAGATTTTAGCAATGATACTAGGTAAAGAGGAATAACTTTATTTGTAACAAGTTAACCCAATAAAAAGAGGAGTGATAACAATAGAGAAAAGACAACATTCATTCCGGACTGGGTAAATGATGGTGGACACCTATCTGCTGGCAGTCAGCAATCTTCATGGGCAGCAATGGAGAAGGACAGCTATATGCTCACTCACCTCAGATACAGCTTCCTGGGCTGGCAACACTTGGCCCCACAGTGGATCACCATTCTTCAATCTCACCCACTCCTCTGTGTGGCTTGTTTCCTCCTCTCCTTCCCCTCCCTTCTCACTAAAATTGTATCATAAATATTGTACCAATAATTTTGACTGGAACTTTATCTTGGAAAATTACATTACCTTTTTTGAAAGTACGTTCATTCTATCTAATGGAAAAAAGTATAGCTTACGTTGCTATGCTACCTTAATTTTTTATAAAAATAAAACAAAAAACTGAATTGTTTCTTTTTTAGTCAGTTTTCAAGAAAAGTATTTCATAAAAGCAAACAATATCTTTAAACCTGATCTTAGCCAAAAGGCTGAGAAGTGATCATACAGAATCTTTAAAGTCATATTTTATTACTTTATTTTGCAGCAAGATTATGAAGAAAATCAATTTTGCAGAACAATTCCAGAGCTTAATCAGTTTTCTCAAGGGCATACCTTAATCAATCTGCCCATCCATAATTCTATTAATTCATTTCTACATTAATTCATCTAATCATTCTTCAGATACTTATGACTTTTATATGCTGAGCACTATTCTAAGATCATGAATGTAGTGGTGGATAAAATTGCCAAAGTCATTGTCATTATTTTTGTGGAGAAGACAAACAATAAATGAATGAATAAATGAATGTATGTATAATATCATATCAGGTAATGACATTCTATGAAAAAATGTTTATACAAAGCAAGGAAGTGGACTGTGAGTGAGATGTTCTGGATGGTAAGGGAGGACTGGCATGACTCTTGAAGAAAGGGAGCATGTCTGTTCTTGGGAAGTACTTGGGAAGAACATGCCAGATCCAGGGAAAAGGAAAGCCAAGAGTCCTGAAGGAGGATCAGGGCTAGTCTGTATGAGGAATACCCAGGAAGCTGGTATGATAAGAGTAAGAAGAATGAAAGAAGTAAGAAACATGGCGCAGAATTAGCTTTAGAGAGATGTACAACTGACAGATCATAGGGAGAACTGTATAGAGTTGAAATTGGTGGATCTACAGTAAGGAAATGATATGATCTGCTTAGAAGAGTTTATAGAGGGGAAGGATAAAAACATGGTCCTCAGTTAAGAGACTATTTCAGATGTCTGATTAGGTAGAGATGGTGGCTTGGACTACAGTTAAGAGTTATAAAAAGTGTTTGGATTTGGTATAAATTTTTGGGGTAGAGCCAAATGATTGTCTGTAGGGAGTGAGAAAGATAAAGTCAGGCATCAAAGGAAACTTTTAGCATTTTGGTCTTAAAACTCTACTTGAAAATTGAGGCCGTATATTGAGTTGCAGAACAATGGTGTATGAACAGGACCTGGTTTTTCAAATTTGTTTGCTTTCTTTGTTTTGTGTTAGATGTTAAATTTGAAATATTTAGTCATGTAAGTGGAAATGTTGAGTAGAGAGCTGGATATACAAGTTGAGAGATATGGGGAGGGATAGAAGTTTGGGAGTCACTAGCTATTATACTAATCAATCAATATATTTTCACTTAAAGGGCCTATTAATCTATACTTTCTGATTTTCTCAATTAACTTGGCTGTACCAGAGATCACAGATGTTCACCAATAATTCAATCATCAACTTTGGATTTTTGAAGTTCTTTTTCTTTATAATATTTACAATTTAATATTATACACTATTTACATTATATTTGGCTAGTTCTGTCAGAAATTTGCAACAACATATTATCAGCACAAGATGGACTGGCAAAGACACTGACTGACTCAATGGGTAAAGCTATAAATTAGGATCAAGTAAACAACAGCTAATTTTAAAGTAATCAATTTATTAGTGGCATTTTCCAAATATGAAGATTCTTTTATTCCTATAACCTTGCAACTTCATTACTTTGAATAATAAATATCTATAAAACAATAATCTCCTATAAGACCGATACCTAACTTTACAGATTCAAAATTAATTTGTTCAAAATTATTTTGGCCCTTTGCTATATGACAGCATTATTTAAAATGCTAGGTATATAATTATGAACAATAGAGATAGAGATAAAATTTCCTCCCTTCATGGAGCATACATTCTAATGGAGAAGATAAAAATGAGACAAATAAGTAAAATATAAAATGTTATAAGATGCTAATGAGAGAAAAAGAAATATTAGGAAGGGGGTACCAGGAAGCCTCACTGCAAAGGTAAGTTTTGAGTACAAACCTGAAGGAAACTGAGACAACAAATCTAAAGCTTAAGGTCAGGGAGAGAGAGAAGAGTTTTGTCTGACTCTAACATCTACTATGCTAAACTGTGCAGCTTCATACATTTTCTCAAGGGAGCATAACTTAGATATTATATGGATAATATTGTGTATTTTGCTAAATATTCAAATGGCAATTGTCTGTCTAACTTTTGGTTAAAATATATATTGATTCTTTCTGATTAAGTAATGAAAAAATGGTAAGCTGTTGAACATATCAAAATGCCTACACTCTCTGAATTGTGTAGGAGCATAATTTAATTACAAACATGTTAAATATTCAAATATTCCTCCCCTAAAAACCCACAAAGTTAAATTTAATAGATTCCATTGAAGTGAAGGAAGAACAACCTTTTTTTCCATCCCAAGGCAGTGTCTTCAGGAAAAAGTGGAAACTATTTTTAAATATAGCTTAGTTCTTCAAGAGATTCTGGGACAGAAGAGACCATCTAATTCCATGTTACCAGAAGTGCTTAAATTATCAAAGTGGGTTAAGATGGCTGAAAATTTTTTGAGCACACAGAATTTATGTGTAAGCCATTTGTTGGAAGCCATGAAAAATCGTCATATTTATTTATAAGATATTGTAGCCATAAATTATTCTTGCACTTTCCATTTTCACTTATTCATTCAATAAAAATTTACTGAATACTTCTTGAAATGCAGAAAATGCATTTAATTTTGATTTCATTACCTATTATATACTTTGCCTGGCTCACTTCCTTCCAGCCCTGCTAGTCATTTTCTATTCCTTGAACACCCTAAGCATGTTTTTGCTTCAGGATTTTGTATTTGCTTCTCCCTCTCACTGGAATGCTATTCCCAGTTATTTGCAAGGCTGTTTGCTCAAATATTAGCTGCAGAGAATGGCTTTCCTTCACAATATACCTGAAACAGTAGCCCTGATCATTCTCCTCACACATCTTTATTTCTTCATATCATTTAAGACTTATTATCCAATAAAAGAATAACTGTCATTTTGCTTTATATTGTGTTGTTTTAAACCATTAGCTTATTTGTATGTTTCTTCTTTGTCTCCCTCAGTAGAAGTTAGCTCCAAGAGGACAAAGAATTTGTTTGTTTTCTTATTCATTTAACTGTGTATTCCACTCTCTGTAAAAGTGCCTATGACATAAAAGGATCTCAATAAATATTTACTAGATGAATTAACAAATGAAAAAAAATGATGGTAAATTATAATCAAAATGTCCACTGTTTGTTCAACATCTTACATATACCATACTGAACAGTGAAGTTCAAGGGTTAATAGTTAGGACAGTGAAATCATGGCTTTGGAGAATGCCAGTGGAACTGAATATAAGAATTCAAGAAAACAGAGGTGTTGAGTGGGTGCAATAGCCATTTTCTCATACTTGAGAAACTGTGCTTCAGAAGAGAGAGCTAACATATTCTCTGTGTCCCCAAAGGTCAAAATGAAGAAATTAGTGGAAACTATGAGGATAGAATTCAACTTCCTAATAGAAAGGATTTTCTATCAGAAGCATTAAAGATAGAAGGCACATATTTTGGAGGTTGGGATTTCCTCACTACCAGACATGTTCAAGCACAAATGGATGACTATACGGTAGAAAACATAAGGTAATTTGAGCCCTAAAAAGATGGTTGAAGTAGGGACTCCAGACGTGTACAATCGATGTAATGAATTGCCAGTGAAAAGCAGCAATGTTTCCCTAAGTTCCTTGGATATAAGAATTATCTCTGAGGGTTGAAACACAGACCCCTAATTCCGAGCTTGATACTACAGAACTAGAATTTTCAGGAGAAAAGCCCAATAATCTATGTATTTTAACACTTATCCAAGTGATTCTAGTTTTCAAGGGGGAGATTGGGAAACTCTGAGGTAAATGATATGCAAATTATAGATACCACTTAATCTCAAAAATAAGCAAAGAGGAAGAAGTAGAGAAAAGAAATGCATGCATTTCAGGAGTCTTGGGATCAGGAATGACTATTACATATTAAGGTCCAGTAAGAAAGAGTTCCTTTTAAAACTAAATAGTGTGATAATAACAAATAGACATGTTTTCTTACATCTAGAAATTTAAATTCTAAAAGGTAAGCACAACAAATGAACATAAGCAAATGAAGTGTTAACGACTTCATCTTTAAAAAACATTATTCAGACCATCGAAAGGAAAGCTAGACACAATGACTCAACCTATACACAATGTATGGGTGTAAGTAAGGTAGAAGAAAATATATGTGGTTTTAAGAGGAAAGTAAATACATGTATTGTTGAAAATATCATTTGAGGCGAAATATCATTTGAGGCGACTGTAAGACTTGGTACACATTAAGGAAACCATGCACTATGTTTACATAACTGAAATGGAAGAACTTACCCAGGTGGCTATAAAAGGCAAGAGGGTTAAGGAAAGAGGTTGGAAAAAGAAAGAGATATGGGACTATTATTAAAGGCTTCTATTTAATTCAAGACACATTTATTTTATTAAGTGACTACTTTGTGCCTGGCACTGTACAATATTTCAGCAATGAAAGTTTGTAGATTTTGTTACATTGTAGCATTCATGTGCTCCTAAATTTGAAAGGGAAGGAACAATAAATAATGATCTTAGGTGAGAATGGCCATGATGGTAAGGTAAAGTGTTGGAGTGCCTATAATTTATGCAAGTTGTTTTGGCACACATATTACATGCATCTCTTGAATGAGAATTCATTGATTATAATCCAAAGATTGCAAATACAAAGGTAAACTTAAGTGTAATATAGAGCAACCACTCCAAATTTCAGAAGTTTTTGATATTGTTTTTGATATTGTTTTCAGGGATTGATTCCTCCTGCATATTTTACAGGTCTCTGATCTTTATTGTTGAGTTTCATATGATTGTTTTCCTTCCCATTGCTTCACCAAGTGCAGGCAGGTCTGAATTACATAGAGTGATGAATTAGAAGCAGCATCACAAGTATTGATAATGGAAGTGATAATCAAGTTGCCAAATGACATAATAAAGGCAGGAAGAAGAGCAAAGAGGATTTAACAATTTCAAAGGGAAGAGGCTATCGGGATGTTGTGGAAATGTCCATGTTTCCTTCTGATCCAACTGATACTAAATTGAATTAGAATATGGTTTAATAAATCCAAAATCATACTTTCTGGAAATTGGAGGTCTTTTCTATATATTTCATTAGATATTTTCATTAAAGGCAGAATTCAGCAGTGTATCTTTTATGGAATTTATGAATTCAATAAAATTTTAATTTTAATTTTCTATATAACCAGGTACTATGCAAGACATATGGCTATAGAGATAATTAAAACATGTTCCCTAGCCTCAAAAATTTCACAATTAAGTAAAAGACAGTGACTTGAAATAGTAATTTGAATACTCATTAATTCATTGAACAAATAAATATTGAGAACTAAGTTTGTGCAAGGAGGCATGCAAAATGCTAGGGAGGCAAAGGTGAGTAGAAGTGGTAGGCAGAATAATACTCCTTGAAGATATCTACAACCTAAATCCCTGAAACCTGCACATATGTTACCTTATATGACAAAGAAGGACTTTGTATTTGTAATTAAGTTATGGATATTGAAATAGGCAGATCAGCCTGGATGATCCAGATAAGCCTGATATAATCACAAGGATTCTAATACTTAGAAGAATCAGGTCAGAGCCAGAGAAAGTGACTTGATGTTCTGTACTGGCTTTCACAGTGGAAGAAAGAGCTATGGGTCAAGAATGGCATGCAGCTTATAAAAGTTGGAAAAGGCAAGGAAATGACTTCTCCTCTAGAGCCCCCAAAAGGAACTCAGCCCTGCTGACACCTCGATTTAGCCCAATGTGTTGGTTTGAGTCTTTTATGTGGACCCCAGAAAAATTTATTCTTAAACTGAAACCATTGTGAGCCTTTAATTAGATTAGGTTAGTCAAGGACCATTTGGTTAGATTGCTTCAGTAGGATGTATACCAGGGTGGGTCTTAATCCTCTTACTGTAGTCCTGTATAAATGGAGGAATAAAAAAGCCACAGACACAGAAAGGCCACAGAGACAGAGAGGAACCCATTAAGCAGAGAGAACGCCACAAGAGCAAGAAGCTGAAAGCAACATGACCCAGAAGAAAAGGCAGAGAATGGCAGAGCCACCACTGTGCCTTGCCACCACATGGTAGGAGTCCAGGATCACCAGCAGCTGAACTTTGGGGAGAAAGCTTCACCTGATGCCTTGATTTGGACATTTTTCTCAGCCTCGGAGATGTGAGCTTTTAATTTAATAAATCCCATTGTAAAAGCCAACCCATTTCTGGTATATTGCTCCCAGCAGCTTTTAGGAAAGTAAAACACCCAGTAATACCAATTTCAGCCTTTGACCTTTAGAAAGATAAGATAGACAATTGGTGTTGCTCAAAGCCACTACATTGGTACTAATTTGTTACAGGAACAATAGGACATTTATACAGTAGGAGAGACCTGTTTCCTGTCCTTATGGGCCAGACACTCCAGTAGGGCAAGTCACTAGACATGTGAGTAAAAGAGCCATGGAATGAGTATACCACGCAATAAATAAAAGTACTGAACATTCATAACAAGCAATTACTACATTTGAGAATAGATGTTTAAACTGGGTCCTGAAGAATACCTATGGGTTTGCCAGATAAAAACAAACAAAAAAAGGCTTGCCACGCAAAGGGAAGAGCATGTGAAAATTGGCAACAGTGCAAGAGAATGCCAACCCTTAATAAGTTAAGAGGAAATTCAGTGTAAAACAAGGGAGGGACCAGAACTCTCCTTAGTTCCAGGGTCATGTTCACCTTGCAGCCTTCATGAATGTCTGTACACTGTACATCTCAGAGAGACCACAGGGCACATGTAGTCCATAAGTGGGGCAGTGAAATGGCTCTGGTGAAAAAACTGATGAAGAAGTTTGGGACCAGGCTGGAAAGGGCATCAAATGGCATTTTAAATAGTGTGAATCTATTCCATAGGTACTAGGGTTCCAAGAGGGAATTTTTAGGAAAGAAATGTCATTAACAGAACCACATTTAGAAAAATAACACAATAGCAGTACAAGGGATATACTGGAAAGTACTAAGAGTAAAGCCCAAACCATTACTATAGCTGATATATATATCGAAATCAATCTAAACAAGTAATTATTCACAGAAGATAGAGAGAATCATCAAGACTTTTCAACCCTTGAGCCATTTTTGTTGAAATGACTGACAGGGTGGTAGAAAGCTATTCTTCAATTCCTAGTTAAGTAGTGTATTAAAGTTGTAAATGTGACAGTTTTCATCCTTAAACCCCTGCTTTCTGTGTAATTTATATTGCTTCAAATCTTTGCTTCACATGGGAAGATAAAATTATGAAAAATGAAACCAACAATTGCTTTGCTATGATCTTTACCAACATTTTGTAATCATTAGAATATGAGTCATATTGAACTGTAACATGCTTCACTGATTCTTTTTCCCTGTGATATACATTTCTCATTCTTGACCTGCATTGGCTTGCTGGGGGGAGATAGTATTTAGCAGATGGAATACCAGTTGATGTGACAGGGACTCTGGGTTTCCTTCTGTCCAATTCACTTCTCTCATCTTGTTCTTTTGATCTTAAAAATAAAGACAGAATTGCTGAGCTCTCTAGCCTTACATGTATATGCAACACTTTTAAAAATATGTAGTGATGGAAAGAGGAAAATTCCAGCATAATGGGATTTAATGCCATCTTCACATTATGTAACCATGAAATTTTTTTAAAAAAGGAAAGTAAGCACTTTTAACTCCATAGCTTAAGAACAGGAGGGAAAGACCAGTGGTCAGTGTAAATTGCCATTTGATTTTGGCATCTGTGCAGTGGCAGTCTTTAGTATAAAAGCAGAAGCTAATGAGGCCAGAATATATTAAAATTAACAAGGTCTTCAAGGGTTTGAAAGTATTTTTTCATATTACAATTGATTTCCATCTGTCCCTTATTACCACGTAGTATACAATTTTATAACATAATTTTTCAAAAATATTAAGAACATTGACATTTAAAAACTAATAAAAATGAAGAGATCATGGAAAAATGGAGTAATTAATGAAAAGATCAAAGAAGAGGTATGCACCTAGTATTTCCCAAAGCATTTTTCATGGCGTAGTCATAGCTGCTACGTGAAAAATGAACACAGTGAAATATGATTGAAAAGTGCTGAGTAAAATAAAGTTAAATATGCTTCTTTGATCTAAATTGTCATAGAGCCTCTAATAGGTTAGTTAATGTGCATCCAACAAATGGGCATGATTCATGGCTGTTATTGAATTCATTCGACCACAGAACCTTATTGTGTGTGTTCCTTAGCCAGCATTTACAAAATCATCATCCCATGGAATATGCTTTGAAAAGTGCTGTTCTAGGGGCGAGCAAGCACAATTCAAAAACCTTTATAAAAACTTATGAGTCCAGTTATTAGTAGTTATTGCCTGCATCTACAGGGATTCAAAAAAGAATAAATAAGTATTAGTTAAGCAAGAGATATTTAAGCTAGATGAAAAGAAAAACTTCTTATCAAAGAGCTGGGCTGGGTATTTGGAGACAGGTAGAATTTACTGCCATAGGTACCAGAAAGAATGGGGCTGAAGTGCAAATTATCTCTATTTTTGTTTATGCAATGATAGTAGCTACTATCAATATTTGAAAAGCTGCAGAAATGGACAGATTATAAATACAGTAAATTCCCATTAGAAGAGGAAAACATTCACAATAAGCTAGGCTCTACCAAGGGTGAGAATATTCCCTGTTTCAAGAGGCTTGCAGGTCAGGATAATAATAATATAACATTATCAAAGAATTAAAAACAACAACAGTATTTTACTTTGCTAAAAGCTGCTGGGAGGAATATACCAGAAATGGGTTGGCTTTTATGACTAGGAATTAATTAGGTAAAATGTTTACGGTTCTGAGGCTGTGCAAATGTCCAAATCAAAGCATCATCAGAGATGCTGTCTCACCTAAGGTCACCTGCAGATGATCTTCAATTCCTGCCACGTGGTGAGGCACAAGGACAGCTCTGCCAAGTCTCAACCTTCCCCTCCAGGGTCACTTTCTCCCTGAGCTCAGCTGTGGGTGATCAGGAACATGGCAGGGTTCTCTGGCTCTCTCCTCTCCTCTCCTCTAGGCTTCATTGCTTCAGCTGTTTGTTCTCCATGGGACTTCTCTATCAGCCTCTTGGGGGCCTCTTTGTTTCTCCAGGTTTTTCTTTCTATCTGCTGCTTTTAGTCGTCTGTTTATAAAGGCTTCCAGCAAGAGGACCAAGACCCATCCTGGGTCATACCTCGCTGAAGCAATCCAATCAAAGGGCCCCACATCCATAGGAATGGATTAGCATCAAACTGGTACAAACAGTTACTCTAAAAGTGGTTAATATATATATTTTTGTCAAAGGTGATGAAATTTGAGCAGAAATACTGAAAATCAAATAGCAAATGTGAGATACCAAGATAAGCAGGATCAAACTGACAAGAAATATAGAGAAGATGAAACTATATTGAACGCATTTCCAGCAGATTTCTTTCCTTGGGTGAGTTAAAAAAAGACCAAAATGGGCAGATTTTGTTTTCCTTGATTGAGAGGATAAGATGATATAGACTGTTTTTTATGAAACAGAAGAAAGCAGACGTGATGGTATGCAACTTTTGAGACTGGATCATAGGAGATTTCCTCCCCAGACAATTATGTTCTTAAATTGGTCTATTCCTGTGGGTGTGGGACCCTTGACTGGATTGGTTTCAGCGAGAGGCCTTGGAAGGGATTGCTTCATGAGGCATGACTCAGGGTGGGTCATGGCCCTCTTGCTGTAGTCCTTTATAAAAAGAGGACTGAAAGCAGAGACACACAGAGAAAAGCGCAGAGACAGAGAAGCCCCAAGAGGCTGGAATCAGCAGAGTGCAGAGGCACAAAAAGAGGCCCCAAAGAGGCTGAAAGAGATGATACCCAGGGGAGAGAGGCGAGACTAGCCAAATGCCTGATTGCCCACTGCTGAACTCCAGAAACCGTGAGAGCCACCATTATACCCTGCCATGTGTCTGGTCGCCCACAGCTGAGTTTAGGGAGAAAGTGAGCCTGGAGGGAAGGGCAGAGACCGCTGCTATTGTGCCTTACCACATAGTAGGAATCATATCTCTAGCAGGTGACCTTTGGTGAGATAGCTTTTCTGATGATGGCTTGGGTTGGACATTTTAACAGTCTCAGAACTGTAAGCTTTTAACCTAATAAATTCTCATTATAAAAGCCAACCCTTTGTGGTAGTTTGCACTGGCAGTCTTTATCAAACCAAGACAGTAGGGACGCCAACTGCTATGTTCTGAGGACATTTAAGCAGCCTGATGGAGAAGCCAGCCCACTTGGTGAGGTAGAACCAGTACTAAGTTGCTAGGCATGTGAATGAGCATTGGAAGTGGATCCTCCATCTGGTCAAAACCTCAGATAACTGCAACCCTGACCAACACCTTATCTGCAGCCTCATGAGAGACTGTCAGAACTGCTGAGCTTACCTGCTCCCAGATTCCTGATCCATAGAAACTATGAGATACATGATTATAGTTGTAGGCCACTAAGTTTTGGGATAATTTTTTATGCAAAATGTTTGTATGTATTGTGAGAATTTTGATTTTTACCCATAATAAAAAAAAAACAACAACAACAACAACAAAAAAAAACAGTACCATATCACTCTGAAGGTGAGAAGCTGGCAGACATTATTTCATCACATCTTAGCTTCTTAGGTGCTAAAACAAATACCATAAAATGGGTTGGCTTAACAACAGGAATTTATTGGCTCAGTCTCTAAACTTTTGTTGCAACCCAAGTGTCTAGATAACTGGAGAGCAGAGTATGAAAATAGGATGGAGAATGTATGATCTGGCAAAGAGTTTCATTTTAAACTTCTAAATTTTTCCCCATATCCCTTAGTAAAAGCCTTTTAGAAAATTAAAAAAAAAAAAAAAAAAAAAAAAAAAGATGATATAGTTTTATTTTTATTTTTTAAAAAAAGCTATTTTTTAAGTCAGTAAATATAAGGCTTAAATCAAAAGATGAAAAAATAAATAGCATTTTTTTTTGTATAGACAGAGTTAAAGAAGTCATATGTCCATGAAAACACTATGTTTTTCTAGACAACTTTTAAACAAATCTTTGCTATTTAGGATAATGTTTAAATGAACAATGGAATAAGGGGTATGCTATTTTTTTAAAAAAAACAAGTTAAACTCTTAAACTTGAGTGTGCTCATGTTCTTCATTATGTATTGTAAGAAATTTTCAAGTTCTGATGAGAAAAACAGGGGGAAAGTGCATGATGTAGAAATGATTAATTACTTGAAATATCTGAAAGAAATCATGAATTTCAACAAAGGAAGAAAGTGAGAATTATAATTTGTTACAAAAATGTATCAGAAAGAAAAACATTGTTTTTCTTTTGAGGTCATTTAAATGTAGAATGCAATAAAAACTGTCGAAATACCTGAGGGCATAATATAACTACACACTTTTGTTTAATGGATGGTTAAAAAATAAAGTGCATATTCTCTTATATATGCACTTATATGGAGTATGTTATATAGTCACACACACAGTGTATAGTAAGTAACCTATTTACAAGGAAGAAAATACTTACTAAAGACCTAGATCAAGATTCAACTATCGCAGAGGCTTTTTTTCTCAAATCGCCTCTTAACACCTTCCCCTTACCCTAAAGCAGAGTGAACTACCCATGTCTAAGATGCCTAGACTTTTGACATTAAACACATATAGTTTTCAATTCATTTAGAAACACTTATTGAGCTACTCCAAAATTCCCCAGTTGTAAAATGGGGACAATAAAATAATTTCATAGAGGTATTACGTGGATTAAATAAAGTAATATAAAAGGTCCTTAGCTAACCCATTTGTGTGTAGCTCAATAAATATTTCTTAACTTCTATTCTGGAAACATAGTATTTCCATCTATCTCATACTTTCTTATATTTAAGTGGATGTATTCCCACAGATTTTTGCTTGGTTCATTTTGTTTTGGTTGTTTTTCTCCTCCATTAGATTATGATTTTCACAAAGACAGAAACTGCAATTTATTCTTTTTTTTCTTTCTCCTAAGACCTAGTTCAATGGCTTAGCTGAGAGTTTTAAATTAATAAATATTAGTGAAAGAAAAAATTAAAGAAAAAGGGAAGTTAGGAAGGCAGGGAAAGAGGGAAAGATATAAAGTGTGCCCATTATAGGAGAAATGAAGAGATTAAAGTACTTCAGATAGATACAGGGTATCCAAGACAACTGGAAAAATCAACAATAAAACAAAGTTTAAGGCACAGAAAACAGAAAGAAGTAGAAGAAAATATACTCAACTGTTTCACCATTTTTGCCATTTCAGGATTTCTGCAAAGATAATGATTTCTGTTCTTGCTTTCTACTTTTTCCATTGAAAAGACCATGAAAATTCTTTTACACTTAGATTTTGCCCGTTTTCTTTCCAGCCATGCTTGCCAACTAGCTCCAAAATCTTCTTTGCTCTGGTACATTCAGAAACCAGGTGTTCCTATGTAAAACCTAGAAAATAAGTCATTGAGAAATTTTTTTACAGGCTTTGGAAGAAAAAATATAAAAAAAACAACATAAGGATCAAAATAAAGGAAGTTAAAAAGAACTGGCCATATGGAAAAAATGTGAGTTATCTTTGAAAATTATAGTATAGAGCTCAAGCAACTTCTGTTCTTTTGGTGAAATTTAAGCTTTTATGAGTCACAGCAACAGGAAAGAACCTGTACTATGCCAGGAAATTAACTAGGAGCTTTGCATGTACATTACACATTTACTTCTCATGACAAATTTTTGAGGTACACTTTACATTCTCATTTTTACAAGCAAGAATTTGAATTATAAGGAAGATATGCAACTACTGCTCACAGTTCAAGGAATTCTTAACATAAAATATATCTACATTTTTTCTTGATTCTCATTCTAGAGCAGTTATTTCTTTCTCTACTATTTTATGCACTTTGAATCTCTTCTGGAGTTCCTGGTTAAGCAATGAAGAAAATTTAATTTTGGTGTATAATTAGAATTGATATTTTAATCAGATGATTCCATTCTTCTACTATAAAAATGTTCCATATCTTTAGGTAAAAAATCTAAATTCATTTTCTCATCATAATTAATTCCTACCCCCTGTTTCGCTTATCTCTTATCACTTTCCAACTTTTACTTTACATTTGAAAGATGCTGAAATGTTATTTAAATACAAAAACATACATTCACACATGAGGTTCCTCTGCATGGAATGCTTTCTCAAATATGTCTAACTGACCTAACTCATATTTCTCTTTTAGGTACAGCATGAGTTTACAAATCCTTCTTCCTTTTTCACATCACCAGGCACACTAAAGCATTCTTTCTTCTCTACTTATGCTGTTCTGTCAATACCCCATTAAAGCAATTGTTCTATTGATTTACAGTGATCTTAATTCATAAAAATGGATACATTTAGTTGATTCCTGACAAGGTACTTTGCTTACATTACATCAGTTAATCATTTCATGCTTCCAGAAATTCTGCATCATAGGCATTACTTCCACAAAATCATTCAGTTATAAATAGCATACTAGGAAGAAAAGCCAAGGGAAAAAACTATTTTTCCTCATGGCATTCAAAATATTTGGTATTTCTTTCCCAATGATTCTCTGAGGCATGAAAATGGTGTTATTCTTAATATCGTCATAACTCAACAGGTATGTAGCATAAAATAAAAAATACACAAATACATATACATTCAGATATAAATAAATGATTTTAAAGGCAGATAAAGGCTATCGCTCATGGATGAACTTAGATTTCAAAGTGGGAATATTTGAAGCACTGGTTAAAAGAGAAAACATATTTGAAATGACAATTTTGGGGGACTTCCAGTTTCAGCACCAACATGTAAAGAGCTTAGAAGTCTTCATTCTCATAATTATATAAGAAAAGCTAGAAAAATTAAAAATGAATGATTTTTCATGGAACCATCAGAGAACTGGGCTGCAAGGCAACCTACCACCTTGAAATCAGGGGAGACAGGTATGTCCAGGGAGTCATAGCCGAGGTCTGTTTACCTAGAGCAGAAGCCTCTGGAGCCAAAACCTTGTAAAAACACTTAAACAGGAAGTTTGACAACAATCTGAGGCTGAGTGTGGACTAGTAGGAGAGTGAGAGTATCCTAGGGACTACAGTCCTAAGGGGGCTTCCACACAGGTGTGGGTTTTATTTCCAGGATTCCCCAACAGGATCTAATGGTGAAGATCTAGAAAAGATCCCATGGTGATCTTCATAGTAATGGTAATCATTGTGAAAGCCCAGAGCTTTCCCCATAGCAAAGGCTTACTCTCCAGGGGGAAAGACTTTGATAGTCCTATCCCACTGGGGGCAGGGCATTCTTCCAACTTCAGTCCCCTCTAGTCTTCCCATCCCTCCAAAGAGGGGAGAAAAGGAATTCTGTAGCCAGAGAAGGAGGAGGGGAGAGAGAGGAAAAAAGCTACCTATTAGACAAACATTTGTTGAGATCACAGCTCTAAATCTCAGTCCACTAAAGGGCTGAGATTTCTCTTAAGATAATAGAATGCTCCCCCTCACTGACACCTTACCACCACACCAACAGGGCTCTAGTATAATAACAATGGAGAACAGATGAAAGAGCTGCAAGACACAGACTCTTGTGAGGAGTAATATTTGGAGAAGCACCAAGTAAAAAACAAAGACAAAAACAAGGACAAAAAAGAGAATTAGAAGACTCTGGCATCTCTAACTATTGTGAACATTACACAGGACCCAAATGCTAGCAAAAGTAAAATAAATCTTAACAATGAGGGCTAATTTTTCTCAGTTCATGTTTTCTAGTTTAACATACCCTGTTTTCAACAAAGGAATGGAAGACATGCCAAAAGACAAGGAAAAATACAGTCTTAAGAGACACAGCAATTATTAGAAGCAAACTCAGACATGATAACGATTTTGGAATTATCAGGCAGGGAATTTAAAATGACTAAATGCTCTATTGGAAAAAAAAGACAATATGCAAAGTATTGGGTATTATAGCATATACAGAAATGAAGTGAAGGAAAGTGATGTCTCAAGGGACAGCAGGGAGTAATTGGGAATGCTCTAGTATAAGATTCCTGGACTGGAATACTGGAATGGAAGTAAAGTAGTGTAAAATAGTGTTACTTGAAAAGGGACTTAGATAGTTCTCTCTCTCTTAGATATCTCTTAGATAGTTCTCTCATATATATATATATATATATATGCAATTATATATATATATGTGTAGCAATAAAAACAAATCAAAAAAGAGAACCATTGAAAGTCTAAAAGAGGAGACAAAATGGAAACATATAAAATGATCAAATAAAACCAGAAAAGGCAAAAAAAGAGAGGGGGAGTGGGACAAAGAACAACTGCAAAGAATAGAAAACAGTTACAGTATATCACTAATTACTTTAAATGTGAATAGTCTAAATACCACAATTAAAAGGCAGAGATTGTCAGAGTGGATAAAAAAACAAGACCCAGCCCTATGTTGTTTATAAGAAACCCACATTAAATATAAAGACTCAGATAGGTTGAAAGTGAAGGAATAGAAAACAACATACCATGCTAAAACTAATCAAAAGAAAGCTTGAGTGGCTAAATGAACTCCAGAAGAAAATGAACTTTAGAGCAAAGAAGTTTATCAGGGATAAAGAGGGAATTATATAATGATAAAGAGGCCAAATCTCCAAAAATACATAACAGTCCTAAATAGGTATATTACTAAAAGCAGAGCATCAAAATATATGGGGCAAAAACTGGTAGAACAAAGGAAGAAATAGACAAAGCCACTAACATAGGTGGAGATTTCAACATGCTTCTGTAAGTAATTGATAAATCAAGCAGGCAGAAAATCAGTAAGGGTATATTTGACCTGTACAGCAAAATAAATAAACTAATTACTGTTTATAGAAAACACCATTCAACAGGTTTAGAATACATACTTTTTTTCAAGCTCACATGGATCACATGGAACAATCATGAAGACAGACCACATTCTGGACCATAAGATATATTTTAACAAATTTAAAAGAATAAAAGCCATAAAAAGAATGTTAGACTAAACAGAGTTAAGCTAGAAATCAATAACAACAAAATAGATAGAAAGTCCTCAAATATTTTGAAACTAAATAGCACACTTCTAAAGAACACATGGATTCAAGAGGAAGGCTTATGAAAAATTAAAACATATTTTGAAGCACAGAAAATAAAAAATATAACTTAGAGGGAAATGTATAGTCCTAAATGTATATATCATACAAAAATCAAGATATAAAATCAATAACTTAAGCTTCTACGTAGGAAACTAGTCAAAGTTCAGCAATTTATGCATAAAGCAAGCAGGAAAAAGAAGTAAAAATTAGAGCAAAAATCAGTGATATTGAAATAAAAGTAACAATATAAATAATCAATGAAATCAAAAGCTAGTTCTTTGAAAATATCAGTAAAATTGATAACTTCCAGCCTGGTTACCCAAGTTAAAAAAGAGGAAAGAAACAAATTAACAATATTAGAAAGGAAAGAGAGATCATCACTTTTGATCTCATGGACATTAAAATGATAATAATAGTGCATAAACTCCATGCCCATAAATTTGATGTTATATGTTCTTTCTCCCCCAATCCCATAACCCTAGTCTAGTCATGAGAAAAAATCAGACAAATTCCAATTGATGGACATTCTTCAAAATACCCAAGCAGCAATCCCCAAAACTCTCTAAGTCATCAAAAATAATATGAGAAAGTCTCTCAGTCAAGAGGAGCCTAAGGAGATAATATGACTCCTTGTAATGCGGTATCTTCTTGGGATCTTAGAACCAAAAGAGGGAATTAGCATAGAATTCAGGAAATCTGAATAAAGCATGGAATTTAGTTAATAATAAAGTAAAAAATAAACAAACAAACACAAAACTGCTTTAAGATGACATGGTCAAAACAATCAAATAAAATACCAAATATGTATATATATTTAAATAAAGGTAATGAGAAACCAAATAGCAGAAGTTAACATCCAAAAATAGAACCTAAAATGTTAACAAAGTAAGCGACCTCTAAAGCAGTATCACTTAGGGCTCTATATCTACAAACTAGAAATTGATAGATGAGACTGTTCAAAAAACTTGATGCAGAAAATGGGAGATTAAGGAAAGGCTAATATGCTATGTGAATTCATATACACAGCAAATTCTTAGTAGAAGGCAATAAAAATATTTTGAGTGGAAGAGATACAAGCAGTAAGGATAAAATGGTTAATGATTGGTCTTTGAATGTATCACAGCAAAAGACTTCTTTATTCTCAAAATTCATGCTTCATCGTAAGAAGTGGGTATTCTGGGTTGTCAGCAAAATAGTCATAGGCAAAGTCACAGAAAATGTGGAACAATTAGCTTTGAGGAAAGAAAAACTGGGGCAATTAAGTTAGGGAAAATTGAGAGCAGGAATTGCATATCAGTTAAGAATTTTTCAAAAACAATTAGGGTTGTAGCAAGGGACAGAATCAGAGAGTTGCCATATAAGGTATCACTGCTCTTGGAAATATGGGAAACATTTCTAAAGAATATAGAAAACCTTCATGAACATTTTTATTTTCATGCCTAGGACCACTTCCAACAGTCATATAGCAGTGTTCAAAATATGTGATCTAAAAGGAGCCCCTAGGGGAAATATCACCAGAAAGGAGTGAATGAGCTGTAACTGTAAAGAAACAGTCTCTGTACCCTCATTAATAGGAATGGGAATACCAAGGGTAAAATCATAATCAGAGACCATTGTATTAAAATTTTATGTTTCATTCTGGCTTCCCCCTTTTCATTTAAGGTTGCTTACAAAAATAGACAACTTAAAATAAGTTGTTGAAGAGGATGTATCATTGAGAAAATAAAAAAAAAATAAAAGAAATATAAGCTGAGATAGTTACCTACAGAACATGCATATTCTGGAGTTAGACACATATTCTGGTAATATTTAGTAATTGAATCTCCAAAAACCATATACATGAATATACATATATAAGCTTATTATAAATTTTACTTATAGAAAGTATTGTGATAAAATATGCAACACTTTTACAGTACAATCTTTAAAGTCAATATATACTCACAGAATACTTTCATTAATTTTGTCAAAAACATGTACCTTTAGCCAACCTATGGTTGGTGTTCAAGCATAATCTGACAAATTAAGTTGCATCCCAGTATGTTCTTTTCCCCAAAAATGCATGACATTAAATCTGGCATGTGATCTACTATTAAACTTTTCCTCACATTCATAAAAATTTTATTCTTTAAACTGAAACCTCTTTTAGCTCTTTCAGCTTCAGCAGTAATCATACTCTATATAATGTAATTTATAGTAATGGCTGTGATTAACAACCAGGTCACAAAATTCCTGAAAATTTAATGACCAGTTCTTATCAGTCAGTATCAGCCAACTCCAGCACACCACTGGGTTAGTTTGAAATGGTTGATGACCTTCTGAGGAGCCAACTCGCACACATAGACTATGCCTTAATATGATTCATAAGTTGACTAATGGCTACCTAATTAGGGATCATTCAAGTTAAGACTTGAACGGGCTAGTGAGTGCCTATCCCAGAGACAGTGCTATTTAAGTGCTGGTGAAATAAAATATTACTTGGATTCAAAGATAGAAACAGCCCATTATTGTTCAAATAAAAAGTCATTAGTGGAGGGCAAGGATTTTATCTCAGAGAAGTCAACAGCAATAATTAAAACTAAGCCAGATGACCAAATCTTCCAGCAACCACATTTCTAGGCATTTACCCAAATGAACTGAAAACTGATGTCCACACAAAAGCCTGCATATGAATATTTATAGCAGCTTTATTCAGAAATCTATATCATAAATTGGAAACAACCAAGATATCCTTCAATGGGTGAATGGATAAACAAACCACAGTATATCCATACAATGGAAAATTATTCAGCAATAAAAATAAATGAGGTATCAAGCCATGAAAAGACCCAGAGGACCCTTAAATGTATATTGCTAGGTAGAAGAAGCCAGTCTGAAAATGCTACATATTGCATAATTCCAACTGTATGTCATTTGGTAAAAGGTAAAACTATGGAGGCACTAAAAAGATGAGTGTTTGCCAGGAATTAGGGGTAGGGATGGGGACAAATAAGTAGAGCACATAAAGTTTTATGGCATTAAAATTGTTCTGTAAGATACTGTATGGTGGATGAATGACATTATGAATTTATCAGAACTGATAGAACTATACAACACAAAGAGTAAATCTTAAGGTGAACTATAGACTTTTGTTAATACTAATGTATCAATATTGGTTCATCAGTTGTGATAAATGAATTGCACTAATGAAAGATATTCTAATAGGAAAAACTGTGTGTGTATGGGGGGGGGGCATCTGAGAACTCTCTGTACTTCCTGTGCATGTTTTCTGTAAATTAAAATTAAAATTAGAAAATAAAAATAATAAAAATAAAATCTATTTAAAAACAAAAAAGCCAGTTGGAAAATTAAGATTCATCAACTAGTTATTCAGTTTCTCATTTGAACATTCCAGGGCATGGAACAGTTTCTTTTCTTTGCTTCACCATCCCTTTCTTTTAATCCTCGAGATTAATTTTGTCCACTCATTATTAGGTACATGGCAGAAAATGGAATCTAGCTATGATATAAAGGTAGAATGAAAGAGCCTACTGCGGTTGAGTAGCTCAATTTTCTGTTAAGAAAGGACAAGCCTATAGTTCTTCCAAAATGGAAGTAAGATAAATTAGTTATAAGCATATTAGGGTCAGGCTAGTATAATAAGTCACTACAATTTGGGTATAGATTAATGTGCCTCTGTCAGTGAATGTCTAATGGGAGTTTCAAAATTACCTAGCTTTTTAAATCTTGGTATGGGCTATTTTTTTTAACCTCAAAATAAATTGTGTATGATTTACCCCAAAGTCAATGGTAACTTGGATTCATATTGTCAAATATTAATCAGTGAATGTTTGCCTTTAATTTCCTTTTGATTCAGGTCAAGGGTCATGAGCCTATCATTAACCAAAAAAAAAAAAAAAATTGTCATGCTATACTAGACACAAAGTAAGAGAATCTTTGTCTTCTGAGTTGTAGGGCTGAAATCAAGTTCTATGAGATAGATTTCTTAAGAAGGCTCCCAGCTATTATTTTGTCTGTTACATAGAGAGGAAATAAGTCTTCCTTCCCTGACAAATGGAAAAGAAAAGGCAAGTAAAAGAATAAGATTTAGAATAGGTATTTTAGAAGAAGTCATTCATTCTGCGTCATAGCATTCTTCCATGCTGCAATGACAAATAGCATGCAATGTCTTGGCTTAAAAAGTAGAGTTTATTATTTCACAGTCTCAGAGCCTTGAAGGCATGCTTCCTCCCTGAGTCAGTATCATGCCGGTTGCTGCCTTGCTGCAGTTCTTGGGGTTCCTTGGCTTGAATCCCTGTCTCTCTTTCGTTTCTGTTGACATCTGGCTTCCGGCTCTACTCAACTTTCTCTATGTCTATATTTCTTCTGCTTGTAAATGACTCCAGTAATCAGATTAAAGCACACCTTCATTCTGTGAGGATGTACCTCAACTAAACATAGCATCTTCAAGAGGTCCTATTTACAAGGGGTACATTCCACAGCAATGTGGATTGTTGGGGTACATAATTCAACCTACCACAGGCAATAAAAATAATAATTAATGTTTATTAAGTGAATTTTATATTGCAGGGAATAATCTAGGTGCTTTATCTGTGTTGGTACTAACAGGAGTAGGCACCATTATTATCCTTATTTCATAAATGAAGAAGGTGAAGCATAGGTAAAGTAAATTGTCCAATATTGATAGCTCAGAAGAGTAGATCCAGATTTCAAACCAGCAACAATGCACTAGAATTCATGTATCTACAACTTCTCTAGCACTTGTTATTTTCCACTTAAAAAAAAAAAAGTTATCCTTGTGGGTGTGAAGTGGTAAATCATTGTTGTTTAACTTTGCATTGCCCTAATGGGCAATATTGTTGAATATCTTTTCATATGTTTGTTAACATTTATACATCTTCTTTAAAATAATGTTTATTCAAATATTTTGCCCATTTTTTATTTGGGTTGATATTTTTGTTGTTAAATTTTGGTTCTTTATATATCCTAGATATTAAACCCTCATCTACTATATGGTTTGAAACAATTTTCTCCCATTCTGTAGTTTGTTTTTTCGCTTTCTTGATAATTTCCTTCAATACAGAAGTTTTTAATTTTGATGGAATCAAGTTTCTATATTGTTTCTTTTGTTGTATTACCAAGTGTCCCATTTTCTGTCTGAGCCTGCATCCGTTATCTGTTGTGTAACAAACTACCCTAAAATTAGTGCCTTAAAAGAATAACCATTTATTCATCTCACAATACCATAGGTCTGAATTTTAGGCTGGTAACAAAAGGTAACTGGGAGAGTTCATTTCCTGTGGATCAGAACCATAGGAAATTCTGAAGGAAATTCTTTAGGCTGGAAATGAGGTACATCAAAAATGGTAAATGTTTAGATAGACATTTTTCTTCTTTATTCCTTAAAATACATAGGAATGTTTAAAGTCAACAGGATCATATTAAAAATTTAATAACCATTTTCTATTTTCTTTGGAAACTTGATTTTTTATACATCTACTTTTCTTTGTATTGTACATTAAAAATCAGAAGCAATTTAATTGTCCTAATATGTATAGAATTAATAAACATCATTTCCTTGTTCAAAAACTATCATGAACTCTCCATAACCTAACAAATTAATTTAAAAATACATAGAATGTCACTTGACACCTTCTGTATTAGTTTTCTATTGCTGCTGTAACAAATTGCCATGAATTTAGTGGCTTAAAACATCAGAAATTGATTATATTACAGTTCTGTAGGTTAGAAGTCCAACATAGGGGTCATTGGATGAAAATGAAAATATCAGCAGGGCTATTTTCTTTCTGGAGTCTCTAGCACAGGATCTGTTTCTTTGATTTCCCAGTTTCTAAAGGCTTTCCGCACTTCTTGGCTCCTAGCCCTCTTACTTCATCTTCAAAGCCAGCAATGTCACATTTCTATGACCCTTCTTCTCTAGTCACATTTCTTTCTGACCACAGCTGAGCAATAGTCTCTGTTTTAAGAACTCATATGATTTGCTTGGGCCTACCAAGGTAATTCAGGGTAATCTCCCTATCTCTTGATCACATCTGCAAAGTTACTTTTTCCATGTAAGGTAACACATTTACCAGTTCCCAGGGGGTTAAAATGGGGGCATATTTGGGAGTCCTTTTTGTACCTACCACACCTTCCTTGGGCCCTTTTCTCAGTTTTTACCTTCATGTTCCTACTGTTCCAATTGAACCTCATAATTTGCTTAGATCTTCTGGATCCTTGAGACTTTGGGACCTTTGACTTCACTTTCCTATTCTTAAAATATCTCTGTTCATAAACATTTATTAATCATCTACTATGTACTGTCGTCATTATCAGTCAACAGGATCTGAACAATCTCAAACGGCAATGCTTTGCTGATATTTTTATTAATCTTGAAGAAGTAAATAATTTCCTTTGTTTCCTACCTTCTACCTTCTCCTAGTTTTTTTCCTAGGCCACTTTGTATTATAGTTGTAGTACAAGTTTATCCTTCTAATAAATCTGGAATCCTCTTGAACATTAGTTTCATGATTATCTGATATAAAAACAACCTATTCTTTCTTATGTGAGTCACCCACAGTAGCCATTCAACACTTATTGTTAAATTTGTAAGATGTTGAATTAATAAATATGTATAGAATATAGGTTATGTACAGGATTAAATACAAGATCTGAAGGGAATATAGATGCCTCAGTCTAAGTTACAGTGATACTACATTAAAATATCAAAATATCTAGGTGACAACCAAGGTAGCAAAACATACAAATAAACAATGGCCCACACAAAGGAGATTAAATAGCATTAGAAACCACCAAAAAGGAGGACCAGATCTGGGACATACCAGAAAAAGACATTTAAAAACTTGTCCTGAATATGCTCAAAGAGCTTAAGGAAAATATGAACAAAAAAACTGAAGGAAATTAAGAATACAAGAAATGAATAAAAAGAGAATACAGGGAAAAGAAACTTCTACAAAAATTAAAATATAAGGTAACATATGCGTTGTTCCAAATGAGTGCTATAAACAGTAAGTGGTAAAAAGTTATGATGATCAGGGTTTGCAATCTCTGTGGTTGATTTTTAAAATTTTGACCCAACTAAATTGAATTGAAAAAAACCTTCTTTCTCTGAAGAAGTGTCTGTCTGTATTTAACTCATATGGTAAGGATGCCCTAGTCTTAATGGTAAAGCAGCATTAAGATAATTCTTGTAAGAGTAGTGAATCATAGCTTTTAATAATAAGAGTTTATAAGGAAATGTGAAGTATGAGAGAGAGAAAGATACAAAGGGGAAGAAGGAGATGACAAGGAAGAGAGAAATGAAGAGAGCTATACTTTGACATGAAGTCTGAGATCCTTTAGAAACCTGTTACGATTATAATTCTGTAATTCAATAGAGATCTAGTGCTTTGGAATATTGTCTCAGAAACAACAACAAAAATCCTGCTGAAAATAAAAAAGCATATCTTTAGTTTGAACCCAGTAATATGGTGAATACTAACTACGAGTTCCTTGGGGAAATTTGTATCCCTTAAATATTCTATTTTATTTTTAGGTAAGTTGTGGGTTTACAGAACAATCATGTATTAAATACAGGGTTCCCACATACAGCCCTACTTCTAACACTTTTCATTGGTGTGGAACATTTGTTACAAATGATGATAGCACATTTTCATAATTGTACTATTAACGATAGGAGATTAATAACTTACACCAGGAATGTATATTAGGATTCACTGTTATGTAGGGTAGTTGTGTGCATTTTTAAAAAAATTTTATTCTGTCACCATAAATGCAATCTAACATTTCCTTTTTTTAACTGTGTGTGTGTATATATATATATATATATATATATATATATATATATATATATATGTGCTGTTAATTCCATTCACAATGTTGTATTATCACCACTACCACCCATTACCAAAACTTTTTCATCATTCCAAATGGAAACCCTGTACATTTGAACACTTAACTTCCTAATCCCTGTCCCTACTCTGTCCCCTTGTAATGTATATTCTAGATTCAGACACCATGAGTTTGCTTAATATAATTACTTCAAATCAATGAGATCACACAATATGTGTGTCTGGCTTATTTCAAACAACATGCTGTCTTCAAAGTTCATCCAAGTTGTCATACGTATCAGGACTTCATTCCTTTTTATGGCTGAACAATATTCCACTGTATGTATATAGCACATTTTATTTATCCATTCATCAGTTGATGGACACTTAGGGTGTTTTCATATTTTAGCAATTGTGAGTAATGCCACTCTGACCATGGTCGTGCATGTACCAGTTGGAGTAGCTGCTTTCAATTCCTTTGGGTACATACCTGGTAGGGTGATTGCTGGGTCATATGATAGTTCTATGCTTAGCTTTCTGTGGAACCACAAACTGTGTTCCACAGAAGCTGCACCATTTCATATTGCCACCAGCAATACATGAATGTTCCTATTTCTCTGAATCCTGTCCAACACTTATTTTCCATTTTTAAATAGTATCCATTCTAATGGGTGTGAAATGATGTCTCATTGTGGTTTTGATTTGCATTTCCTTAATGGCTAATGATGTTGAGCATCTTTTTATGTGCTTCCTATACATTTGTAATATCTTCTTTGGAGAGGTTTCTATTCAAGGCTTTTGCCCATTTTTATTTTTATTTTTATTATTTTTACATACTTATATGATTCTTAGGAGATTAATAACTTATGCCAGGAATGTATATAGTAAATGATAAAACATTTGGTAGAAAATCATGCTTAACATTTGTGGTAAAAATTCAGGAAAGTGATTAATTTCCACCAGTTCAAATGATATGAGTAGAAGTTGCATCTCAAATATTTATCTTCTTGTTCCCTGTTTATTTTCCTCCCAGTTTACTCTCTCATTTGTCCTCAAGGATCAGTTTCCTTTTTTATATCAATGCAGAAATCAATAGTCAAAGAATCTGCTGATCTAAGCGCCAGATGAAGGGCCTTGCTTGTTACACTAGTTAATTCCCTTTAAATACAAGCAGTGTTCATTCTGCAGGGCAGCACAGGACCTTATAACTGACCACAGAGGCTGAAACTATGAAAAACAATCTTAATAATCAGTGGGGAAATCTGCTTTTCGATAGAAATGAACTATTTCCAATTGTTAAGCTATGCATTTCAAATAATCAATTTCAGATATTTGTTAGTGTGTCCATGATCCACTTCATCACAAATTTGAGTCTATGTTTCTTGAACATTTATTAATGCCTTTTTGCCCATTTTTAAGTTGAGTTGTACATCTTTTTGTCGTTAAGTTGAAGGATTTCTTTGTATATTCTGGACATTAAACCATTATCAGATATGTGTTTTCCAAATACTTTCTCCCATTGTGTAAGATGCTATTTTACTTTCCTGATAAAGCCCTTTGAAGCAGAAAAGTTTTTTATTTTTTTATTTTTATGAGGTTCCATTTAACTTTTTGTTGTTGTTGTTGCTTGTGCTTTGAGTGTAATGTCTAAGTAACCATTGCTAACACAATGTCCTGGAGATGCTTCCCTCCATTTCCTTCAAGTAGTTTGATAGTTGTGGCTCTTATATTTAGGTCTTTAATCCATTTAGAGTTCATTTTTGTATAAGTTGTAAGGTAGGGCTCCCCCTCTTTTTTTCTCCCCAAATGGAGATCCAGTTTTCCCAGCACCATTTGTTGAAGAGACCATTCTTTCCCAATTGAGTAGTCTTTGTTGCCTTGTCAAAAATCAGTTGGCAATAAATGTAAGACTTGATTTCTGAGCTCTCAATACTATACAACTGGTCTATATGTCTGTCCTTGTGCCAGTACCATGCTATTTTGATTACTGTGGCTTTGGAGTAAGTGTCAGTCCTACAACTTCATTCTTCTTTTTCAGTATGGCTATAGCTCTTTGGGGCCCCTTAACCTTCCATACACATTTGTTGATTGGCTTTTCCAGTTCTGCAAAGGAGGTTGTTCAAAGTTTGATTGGAATTTAATTGAATCTATAAATTGGTTTGGGTAGGATTGACATATTTTGATATTTATTCTTCCAATCTATGAACACAGAATGTCCTTCCAATTATTTAGGTCTTTGATTTCTTTTAGCAATGATTTTCAGTTTTCTGAGTACAAGTCCTTTACATCCTTGGTTAGATTTATTCCTAGAATGTTTGATTATTTTAGTTGCCACTGTGTTTGGAATTTTTCCTTGAATTCTTCTTCCAATTGTTCATTGCTTATGTATTGAAATAGTAATGATTTTAAGGTATTGATACTATACCCTGCTACTCTGCTGTTTCATTTATTAATTTTAGAAGGTTTGTTGTGGATTTTTCAGGATTTTCTTTATATAGGATCATATCATCTGCAATAGGGATTTTTTAAAACTTCCTTTCTAACTTGGAAAGCTTTAATTTTTTTACTTGCCTAATTGCTCTGGCAAGAATTTCTAGTACAACGTTGAATAACAGTGGTGAACGTGCATATCCTTGTCTTGTTCCTAATCTTAGTTGCAAAGATTTCAGTCTTCCACCATTAAATAAGATGTTACTTTTGGCTTTTCACATATGCCCTCTATTACTTTGAGCAAGTGTCATTCTTTCCTAATGTTCTAAGTGTTTATATGAAGAAGAGGTGCTGGATTTCACCAAAAGCCTATTCTGCACCAATTGAAATAATCATGTAGATTTTATCCTTCATTGAGTTAATGTGGTGTATTATATTAACTGATTTTATTGTGTTGAACCATACTTGTATCCATGGATAAATCCCAGTTGATCATGGTGTATAATTTTTAAAATATGCTCTTTGGATTCCAGTTGTTAATATCTTCCTGAGGATTGTGGCATGTAGATTCATGTGAGAGATTGGTGTGCAGTTTTCCTTTCTTGTGGTATCTTTTCCTGGCTTTGGTATGATGGTGATTTTGGCCTCATAGAATGATTTAGTGAGTGTTCCCTCCTCTTGAATTTTTTGGAACAGTTTGAGCAGAATTGGAGTTATGTCTTCTTGGAATAGTTTGCCAGAATTTCTCTGTGAAGCCATCTGGCTCTTGGCTTTTCTTTGTAGGGAGGCTTTTGATTGCTAATTCATTCTCTTTATTAGTAATTGATTTGTTGTGCTCTTCTATTTTTTTTTTTTTTTGAGTCAATGTCGGTACTCTGTGTGTTTTTAAGAATTTGTCCATTTTCTAGGTTATCTAATTTTTTGGCATACAGTTGTTTGTTGTATCCACTTATAGTCCTTTTCATTTCAGTGGATACTGTAGTAATGTCCCCATTTTCATTTTTGATTTTCATTACTTGTACATACTTTTTTTTCTTTGTCAGTCCAACTAATGGTTTATTGATCTTTAAAAAGCACAAACTTTTTGTTTTGTTGATTCTCTCTATTGTTTTATTGTTTTCTATTTCATTTATCTGTTCTCTAATCTCTGTTATTTCCTTCCTTCTGCTCTCTTTGAGTTTTGTTTGCTCTTCTTTTATTATTTCTTCCAGTTTTGACATTAGGTCTCTGATTTGAATTCTTTCTTTTATTTAAATGTAATTGTACAGAACTATAAATTTCTCTCTCAGCACTGCCTTCACTGCCTCCAATAAGTTCTTTTTTTTTTTTTTTAATAATGCAAGGAAAATTTTTATTCAAATATAGATACTTATTAAATAATCAGTACCATACTCAATTTCAGGACAAGGAAAAAAGCTTATCTCTGTCTATATTAGTCAGCCAAAGGGGTGCTGATGCAAAATACCAGAAGTTGGTTGGTCTTTGTAAAGGGTATTTACTTTACAGTTACTGGGCCATAAAGTGTAAGTTTCTTCCCTCACCAAAGTCCATTGCCATGTGTTGGAGCAAGACAGCTGCCGATGTTTGCCAGGGTTCAGGCTTCTTGGGTTTCTCTCTTCCCGGGGCTATGTTTCTCTCAGGGCTTAGCACTGTTTCCTCCACAAGGTCAGTTGTAGACTGTGAGGCTCTCTAGGCTTTGCTTCTCTCCACAAGGCCAGCTGTGAACTCTCAGGCAAATAGCTCTTCTCTATCCCGGGACCTTCCCTCCTTCTTCACCAGAACTCCAAAATCAAAACTGCCTCAACACTGATCTTTGCCATGCTTTTTTTATTTTATTTTATTTTATTTTATTGTGGGTAAAAATCAAAATTTTCACAATACATACCAACATTTGCAAAATGATATATAGATATATATGCATATATGTGCATTTGCTTACAAAAATGTTATTTATGTATATATATAAATATATTTTAAGAGGTGCTTAGATACCCAAAATATTACACGGAACCCACTGGGATTCCCATGTTGCCCACCTCCCACACCTCCCACCACATCCCACACAAACATCTCCCACAAGTGTGGTCCACCACCCTCAATGGACTTACACATCCTGGGCCCCTGCCACCAACCATAGACCAAAGTTCACACCATAGACAACACTCTCTCCCATACAGTTCCGAGTGGTGTCTACTGACTTAAAATGGCCTACATCCGTTGCCACAAAGGTACTCAGGACAACCTCCAAATCCCAAAGAAGCCCCTGTATTTCAACTGCTCGTCCCCTCCCTGCCCCAAAAGTGTCTAGTGGCCAGTGGCTCTACCTCATTGCTACAATTTCTTCCATTGCTAGAATCACCATATGTGAACAACAGAATACCATCAAGTTCACTCTAGTCCATAGTTCTCCCCCAAATCCTGAGGGGACTGGGATGGTGATGTCCACTCCACCTCCAAGTGAGATAGGGCTTATATACCATGGATATGGTGGGTGGGATGATCCTGCTTGCAGATGCAGGCCCTCTCCATTCCCTGGGATGGCCGTTGCCCATCGTTGTCTCCTCACCAGGTGACTTGGATGAGTCCATTGAGCTGTAGGGTAGGAGTTGCAGCTCCACCGAGATTCCATGCACACCTGGCAAATAGGTAGGCCAGAGGCTCCAGTATCTGGAAGTATACCTAAAAACTTCTGCATCACATATAGGTTTGGGTAGAAGGGACTGATGAACCATGTGCAGGGAGGACACATTTGAGTCCAATTCTGTCACTCTCAGGAGCACAGTTTCCAAAATAGAGCCCACTGATAAGACATCAGTCTCTGGGTCTAGCCCCACTTATATAGGACCTAGGTGTCTCCAGAGCTCTCAGGAGCCCCTCTGTGTGGGGGTGATAGGCACTTAGATGTTCTATGAGCTCCTACTGAGGTGTGTGTAAGAGTTACCTCTGGGATGAACTCCTGACTCTCTTTGATGCCGCTTTGTTCCCGGGCCTGAGGGTGATCAGCCCTGCTGCAGCCC